>OY755246.1:72409466-73009466 GCA_963576725.1 Azorinus chamasolen
ACCCATTTGCTCCCAGTGGATTCTTCCATGTTTATATATTGGATTAGTCCATTTTTTTTTATCTAAGATGTGTCTGGCCTAAAATTTCAATTTCGTTTTGTTTTATATTAAAAGTCCTATCAGCAGACCGTGTAGACTCTGATCAGACGCCGCATTATGCATATTTCCCATATATAGGATCGTTGGAGCAAATGGGTTAAGAGAAAGTGACATCTATCAGCTCATTTTTATAGTGCAAACTTTTCAAGAGAGTGTGTTGTTTTTTTACGTCTCTGTCAAAAGTATATCGGTGTTTTGTATCCTAATATACTCCATTTTCCCTTAATCTCTAAGAAGGATTTTGACGCATTTGCAAACCGAGACAACCAAGATCAGATGCCTCCTGTCCAAGCTAGTCGCACAACCAAGATCTGTTCTATTTGCTTATGAAATAATTTAGACCTTACTGCAGTTTCTACCAATACCAACATCCCATGTGTTCATATGCCATTATAATAAGCCGGCTAGCAGGTATCCATAGTGAAAGTATTTCTTATATGCATATTCATGAGGTGATGGGTTTACACCTACAGCAATTTCGCTTAAACTGGGAGAGGCAGCGTTCAAATTATACGCCTGGTATGCATAACAATTTGACAGACTTGTCTTTAATCATATCTCCATGAATATCCATATAAGAAACCAAGATTTTTTTATCATGGCACATGCTGTAGATCACATTTATCTTATTTCTTAAGCAATCAGAGTTGGGTGATCCGAGTCTACTCTGTTTGCAAAGTTCCAAAAAGCCACCCATTGTAAACAAAGAGTACCCAGATAAGATGGTTCCTAAAGCCGATAGGAACTGTCTGATCAGAGTCTGCTCTGTTTGCACATTGGATAATATAGATCTGAGTCCGAATATTCCTGGTCAATGTGAAAATTTAATTCATTGAATATTCAGGCAGTAATTACTTGAATTTATATGCTTTGTGTGTGAAAAAAATCTGGTTAACTCTTTCACCGTCGTATGCTATTTTTTTTCAAACAGTCTAACTCTAACCGAGTAACTCGGCGTCTCATCAGGAGTCAAACTCGTTGGCAACCTGAATATAGTTCTGTAAAGACATTGACGATCCTTCCAGTTTGAAGTTCGAAGCAGACGGTTTCAGGAGAAGAAAATTACATTAAAGCCAATCTAAACTGGAATTTAAAGAAACAATAATTTAGATCCGTTTAGGCAAGCGGCTGCTGATAGCAGAGTGAAAATCACACAGAAAGCTCCTGTGGAACTTTCTGTATGACTCTCCTATATTAAACTGCCACTTGTCTAAGGAATAGCATTGACTCTTAATTTCATACGTCCATTTTAAAGAGGACCCCGCTTGTCTAAGGAACAGCATTAACTCTAATTTCATACGTCCAGTTTACTGACTTAAGAGAGGACTTGCAGGACCACCATTTTGGATACTTCAAATAAGGCTGACGACGATTTTGAACCGAGTGTACATGTATATCAAAAGTCCCTAGATCAAAAGCCCTCTGACTCCCCCGATGTCTTATATTAGCTAACGTTTATAATTTTAAAAGCAACGGTATTTGGTCCCTGACAGACACATAGTATCAGATCTATACTATTCCCTAAACAAACACAGTAGATCCTTATCATAAGTTCAAACAGGAGCTATCAGATCAGGTTCTACTCTGTTCGAAAATGCGTAAATATGTGTCTCTAGTAATGTATATGAAAACACAATCAGTATACCTTCTCTCAGAGACGATCGATATACATTGTAATTCAGTATATTTCCAAAACATAAAACAGTCGATGCACTGGTCAACAGCTGTATGACGAGGATGCTTTTTAATGGAATTTAAATATCATTTTGAGAGAGAAAGTGGGAGGGGAGAGGGGAAGAGAGAGATGGGTGGAGAGAGAAGAAGAAGAGAGATGGAGGGGAAGGGAGAGCGAGAGATAGGAAAGGGAGAGACATACAGAAAGATAGATAGGGTGAATGGACTGGTGAATATTTTGGCCTGAGAGAGAGACAGAGAGAAGGGAGAGGAGAGAAAATGGAAGAGGACATAGCTAGAGGGGAGGGCGGAGAGAAAGAAAGAGAAAGGGGACCGTGGGAGAAAGGGATTGACGGGGAAGAGAGAAAAAGAGAAAGAAACAGATAGTGAGGATCAGAGAGAAAGATAGATAGGCTGATGGATCGATGGATGTAATGATGGTTAGTAGATTGATGATAGTGAGAGATTGAGAAAGAGGGAGAGGAAAGCGAGAGGGGGAGAGGAAAGATCGTGATGTGAAAGACAGAGGGAATGAAAACGATGGTTAGAAAGACAGAGACGTACACACTTATAGACAGAGACATACAGACAGGGACATACAGAGAAAGAGGGGGGAGAGAGGGGGGTGGAGAGAGAGAGAGAGAGAGAGAGAGAGAGAGAGAGAGAGAGAGAGAGAGAGAGAGAGAGGGGGTTCCGTTAATTACGGGGACAAACAGGTACGAAAACTAAGAGACATAAACTTAAACTCACATAGACATACAGTAAAACTTGCCTGAAAAGACCTTATATGGACTGGACATAGAAATCTTAAAAAACAAGTGGTTGCTTAATGCAGGGAAGATGTAACACATAAAGCTCCTGTAGGAGTTTCTGCATTAATTTTGAGTTTGAACTGCATTAAGCTACTACCTGCTCTTTTTGATGATGGCTTATAACAGGTTCTACTGTACTATGATGAAACAATCCTAGTATCTCAGACCAAGGTAGGTCTTTCTGTCTGTCTGTCTGTCTGTCTCTTCTGTATGTATGTCAGGTCGTCCGTCAAGTCAAAGTCCACTGGCCCGTTTTCATTTATCACCTTTTTTCGGATTTATTGGTTGTTTGTCGCAGATAGTTTCAATGGACTACTTTAAACTGTTTTTCGCCAATTTATCAAGGATTAAATTAATTAATACCAGTGCTAAGTGGAGTTGAATTCAGAGTTTACCACAAAGGCGACAGGGTGTGTACTAAGCAGGTTTTTTTATATACATATATAATATATTCAGAGGTTGTATAATATTATATACATTGTATATATATATATCCAGAAACAGTATCTAAAAGCAATATAAATGTTATCCTTCAGTATTGCCAGGAAAGATTAAGCAGAAAATGCGCCTTTAATCACACAGGATTGTCTGTCAAACATAAAAGAATTGTCGTATCTGTACAATGGAAATTCCACACTCTGCAAACGCGATCTAACTGCTAGCCGCTTCGATAGTCCACAAGAATGTGCGTGGCGATAGCCGGCAAAGCCGTTCTTTATAAATACGGCTTACCGACCCATTGTCAACAACGATAACATTAAAATACACGCAACAGGATAGGTTTTTTGGTCGTAGATATCTTAAAAAATATTTATAGAATCGATCCACGTAAAAAATATTATAATTAAAGACCTAGAAATTTTTTTACAGCATCTTTACGTTCGGATTTGGGGGCTCTATATACCGAGGGCCGATTTACCAGTCAAAAACAATAAAAAATAAAAGCAATAAACTGCTAATTTGTTTTACCAACGGATGAAATAGTACCACAGAACCATTCCCAAGAAATATTTACAAGAGACATGCTCTGGGGAAAAAAATACAGCATCTTTACGTTCAGATGGAGGTGGGGCGAATGTCCGGGTCGATTTACCAATAAAAAAATAAATAAAACATAAGCTGTAAACTCCAATTTTTTTTACCAACATGTGAAATAGTACCATAAAATCAATCCCACGAAATATTTACACGATGCATGCTCTAGGAAAAAAGATATAACATCTTTACGTATACGTTACGTATACGTTACTGTTTTTAGGCACACCCCTTGTCGATAGCGACAGAGTCTTATATCTTGACTCCGATTTCGTAACTATGTAAAGAGGGTTTCGTATTCCTTAACCCTTTACCTAATGAATGTTCATGTAAAGAAATAATGATCTAGTGAATAGTTATTAGCTAACGTTTATACTGAAATTAAACTCCGATATTTGGTCCCTGATAGTCACATAGTATCATATATAGAATAGTCCTTAAACAAGCACAATACATGTAGACCCTTATGAAACAGATCACACGGGAGCTATCAGAATTTTGAAAATGCGTTAAAATGTGTATCTGGTATTGTACATGAAACCACAATTAGCATGACTTCTCTCGGAGACGATTGGTGTAATTCAGAATATTTACAGAAGTAAAGTCTATACACTGCATGGTCTAAGGCTGTATGATGAGGATGCCTTTTAATGGAATTCAAATGCCAGTTTGAGTTTGAGTTAGAGAGAGAGCAAAAGATAGGAAAGGGAGAGACAGACAGACACATAGATAGATAGGATGAATGGACTGGTGCGTAAGTGGGTCAGGGATAGACATACAGAGAGATATGGAGTCATAGGAGAGAGAGAGACATAGAGAGAGACGAAAGATGATGATGGAAGAGGATAGAGCTAGAGAGGAGATCGGAGATCGGAGAGAGAGAGAGAGAGAGAGAGGGGTGACGGGGAAGAGAGATAGAAAGAAATAGGGAGGATCAGAGAGAGAAAGATAGATAGGCTGATGTATAGATGGATGGGATTATGGTAAGCAGGTTGATGATAGTGAGCGAGGGAGAGAGGGGGGAGAGGAAAGAGAGAGGAAGAGAGGAAAAAGAGCGTTATAGAAGAGAGAGAGAAAGAATGAGAGAGAGAGAGAGAGGGGGCGGGCGGGCGGTTAGACAGACAGAAACTTGTACACTGACTTACAGAGAGAGACAGACACGGGTAGAGGCACAGAGACTCACAATGACATACAGTAAAACTTGTCTTAAGCGACCGGACAAAGGAATCTTAAAATTCTAACAGGTGCTAGCCGCTTCGATAGTCCACAAGATTATGCGTGGCGATAGCCGGTAAAGCCGTTCTAATAAACACGACTTACCCACCCATTATCAACAACGATAACATTAAAATACACGCGACTGGATATATTTCTTTGTCATAGAGATCTTAAGAAATATTTATAGAATTGATCCACGTAAAAATTATTATAAATAAAGACCTAGAAAAGTTTTTACAACATCTTTACGTTCGGATGGATGGGCCTCGATCGTCGGAGGGCTGATTGACCAAACAAAAACAACAAAAACAATAAAATAAAAGCAATAAACTCCAAGTTCTTTATACGAACAGGTGAAATAGTACAATAGAATAAATCCCACGAATTATTTACAGGAGACATACTCTGGGGGAAAAAATACAGCATCTTTACTTTCAGATGGAGGTGGGGCTAATGTCCGGGACCGATTTACCAATCAAAAACACCCAAAACAATAAAACATAAGCTATAAACTCCAATTTTCTTTTAACCAACATGTGAAATAGTACCACAGCATCAGTCCCGCGAAATATTAACTGGATACATGCCCTAGGAAAAAAGATATAGCATCTTTACGTATACGTTACGTATACGTTACTGTCTTTAGGTACTCCGGTTCAAAAGTACATATAAATCTATTTCAAATGTTGTAAAATGATGATATCGAGTGAAAAATTCGATTTATTTTTTCAGAACCAGAATTAACCATTTCCTTCATATAAACGTATGTGTATTCGTTTTAAGTTCTTTTCAACCTTTACTCTATGATTTGATATTAATTAGTTTCATTTTTATCATTACTTAGGCAGAAAATATAGAATCAGATCTAAAGTATACTGTAAGCAAACACAGCAGACCCTGATCAGAAATCTCATATAGAAACCATGGGATTTGGGTCTACTCTGTTTGCAAAGGCGTAGAAATGCGTATTTATGGAGTAAAGGGCTGACTACAATGTATTATCATCAATGCAAACAAAGGAAACCCAGACCAGATGACCCTGAGTCTTACAGGGTATGCTCTGTTTGCCAGGGAATAATGTAGGGATTGCTAACAAGCCTAACATAAATACTCATGGATAGAAGGGTTAAAAATTATCTGTTTAATGAGCATGGAACATATACATAGAACATAATACATACTCTAAAACACATATAATGAACCTGTCCGTTGAATACATCCTATATAAAACACAATAACATAAGTAATCTGTCCGTAGAGCATTTAGACTTATCCGCGTTGTTCAGGTGGAACAATCGCTGAACAGAATATCGCTCTTCAAAAACGCCGAAAATTAATGTAGCCTGTTTATTGACGGAACCCAACACTGAAAACAAAGGGATTAACAGCTAAATACATTTAAATACATTTATGTGTTACCGCCACGTGCATACGTTAGCAATTAGTGTTCATCTTTAACAATAATAAATGGGATTAACACCTTTAACCCTTTCCCTCATATAAACGTGTTTTCACGCATTTGCAAACAGGGTAGACCCATATCAGACGGCTCCTTTAGGAGCCTCTGATCAGGGTCTGCTCTGTTTGCTAATTAATGGAATTTGAAAGATTTTTTCCTTTAGTTTTTAAAATGACCTTCCATATTTAATTATAACTATTTTGTCCTTGAATATTCGGTATGTATTGAAATAAGCATAGCACAGGGAAAGAGTTAAGTACCTTTACCGCCACATGCATAACATACCAATTAGTATTTGTAGCAAAAAATAATTTTTGTTCGGTTAGATTAAAGGCACACGTACATTACTAATTAGCGTGTGTGTCTTAGAAAAGTATTAATTGTTCGGTTACATTATATGAAGAACTTGAAATTTTCCTCATCACAGGTTTCTCGAACATTATATTTCGTGATAAAAAAGTAATAAAAGTATCCATAAAACATTTCATTATTAAAAAGATATATATTAGAAGCTTTTTTTTATTCGTGGGGCCGGTTTGACCAGCCAAAATATAATAAGGAGGCCGGTTTGACCAAATTGAGGTCCGGTTTGACTTTTTGGAGGCCGGTTTGACTTGAGGCCGGTTTGACTTGGGGCCGGGTCAAAACGGCCCGGTTTGCCCGGTCAAAACGGCCCAATTTTTAGGATATTTGATGTATATTTTGGTAAGGATATATAAATATCATTGTTATTTGTGTGCGAAACACCCCTTAAATTTAATGTCATATAGTGTATTCATATTGTGTAAGACATGTGAAAGAACACGCTGTTGCGCACGGTAGATCTAAAACACTGTAGCGCAATAGAAGAAATGGCAGAAATGGAACACAAAACACGCAATGGACATTTTAAAGTAATTTCTGGGTCGATTTTTAACAATTTTTTCAACCAATATCGGTACAATAAGGTAATTTCGATTGAATCAGACCAAATAAAACAAGAATTGTCAATAGATAACCATAAAATCGCGTATTTACTGAAAAGTTTTCCATTTCGCCAGTGGAGAAATGGAGATGAAATATAATGCATTTATGTTGATATTGTTCATTTTTTCAGGCATTATGACTACTCTTACACGAATTCTATCGAATTAGACGAAGCTAAGCATCTGTTGTCCATTAATAACTGTGAAATCGTGTATTTACTTTAAAAAAAATCCACTGCGCCACAAGAGAAATGGAGAGAAAACACGCAATGGAAATTTTAAAGTCATTTCTGGGTTGATTTTTACAGTTTTTTCAAGCAATATAGGTACTATAAGGTAATTTCGATTGAATTAGACCAACTGAAACGAGAATCATCAATAGATAACAATAAAATCAGGTAATAACTGAAAAAAATCCATTTCGCCAGTAGAGAAATGGAGATGAAATATAATGCATTTATGTTGATTTTGTTCATTTTTTCAGGCATTATGACTACTCTTACACGAATTCTATCGAATTAGACGAAGCTAAGCATCTGTTGTCCATTAATAATTGTGAAATCGTGTACATGTATTTACTTTTAAAAGAAAGTCCATTGCGCCACAAGAGAAATGGAGAGAAAACACGCAATGGAAATTTTAAAGTCATTTCTGGGTTGATTTTTACAGTTTTTTTCAAGCAATATAGGTACTATAAGGTAATTTCGATTGAATTAGACCAACTGAAACGAGAATCATCAATAGATAACCATAAATTCAGGTAATAACTGAAAAAAATCCATTTCGCCAGTAGAGGAATGGAGATGAAATATAATGCATTTATGTTGATTTTGTTCATTTTTCAGGCATTATGACTACTCTTACACGAATTCTATCGAATTAGACGAAGCTAAGCATCTGTTGTCCATTAATAATTGTGAAATCGTGTATTTACTTTTAAAAGAAAGTCCATTGCGCCACAAGAGAAATGGAGAGAAAACACGCATTGGAAATTTTAAATGGAAAAGTAGTAAAGTCAAGCAGGCAAAGCCACATACAAGAGGCAACCACCACACACACACACCTCACACACACACACACACACACACACACACACACACACACACACACACACACACACACACACACACACACACACACACACACACACACACACACACACACACACACACACACACACACACACACACACACACACACACACACACACACACACACACACACACACACACACACACACACACACACACACACACACACACACACACACACACACACACACACACACACACACACACACACACACACACACACACACACACACACACACACACACACACACACACACACACACACACACACACACACACACACACACACACACACACACACACACACACACACACACACACACACACACACACACACACACACACACACACACACACACACACACACACACACACACACACACACACACACACACACACACACACACACACACACACACACACACACACACACACACACACACACACACACACACACACACACACACACACACACACACACACACACACACACACACACACACACACACACACACACACACACACACACACACACACACACACACACACACACACACACACACACACACACACACACACACACACACACACACACACACACACACACACACACACACACACACACACACACACACACACACACACACACACACACACACACACACACACACACACACACACACACACACACACACACACACACACACACACACACACATCTTTAGGGCACTGTGGACACTGCCTCTCAAAACCTACATTATGGACACTATGTGAAATAATAGACTTAAGCGGATTTCGATGACATTATATGATATTAGTTGGTGCTAAATGTAAATAGAAATACCAAATGTTTTAATACGGGCATATATAGTAAAAGTAGCGTAACCAGCGTTCTGGACACAATATATACACTGTGGACACCGTGTGTGTAACTGTTCAGTAGCAATATTCGCTGTGGACACTTCTAGTGTGTATATCAATAACTAATAATATCTGTGTACACCGAGTGTGTGCTTATGCATTACTAACAGTTATTGTGGATACATGTGGCTAACAAATTATGGAGTGTCTGCAATGTTTAGAGAGCTATACCTCCCTAGATTACCCATATATTATGACTTTTTAAAATGCCTTTACATTGTTATCGTAACGATTCGTTTCAGGTGTGAGAATAATCAACACTGTTCATGTTGCTCAAATTCACATTTACAATCTCATATGTATTACACAAACATGCATGCCCAAATTCAGTTTTTACGTCTTACTGGTTTTAGAGAAAAAAAATGTTATTTTTTTTCGATAAACCAATATAACCATTTTGACCAAGGTTCGACCAGGCTACCAGTCAGACAACATTAGATCTGTTAATGTTGCACATTAATGTGTAGTCCTACATCAGTACTAGACGCATGCAAAAGATGATATCTACCAGACTTGTAAAAACTGACAAATAAAGATCAGAAACAGGTAAACAACATCTCTCAAATAGATAGCTATTTTGACCCAAAAATCGACTCTTACAGACACACGGACGGGCGATCAATCCGTCTCTATGTATGTACTCCTACATAGCATCCATGTCGAGGTTCCTCTATTATTTTAAACATTACTAGATGTGATATAAGGAGTATATAAGCGATGTTTAGGCATTTATATTACATTGTATATTTTCATAAGAAAAATAGACCATTTTGACCCAGCTAGATTTTAACTCGGGTTCGAACCGTGCACAAGCAAACGGGCCGACCTTGCACCCGGCCGTGTGGCCTATGGTTATAAAGCCCTTTAATGACTGAGAAATTAAGCGATTAAGTAGGTAAAACACGAGCGAAACACTTTATAGCTATATTTCTATGTAAAAATAGGTAACTTTAAACTCGTTTTCGCAACAGTTACAAAAATCATTAAGGAATAAAATATCTATTTCCAAAACGAGCCAAATCAAATGTCCCGGAAAAACGCGACGGACGGACTGAGTGACGGCCGGACGGACAAGGTGATTCCTATGTAGACCCACCACAGGGGGTGTCTTACTAAATCTAAAAGGGCTGGAAGCCGGTTTTAAGGCGGATGACAGTCAGGCGAACAACATAATACCAGAAATTCCCCTTATTGTAATTATGTTGATACATTAGCCCTTTTAACACTGTGGACCTGTTTGGGATTGTTTTGCAACCAGTGCAGCTCCAAATCAGCCAGCTGTTGTTGGAGCTGACTGATCAGATGCGCACTGTCTCCTATCTGGCAATACATTATTTATGTATTTGACTAATAGGTGTTGGTTTATAAGAATAGGACTGTCCAAACATGAACCAGTAACGGGGGGGGGGGGGGGTAATCTTAAGCCATTCTGAGGTGGCGACGGATCAAGCAAGGACTTCCCTTTTTGTAAGAAATGTTGTGTTGTTCCTACATGACTCATTATGACCGGATTTAAGGACAAAACTGTAGGCGAAATATAGTGTTTTGTTCTCATTTCGATATTTGTTTTTAAATATTTGAATTTGGGGTGACTAAAACATCCAATCAACGCTCGGTAGCGAAAATGTAAAACGTTTGGTTTATGCAGGTTGCACTGTTTATCACACATGACGAACAGCTGTGAATTGTAATTACATAACGAAATGAGCCATTTCATTGAAAACCTCTATCAATACACTGCAAAAAATGTGTTTAAGACTACAGCTACGTACTGCGCCGCCTCTGTATTTCCACGAATCCTGTGACAATCAGACTCATATCCAAACGTTGCATATATTATTTATATGAAAAAACAATGTGAAGTGCACAAACATATTTAACTGCATTAATGGTTCATCGCATTAAGACCTAGGTAATCTAAAGAGAAATATTACGGAATCATTACAGTTAAATACTAATACAGACGATGCCAATAATTCACCCCTATGGCATACTAAAACACATGCTGTATTTGTATGAAACAATCAATATTATTGATCAATAATCATAATATTTAATCAAACAACGTAGAATGAGGTTTCAGAATTTACAAATACAAACCATGAACTATTTACTAGTATACCCTGTTGTTGTGACATGACATTCCCAGAATATTATCTTCTTTAAGATAACTACATCGGAAATTCTTAAACTATCCTTAGTGCAGACATGGCTTAATATATAGTTAATATAGCAAATTAAAGTTATAATGATATAACCATGCATGGTATTTAGGTTCATGTACATACAGATACACTTTTCAAGGCTTGTTGATTCTAAGAGACCTGGACCCAGTTGTTCAAAAGCTTGTTAACTTTAACAGCCTGTTAAATCTTCTAATCGGCTGTTAAAGTTAACAAGTGGTCAACAGTCCGTTGCTCAAACTTAACAGACTGTTTAACATGAGTTTTAACAAGGGAATCGCCTGTTAAATTTAACTAAGGTTTGGACCTTGATTAAAGTTAACAGAGGCTTTCAAAATGGCTGCAGCGTTGTTTGCTTTTCCAAGAAAACAAAGGGAATACAGACATACTAGCCATGTACAAATATAGAATGACGACGAAATGTATGAGAGATATAGGTTCACAAACAACGGTGTAGACTACCTAGTTGATTAAATGGAGGATGACTTGTACCGATCCACAAAGAGGAGTTACGCGCTGAGCCCGAAGCAACAGGTACTTATAGCGTTGCGTTTTTACGCTTCTGGGGCCATGTACCAGGTAATTGGGGACACCATGGGGTATAACAAAGGAACGGTTAGTAGAACAGTAGACAGAGTGACAACGGCTCTATTGAAACACCTACGTGACTTCATCCAATGGCCGGACAACACTGAAGTTCAAACTACCATGTCAAACTTCTACAAGATTGGTGGATTTCCAAACGTTATTGGATGTATCTATAGATGGGACACATGTACGGATACAAGCACCTTCCACTGACGAGGCGTCCTTTATAAACAGAAAAGGATTCCACAGTATTAATGTCCAAGCCGTGTGCGATGACCAGGGTAAGTTTTTTATTCAAATGAACGCGGTTCTCCTTTCTTGTTTTTTCCTAAATGTATGTCACCGGTCGCTCAGTCTATTAATAATTACTAGGTTACGTCAATATCGGCTATCAGTACGGCTGGCGGTTGTGTAAAATAAGCGTAACCCTTTACTCTATACATACGCCTTTAACACATTTGTAAACAGAGTAGACCCAGCCGAAATTGCTCCTATATGTGTCCTCTGATCAAGATCTGCTTTGTAATATTTGAAGAAAAACAATGTATATCTGATTCTACAATATCGTTAAAAAAATTGGCTATAAATTCCTATTTTCATATGTCATTACATGTATAATAAAAGTTTAGCTGTCAGTATTTTGTATTGAAATATTCATTGAGTAAAGGGTTAATAACACAATAATTGCTTGAGTTAAAGTAATGTTATCTTCTCAGTGGTGACATGCTTTATTTTAGAAACTTCTTCCACATTTTACTTTTATTTTGTAACAGTTTAACCCTTTAAGCCATGAAATATCATGTAAAAATTATATAATGACATTATTTATATTTATTAGATTAATTTTTATAATAGAATGTAGACACTGGAATATTTGGCCATAGCAGAAACTAGAGAATCATATCTATATTATATAATTAGCAAACAGAGTAGACCCTGATAATATGGCTTCTATAGGAGCCATCTGATCTGGGTCTTCTCTGTTTGCAAAGGCGTAGAAAGGCATATTTATGGAGGAAAGGGTTAATTGACGTTTGCTTTTGAAATTTCAGGCAAGTTTACTAGCGTTAATGCCAGCTGGCCAGGTTCATAGCCAGGTTCATACCATGACAGTCCAGGCCCGTAGCCACCCTGAGGCACACCAAGGCACTTGCCTCGGTGAAAAAAGTGCCTCGGTGAAAATTTCAGAAATTACAAATACACAAAAGCAAGCAATTTTCCGAAAACGTATCAAAATCGCTTAAGCTCCAACCATTCATCCCTTCACGTATGACCTCTGCTAGAAGTACATGTATACTGTACAGTGCTTAGTGTAATTATGTCTTAGAATGTGCAACGTCATTACTAGATTTTATACACGCATACCGGTTTCATACCGGGAGGGGGGTACGACCCCCTAAACTCGCCAAAGTAAAGTAGTTTGTGCCCTCTTGAAATTCATTTGTGTATCTTTCTACAATAATGTAAAAGTCTTTTTTTCTGCGCGCCATACGTGCAATTCACATCATCACATGTATGGATAATTTTCCCACTCATATTTGCGTTAATATCTATTCACAATCGGTATATAGTTTAGACTCTCACCCCGTTATTCAAATCGAATTTTGCGATTCAAACGTAGCAAAATCTTTGTCGGTTTATGTATCCAAACATATACACCATCTTGCACATGCTGTTACTTACTTCAGTTAGATCTACATTTAGTTCTGCGGAGAGAGCTAACTTTGCATTAAAACATATAAAAAACAAATCAAGATCCGCGATGAAAATAAATAAATTTACATGTAATGCACTGACATTAATACATTGACATAGATATCAAGGAGGTTATAAATCTCTATGCGACAAGAAGTGCTGAAATTATTACCCGGTTAACCGTTTACGAAAAGACGATTAACCGGTTACAAAATCCGTAACCGGTTAACCGGACTGGTTACTTTCCTTAGTTTGCTAGAAGAGTGCTAAAGGCTACAACAGTCATAAAAAGACTTTTAAATTTGTTTTCATGTTCAATAAAATGGTTGAAGTATATGTATTTGTTTCAAAACTATTTTATTTGCAGGTTGTTCTATTTAGTACATACAACCGATCAATTTTATTATTTTCTGAAGTTTGGGGTCACGCTCGTTTTATGCATAACACAAGCCTGAGCGCTTCCCGCAATACATGTATACGTAGTATTTTGAGACGGTATCTGCAGCCAGGGCAAGTAACTGCACTGTACACTCAGCTGATAGTTGTAAACAATGCAGAAATACATGTGTTTGACGTTTGAACATCTGTGACATTTCCTGTGCGCAGAAAAGCATCAATATTACCACCCAAGTGATAAGTATGAGCATAAATTTTATCCATATTATCATAATAACAATGGTCATTCTCATTGCTCTTTCATCATATGTTGATATATGCAGTCGCATTTTAGTACAAAGATTTACGTGGCATATTCTGCTGAAATAACTGTTTTGGTTATTTCATTGCAATTATTCTAGTTTAATACCTTGCATTCAGTTCTGTATAAAGCGAGTGTAGATGATCATGATACGGTGTTGGGAGAGGAACCAAATAATCAATTTTGCCGTCGTGTCCCTTTTCCTTTGTGTTTGTACAATATTCATGCAAATAATTACAAATAAGATATGTCTAAACCAAAGATTTATGGTGTACCTAGGTTTTAATGATTGTGTGAATAAGAGAAAATTAACAGTCAAATTGTTTTGTTTTTTTCATATTCTCAATGTGGTTTTTTTTATCAACAATACAATATATGTCAGTGTTTTTACAAGAGGTTAGAAAGAGCATAATAATCAAAAAGTGCAGATGCAGATCTGCTGCTGTGTTCAATACATGGCATGTGATCAGGGTCTACATTGTTTGTCAGTCATGCTACCAAACCAAAGTGAAATCTGTAGTGTCAACAAGTGTAGACTGACCAGATATTGCATTTTCAATCTGTTAGTTGAATTATATATACAATGTACATTGTTTGCAATTCCATGTGAATGGAAATCCCTATGATATGCCTTTATCACACACATGTGATAAAATTATGATTACTTATTAGTCACATATCAAGTATGTTTCTTATATCTAGACAAGTTAGTTAACAAGAGATTAAAATTGTTTTGGGCAACATGAAATTAACAGACAGTTAACTTACCAACTGTTCAGGAATTTAATCACCAGTTATTTTAACAACTGAGTAGATTTAACAAGTATTTGAACAACTGGGTCCAGGTCGTAGACAAAACCATACATTGACATAACGGCTATTGACCCTTAAAAACAATGTCTTTGTCAATCGCTTCCGGGTGTCATGTTTATAAATGCCTTTTGAATTTATCAATTACTTGAATGACTGCCATTCGGAATGGCGATTGTCAGGTCGGCGACAGTTGTATGTGGCCGACGCGAAAATACACCTATAATTTTGTATTCATTTACTTACGCAAAGAATACTAAAACCAGAAAGTTTGCTAATGGAACAGATGAGAAAATACACGTCAGTTAAGGGTTTAAAACTGGTATATATCTTGGAACAAATGGAGTGCGTGCATGCTCGTAATATACATCGTCTGTATAGTCGATAAGGATAGAAACATACAGCTAAGCCGTTTTTATACAGTATCGAACCGTAATAGTCGGAAACGTTTAATAATAAGTTTCCAGTAAAATGTATTTTAAATGACGACTGTTTCAGCTACTAATAGGACAGAGGTCATATTGACGCTGTCAGTTTTCAGAAAATATCAACATTTTAATTATCGGATGAACGTGTGAACCGCTTAGGCGAACCTGCTCGTGAACGCTAACTATGCAGTTAATTGGCATATCAGCATGAACCTTTTCGTGTAGGTAAAGAGGTCTAAATAAATTTACTGAGTTGAGCGGGAATTTGGCTTCGTATTTCATGCCACACGCGGAATTTAATTTGTTTCCATGTTCGGGTGACAAGCGCTGGTTCATTTGTGATTGCTTTCAAACAGTCTGCTTGATTTGGAGGTTTAAGTGTGAAACGACGGATTGCCGTTTCAATTCGGCCGTTTCCTCCTCAGTCCACCGCTTAACATTGATCTTGCACAAGTGGGTTTCGGAAGGGGTACTACAACAATAAAGGTAAAACAGTAAATGTTAATTACGACGAAGTAAAATAGGGTAACGTTGTCTCTGAAAAGTGTGTGAAATTGTGTTAACATTGCATTTACAGAACGATGGAGCTGACGATCATATCATAGACGAATCAACGATCAATTCATATACTGGTACAATTTTTACTCCATTTCATATATGAATAAGGTATACTAAAATATACATTTTTGTTATTTAGCCAACCTTCGGGCTATACATTTCTATATCAAATTCTGAAGGGAGGTGAAGTCTCTAAAGCCTTACTAAAGCTCAAACTTTCTTTCTTACGATACTTGACTACTGTAGAACCTTAAACAGAACTGTTATATATGTTGAAGTAGAAATTGCGATTCAGAATAGATTGCGATCTCAATCTCTCTTAGGACAAACTCCGATCCTCTTTTTAAATCATTCAAAACTATTTGTTTGTCATGTTTTGAAAATAGACTTGTGGTCTTAAAATAATTTATTCTTCAAGTAGAATTGTAGATTTTCTTTGTAGAGTTAAAGCGTCATATATATAACACTAATAATAAATTATTCTAGAAGAATTGTACATTTTCCTAGAAGAATCAAAGTGTCATATCTAAAACTAATAAAACATTATTCCAGTAGAACTATAATTACAGTTTATCCTTGGACAGACTGTGATCGGAATCTGCAATAGTAGAATCATCGATTGTCCGTAGGATGCATTTAGATCAGAGTAAGGAGGGATTACGTTCGCAATCTGTCCTAGGACAATCGACGATGGTCCCGGATCGCAATTTCTACTGTGACATATATATATATCAGATAAAATAACTTGTATTGCATCATGTTACTTTTAAATGAAGGATTTGTTGGGAGATTTACCGAATGATAAAATATAATTGATAACAAACAAAAAATTGCTATGGCTTTAAGAGTTAATTGCCATGATCCGACAACAGTGTGATAATCTACATGCAGACGTTGTTTAACAAACATGTGCCAGTATACTTACAAAATGTGCGCAGAAGGTCGGTAGGAATAATCACCATCCATTGGATTGGAATCCTATTAAAACCGTATTAAAGGATGTCTCATACAGTTTTAATGCATCTTAATTTTGTTTGCAAAAGTATGAAGTCATAAAAGGTATTCCATCCACTGAAAAGTAGACAAAAGGCGCGCTCTCAAACCATTGACAGATGGTCAAATGCAGCAAAACAGTATCCACAAGGACGGACAAAAGACACTGTTTTATTTATAAATACATGTAGAATGTACAATAAAATTTATTATTCAAGCAGTAGACTACACTCTCATGTTTTCCGAGGGTTAATTTGCAAACGCCCGACAAATAATGCGATTAGTTTACAATGTTAGAAGTGTAATTTTTATATTTTACTTTTATTCACATTTATACCAAAGTTTATACTATCAACGCAATTATAAGCTTTGCGGACTGATTTGTTTATACTGATCAGAATTTATGATAACCAGTATGTGAAACAAAATATTATATAATCGGCAAATTCATCAAATCGCCTATTTTCTTAAAACTCTACACAATAAATAATTGCACTGTCCTTGTAATTACATTTCGCGCACTTGGAAGTAACGAAACGCTTTCTAAAAACGCTTAATAGTTAATATAATAGTTAACATACAAATGGAATTTCATTTTGCCAAGACTTAGTGTACATTTACTGCTTGAAGAATAAATTGTATTGTACATTCTACATACACACATAACACATTGTCCTTTTCCCGTCCTTGTGGACACTTTGTAGCTGCATTTGAACATCTGTTAACGGTTTGAGAGCTAGCCGTTTGTCTAGTTCTCAGTCGATGAAATACCTTGTATTAATTCATACCTTTGAAAAGTACAGATTCATTAAAAAACTGTATGAGATAATCTTTAATACGGGTATTTGAATAGGATTCCCATCAAATGGGTAGTGATTATTTTTACGTCTTTAAAGAGTATTAAGCAACAAAACAGAAAACGAACAATATGAAGGTTGTAATATTCTATACTTTGTCAAACAAAATATTTTTAGAACAACTCACAAAGCGAAATGATCAACTCAACCGCGTCTTTATTGTACACAACAATTACAACATTGAAATAACATCATCAAACAGACTGAATTCTTCATTTCCATTTATAAAATACGTAGACCTATATACAATGTATAACGTCTTTGTGGACACAATCTGCTGATAGTGAATAAAACGGGATCAACGAGTCATGAATTCTCAAAACATATTATAAAGCAGCTGTGACATTACAAATATGTTACGCAACACTGTAACATCTACAAATATACTACACTCTCATGTTTTCCGAGAGTTAATTTGCAAACGCCCGACAAATAATGCGATTAGTTTAAAATGTGAGAAGTGTAATTTTTATATTTTACTTTTATTCACATTTATCCATAATTTCATACTATCAACGCAATTATGAGCTTTGCGGACTGATTTGTTTATACTGGTCAGAATTGTTGATAACTAGTATATGAAACAAACTATTATATAACCAGCACATTCATCAAATCCACTGTCCATTTTCTTAAACGCTGCACAATGAATAATTACACTGTCCTTGTGATTACATTTCTCTCAATTGGAAGTAACAGAACGATTTCCAAAAACGTCTGTATTATAATAGTTAACATACAAATGGAATATTATTTTGCCAAGTGCACATTTACTGCTTGAATAATACAATTTTTTGTACATACACAAATATCACGGTGTCCTTTTCCCGTCCTTGTTGACACGTTTTAGCTCTATTTGACCATCTGTAAATGGTTTGAGAGAGCGTCGTTCGTCTAATTTGCAGTCGATCGAATATATTGAATTAATTTATACCTTTGCAAACAAAGTACAGGTTAATTAAAAACTGTACGAGACAATCCTTAATATCGTTATTTTATTAGGATTCCCATCAGTATAATGATAATTTCCACCGGTTTAAAAATTATGAAGAAGCAAGCCAGAAAAGAAACAATATGAAGGTTGTGATATTCTAAATGTCTTTTAAATAAAATATTATTAGAGCAACTCACATAAGCGAAATTGTCAATTCAACCGCGTCTTTATTGTACACAACAACTACACATTAATATAACATTATCAAACAGACCTTAATTAACTATATACAATGTATAACGTCTTTGTGAACACAATCTGTGGATAGTGAATAAATCGGGATCAACGATTCAGGAATTCAAAAACGAATTAAAAAGTTGTTGTGACATTCCAAAGAATTTTTATCAACAATATAGCATGTACAAATAGACCACACAATTATGGTTTACATATAATTCCTGAAATACGCAGTACTAGCATATAACGGCAGTGTGGACAACGTGTCGGCTAAACGATAAATACCATTTATAAATTCTGAAGGGAGGTGGTCCCCCCGAGAGCAAAAATTGCAACGCAAAAAGAGAAAATTGCAGACTCGGTTTTATTGAGTCTGTTCATAAACAGTAATTGAAAGTGCAACACTGATCACGCCCCCTAGCACCGACTCAAGCGGTATTCAATTTTCAGAACAAAAAGTACTGAAATTCATGATCTCGAAGGATCAGAAGTCTTTTCGAAAGTATTGTAAACCAGTCCTTGAGGATCCGACAGTTAATTTGCTAACGCCTGACAAATTATTAGAGCGATTAGTTTGCTGATTCACTATCCACAGATTGTATCCACAAAGACGTTATACAGTGTTTATATGTCTACGTATTTAGGAATAGAAATTAGGATTGCATTCTGTTTGATAATGTTATATAAACGATAAATACCATTTATAAATTTTGAAGGGAGGTGATCCCCCGAGAGCAAAATTGCAACACAAAAAGAGAAAATTGCAGACTCGGTTTTATTGAGTCTGTCTTAACTGAATCACGACCTTCATATTGTTTCTTTTCTGGCTTGTTGCTTCATAATTTTAAAACCGGTAGGAATAATAACTATCCATTTGATGGGAATCCTACAAACATTACAGTATTAAGGATTGTCTCATACAGTTTTTAAAGAATCGGTACTTTGTTTGTAAAGGAATAAATTAATACAAGGTATTCCGTCGACAGAACATTAGACAAACGGCAAGCTATCAAACCATTGACACATGCAGCTAAAAGTGTCTACAAGGACTGGAAAAGGACACTGTGTTACATGTGTATATACAGTACTTAACATTTATTATTCAAGCAGTATATGTGCACTTGGCGAATTCCATTTGTATGTTAACTATTATAATACAAGCGTTTTCTGGGAGCGTTTTTTACTTCAATGTGAGAGAAATGAATGTGCTGGTTATATAATAATAATTTGTTTCTGAAAACACATACTGGTTATCATAAATTCTGATCAGTATAAACAAATCAGTCTGCAAACCGTATTATTGCGTTAATTTCGTATACTTGTGAATGAAAGTAAAATGTAAAGACTACACTACTCACATATTTTAAACTAATCGCATTAATGTTTTGTCAGGCGTTTGCAAATTAACTGTCTTAACTGAATCATTCTTACGCAACGAAGACAGGTTGACAAATGCTTTCGACAAATCAAATGCTATTTATAGTTTAACTCACACGTTGTGTCGACAATGCCGTTATATGTTAGTACTGCGTATTTAAAGAATTATATGTACAACATGAGAGAGTGGTCTATTTCTAGACGTTATATTGCAGTTTAAAATATTTTAATATCACAACTGCTTTATAATTCGTTTTCTGAATTCATGACTCGTTGATACCATTTTATTCACTATCCATATATTGTGTCCACAAAGACGTTATACATTGTATATTGTTCTACGTATTTAGGAATGGAAATTAAGAATTCGGTCTGTTTGATAATGCTATATTTATTTTGTAGTTGCTGTGTACAATAAAGACGCGGTTGAATTGATAATTTCGCTTATGTGAGTTGTTCTAATAATATTGTTTGAAAACATATAGAATATCACAACCTTTATATTTTTTTTATTTTCTGGCTTGTTGCTTCATTATTGTAAAACGGTAGGAATAATAACTATCAATTTGATGGGAATCCTATTAAAAATACCCGTACTAAGGATTGTCTCATACAGTTTTTTAATAAATCTGTATTTTGTTTAAAAAGGAATCAATTAATACAAGGCATTCCATCGGCTGAAAAGTAGACAAACGGCGCACTCTCAAATCATTTACCGATGGTCAAACTCAGCTAAAACGTGTCCACAAGGACGGAAAAGGACACTGTGTGTGTTATTTGTGTACGTACAATGGAATTTATTACTCAAGTAGTGATTGTGCACTTGGAAAAATAATATTCCATTTGTATTCTATTATAATACAGGCGTTTTTAGAAAGCGTTTTTTACTTCAAAGTGAGAGAAATGTAATCACAAGGGCAGTGTAATTATTCATTGTGTAGCGTATAATGAAATGGACAGCCTAGTTGAATCCAGGAATCATTCTTATGCAATGATGACTTGTTGACAATACTGTCAAAACGTTAAATGGTATTTATCGTTTAGCTCTCACGTTGTGTGTACAATACCGTTAAATGGTAGCACTGCGTATTTAAAGAATTATATGTAAAACATGAGAGTGTGGTCTATTTGTAAATTCTATAGTGTTGTTTAAAATACTTGGAAAGTCACAACTGCTTTTAAATTCGTTTTCTGACTTCATGACTCATTGGCCCCGTTTTATTCACTATTCACAGATTGTGTCCACAAAGACGTTATACACTGTATATAGGTCTACGTATATAGTAATGGAAATTAAGAATTCGGTCTGTTTGATGACGTTATATTAATTGTTTAGTTGTTGTGTACAATAAAGACGCGGTTGAATTGATAATTTCGCTTATGTGAGTTGTTTAATAATATTTTGTGTAAAAACGTATAGAATATCATAACCTTCATATTGTTTCTTTTCTGGCTTGTTGCTTCATAATTGTTAAAATGGCAGGAATTATCATTACCCATTTGATGGGAATCCTAATAAAATTACTGTATGAAGGATTGTCTCATACAGTTTTAATGAATCTGTACTTTGTAAAAAAATGAAATAATACAAGGTATTCCATTGACTGAAAAGTAGACAAACGGCCCTCTCTCAAACCATTTACAGATTGTCACGTGCAGCTAAAAAGTGTCCACAAGGACGGAAAAGGACACTGTGTTATTTGTGTATGTACAATGTACAATAACAATTATTTTTCAAGCAGTGAATGTGCACTTGGCAAAATAATAATCCATTTGTATGTTAACTATTATAATGCAAGCGTTTTAGAAAGCGTTTTTTACTTCAAAGTGAGATCATGAATTTCAGTATTATTTGATCTGAAATTTGAATACCGCTTAAGCCGGAGCTAGGGGGGCGTAAGCAGTGTTGCACTTTCAATTACTGTTCATGGACAGATTCAATAAATCGAGTCTGCAATTTTCTCTTTTTGTGTTGCAATTTTTGCTCTCGGGGATCACTTCCCTTCAGAATTTATAAACTATTTTGTTTCACATACTTGTTATCATAAATTCTGATCAGTATAAACAAATCAATCCGCAAAGTTTATAATTGCGTTGATAGTATGAACTTTTGTATAAATGTGAATAAAAGTAAAATATAAAAATTACACTCCTCACATATTTTAAATAAATCGAATTATTTGTTAGGCGTTTGCAAATTAACTGTCGGATTCTCCAGGAATAATTCTTATGCAATTAGGACTTGTTGACAATACTGTCGAAACGTTAAATGGTATTTATCGTTTAGCTCACACGCTGTGTCTACAATACCGTTATTTGTTAGTACTGCGTATTTAATGAATTATATGTAAAACATAAGTGTGGTCTATTTGTAAATTCTATAGTGTTGTTTAAAATATTTGGAAAGTCACAAGTGCTTTTTAATTCGTTTTCTAAATCCATGGCTCATTGGTCCCGTTTTATTCACTATCCACAGATTGTGTCCACAAAAAAGTTATACAGTGTGTATAGGTATACGTATTTAGGAATGGAAATTAAGAAATCGGTCTGTTTGATGATGTTATATTAATGTTGTAGTTGTTGTGTACAATAAAGACGCGGTTGAATTGATAATTTCGCTTATGTGAGTTGTTTAATAATATTTTGTGTAAAAACGTATAGAATATCATAACCTTCATATTGTTTCCTTTCTGGCTTGTTGCTTCATTATTGTTAAACGGTAGGAAAAATAACTATCAATTTGATGGGAATCCTATTAAAAATAACCGTACTAAGGATTGTCTCATACAGTTTTTAATAAATATGTACTTTGTTTGTAAAGGAATCAATTAATACAAGGCATTCCATCGGCTGAAAAGTAGACAAACGGCGTACTCTCATACCATTTACAGATGGTCAAACTCAGCTAAAAAGTGTCCACAAGGACGGAAAAGGACACTGTGTTATTTGTGTATGTACAATGTACAATAACATATATTATTCAAGCAGTGAATGTGCACTTGGCAAAATAATAATCCATTTGTATGTTAACTATTTTAATGCAAGCGTTTTAGAAAGCGTTTTTTACTTCAAAGTGAGATCCTGAATTTCAGTATTATTTGATCTGAAATTTGAATACCGCTTAAGCCGGTGCTAGGGGGCGTGAGCAGTGTTGCACTTTCAATTACTGTTCATGAACAGACTCAATAAAACCGAGTCTGCAATTTTCTCTTTTTGTGTTGCAATTTTTGCTCTCGGGGGATCACTTCCCTTCAGAATTTATAAACTATTTTGTTTCACATACTTGTTATCATAAATTCTGATCAGTATAAACAAATCAGTCCAAAAAGTTTATAATTGCGTTGATAGTATGAACTTTTGTATAAATGTGAATAAAAGTAAAATATAAAACTTACACTCCTCACATATTTTAAATGAATCGAATTATTTGTTAGGCGTTTGCAAATTAACTGTCGGATTCTCCAGGAATAATTCTTATGCAATTAGGACTTGTTGACAATACTGTCGAAACGTTAAATGGTATTTATCGTTTAGCTCACACGCTGTGTCTACAATACCGTTATTTGTTAGTACTGCGTATTTAATGAATTATATGTAAAACATAAGTGTGGTCTATTTGTAAATTCTATAGTGTTGTTTAAAATATTTGGAAAGTCACAAGTGCTTTTTAATTCGTTTTCTAAATCCATGGCTCATTGGTCCCGTTTTATTCACTATCCACAGATTGTGTCCACAAAGACGTTATACAGTGTGTATAGGTATACGTATTTAGGAATGGAAATTAAGAATTCGGTCTGTTTGATGATGTTATATTAATGTTGTAGTTGTTGTGTACAATAAAGACGCGGTTGAATTGATAATTTCGCTTATGTGAGTTGTTTAATAATATTTTGTGTAAAAACGTATAGAATATCATAACCTTCATATTGTTTCTTTTCTGGCTTGTTGCTTCATTATTGTAAAACGGTAGGAAAAATAACTATCAATTTGATGGGAATCCTATTAAAAATAACCGTACTAAGGATTGTCTCATACAGTTTTTAATAAATCTGTACTTTGTTTGTAAAGGAATCAATTAATACAAGGCATTCCATCGGCTGAAAAGTAGACAAACGGCGTATTCTCAAACCATTTACAGATGGTCAAACTCAACTAAAAAAATTCCACAAGGACAGAAAAGGACAATGTGTTATTTGTGTATGTACAATGTATAATAACATTTATTATTCAAGCAGTGAATGTGCACTTGGCAAAATAATATTCCATTTGTATGTTAACTATTATAATGCAAGCGTTTTAGAAAGCGTTTTTTACTTCAAAGTGAGAGAAATGTAATCACAAGGGCAGTGCAATGATTCATTGTGTAGCGTATAAGGAAATGGATAGCGGAGTTGATGAATGTGCTGGTTATATAATATTTTGTTTCACATACTGGTTATCATAACTTCTGATTAGTACAAACAAATCAGTCCGCAAAGCTTATAATTGCGCTGATAGTATGAACTTTTGTATAAATTTAAATAAAAGTAAAATATAAAATTACACTCCTTACATATTTTAAATTAATCGAATTATTTGTTAGGCGTTGGCAAATTAACTGTCGTATTCTCCAGGAATAATTCTTATTCGTTTTCTGAATTCATGACTCATTGGCCCCGTTTTATTCACTATTCACAGATTGTGTCTACAAAGACGTTATACACTGTATATCGGTCTACGTATATAGGAATGGAAATTAAGAATTCGGTATGTTTGATGACGTTATATTAATTTTTTAGTTGTTATGTACAATAAAGACGCGGTTGAATTGATAATTTCGCTTATGTAAGTTGTTTAATAATATTTTGTTTAAAAACGTATAGAATATCATCCTTCATATTGTTTCTTTTCTGGCTTGTTGCTCCATAATTGTTAAACTGGCAGGAATTATCATTACCCATTTGATGGGAATACTAATTAAATTACTGTATTAAGGATTGTCTCATACAGTTTTAATGAATCTGTACTTTGTTTGTAAAGGAATGAAATGATACAAGATATTCCATTGACTGAAAAGTAGACAAACGGCGTTCTCTCAAACCATTTACATATGGTCACATGCAGCTAAAAAGTGTCCACAAGGACGGAAAAGGACACTGTGTTATTTGTGTATGTACAATGTACAATAACATTTATTATTCAAGCAGTGAATGTGCACTTGGCAAAATAATAATCCATTTGTATGTTAACTATTATAATGCAAGCGTTTTAGAAAGCGTTTTTTACTTCAAAGTGAGAGAAATGTAATCACAAGGGCAGTGCAATTATTCATTGTGTAGCGTATAAGGAAATGGATAGGCGAGTTGATGAATGTGCTGGTTATATAATATTTTGTTTCACATACTGGTTATCATAACTTCTGATCAGTACAAACAAATCAGTCCGCAAAGCTTATAATTGCGTTGATAGTATGAACTTTTGTATAAGTTTAAATAAAAGTAAAATATAAAATTACACTCCTTACATATTTTAAACTAATCGAATTATTTAGAATTTATTTAGGCGTTGGCAAATTAAGTGTCGTATTCTCCAGGAATCATTCTTATTCAATGAGGACTTGTTGACAATACTTTCGAAGCGTTAAATGGTATTTATCGTTTAGCTCACACGTTGTATCCACAATACCGTTATATGTTAGTACTGCGTATTTAAAGAATTATATGTAAAACATGAGAGTGTGGTCTATTTTTAAATTCTATAGTTTTGTTTAAAATACTTGGAAAGTCACAAGTGCTTTTAAATTCGATAAATCAGATTTTGTCATTTTTATCGGGGTAATTGGACGGTTTCGTTCACTCTGTTGGTACATAGAATTAATTACAACTTACATACAATTTTGAGAGAGATACTTTATTTTACTTTGGGCGATTCTGTGAATAATAAAAACAATTTGACGAAGCGACAGACAGGCAGATAGATAGGCGTACGGATAGACTGAGGGACGGGTGTGTGGGCGAGCGAATGTTCATAAAGACAGACGGGCGGTATTGTGTAGTGAACAATACAGTATAAAATAACAGGTAATCCTTTTTAAAAAACACTTTGTTACTGCGTGTGCCGAAAGTTTTTATTTGTACCTCTGATTTTTACATACTTTTTCATCTGGAAACTGGTGTTATTTCAACATTAACGTTAAAAGCATGAATCTTGCATACGTCACGACATAGTTAACCCTTCGCTTGCTGAATTTTAAAATACATTTCTCCTTCCTTACCCATGCCCTGTTGTATAATTACATTTATTATACCTCAATTTTATTTACAATGTTAATTTCCCATAGGCCACCGTGACAAAGAAATACTGCCAGGCCCAGCGGGAAACAATTACTGTCGGAAAAATACTGTCTCCCGCTACCATAGGAACGGAACATTTAGACCAGTGAGCGCTTAAATTGTGTACGTGACGTCATCCGATTACGTCATGTATTAGCGTCATTTAACGCTTGTAATTTGATCAACAAACGTCATTAGGGCAACTGATTTGTTTTTGTTTATATATATATATGAGAAATGTCGCGTTTTCCGGCTATTTCGGAGGAGACTCTGTCAAGATTGGACAGTGAAAAGGGCTCCGCCAGTACTTATAACGTGTCATGAATAGAAATGTGAAGCTGTTCCGCGATTTTTAAGCACCGAGTAGTTCTATAACTTTTGTTTAAGACTGTTTATTGTTATCATTGAATAAATATTTTTGCTGACGAAATCGATTGTGCTGTTCGGTACACAGGTGCTAGGCGTGTGGCCATTTCACAAATACTGCTTATAAATACCTTCAAATACGTTTAGACATCATAACTTGACATTATAAAAAAAAGAAAAAAAAAATGATTTTTTTTTTTTTCGTATAATATATTACTATATAAAAGTATGTAACTAAATGGTCCAAAGTGGCAGAAAAAATGCACCAACTACATTCCGCGTCTTGTTTCGACGTCAATTTCCGCTCGATTTCAATCAAATATGAGTCAATGCACGCAGAAATGTCCAGTCTTTCAAATATACACCATTGATTGCCGATCATAAGCCGAAAAATTACTGTTTTGAGACGATAAACTCCAGCTTAGATTTAGTCGACCGAGTCACTACCGACACATACATGCACATTTTCACCACTGATGACATCGAAAGTCACACTAGATCTCATAATATGGTCCGTTTTCCACTCTCATTCAATAAAACTAACATAACTATTCAACTTACTGTCAATGTCAACCTCAAAGTTACTACCGGTTCTACGAAACTGAAGAGTTTTCGAAACAACCCGCGGCTGTCAACATTCGGCCAGCCATGATTTTTCGTGACCCGGAAATGCTTGAAGCGAAGAAGCGACTGGTGCCCGGCAGACCATTTGACTACCATAAAGCAGGTAACAAGTGCCCTGTAAACTGCTGATTATGTTCGCCCAAAATTTAGATTTTCTATTCTAATAAGACTGAAAAAAAGAGAGAACTAGCTCTATTTAAAATTTAATGACAGCCTTCATTTCATATATATATTAGGAACAATGACTATAGTTACTTGGTAATTATACTGATTATTTTATAATCATTTGCTTTCTATAATATATGTGTTAATTTATTTTTCATATATAGTGTCCAGCATATGACTGAAAAATGTATACGTCGACTGCATTTTATTTTCCAGTTAACATTTCCCTGTTCAATAATCATGTAAGAAAAAGTAACACCATGGATATTTATTATATTAATTTTTATCATTTTCAAGGGCATGTTTGCTTCGACGAATGGTATAGAATTATATCTATATATCATGGCACAAATGGAGTAGATCCTGGTCTTCTACGAGCTATCTGATTTGGGTCTATACTGTTTTCAAATGCGTGAATAGGTGTTTATAGGAGGGAAAGGGTTAACAGGGTGTTTTATACAGAAACCGGGCACCAGTAATCATGTTTACAGGGCACTTGTTACCTGCTTCATAGTAGTCAAATGGTCTGCCGGGCACCAGTCGCTTCTTCGCTTCAAGCATTTCCGGGTCACGAAAATCATGGCTGGCCGAATGTTGACAGCCGCGGGTTGTTTCGAAAACTCTTCAGTTTCGTAGAACCGGTAGTAACTTTGAGGTTGACATCCACAGTAAGTTGAATGTTTATGTTAGTTTTATTCAATGAGAGTGGAAAACGGACCATATTATGAGATCTAGTGTGACTTTCGATGTCATCAGTGGTGAAAATGTGCATGTATGTGTCGGTAGTGACTCGGTCGACTAAATCTAAGCTGGAGTTTATCGTCTCAAAACAGTAATTTTTCGGCTTATGATCGGCAATCAATGGTGTATATTTGAAAGACTGGGCATTTCTGCGTGCATTGACTCATATTTGATTGAAATCGAGCGGAAATTGACGTCGTAACAAGACGCGGAATGTAGTTGGTGCATTTTTTCTGCCACTTTGGACCATTTAGTTACATACCTTTATATAGTAATATATTATACGAAAAAAAAAAAAAAATCATTTTTTTTTCTTTTTTTTATAATGTCAAGTTATGATGTCTAAACGTATTTGAAGGTATTTATAAGCAGTATTTGTGAAATGGCCACACGCCTAGCACCTGTGGTTCGGTATAATAACCAACCTCGGGTTGACAGTACGTGCTGTCTCTCTCCATAGGATGTGATATTTATATAATTTATTCACTGTGTACAAGTATTTCGCTGTTCAATCACTGCTGTGGAGTGCACTGGTTGCACAATCAACTGGTAAATAGTGCAGACCCTGATGAGACAGCTCCTGCAGGAGCTGTCTCATCTGGGTCTTCACTATTTACAGGTTGCGGGTATATTGACGAGAATAGCAAGCGAAGGGTTAATAATATCCGACGCTTAGAAATTGAAATCTAAGGTTCCGGCATTCTGTTTTAAACCATATCCAAAAATGCCTGATATCTAATAAAACGCTAGTATCGATCCGTGTAAGTATTTATGTGGAAACTCCCTACAATGGAAGCACAGGCCACTAATAGCACACTAGGGTTTTTTTCGGATGGACTTAGCAAATTAATGAGTGCAACAAATCATCCGGTAAAGCCCTAACCGTTGTATCATATTTTAATTGGAAATAAATTTTCGCAGAACAAATTAAAAATGACATTTTGTATAGAAGGAATGTATATAAATCGCCAATGAAATCGAAATTTTTGAGAATTTCGACGTCAAAATTAACGCTATATAACGTCACATGTGTAGCTCTGCGTCTTTGATTTAAAGCATACTAAATACCGCCTTACATTCAGTACATATATTGTTCTATATTCTAATACCATAGTTTCTTTATTTGCCCTGCTTTTCAATACACGAACCTCGGAAATGTAAATATTATGTACAGCAATACCAAATGCCCTGTACCCAAAGAGAAATAATGTGTACGCAGACGGTTTCAATGAAGGACACGACTGATTATCCTGTTATCCTATCAGTTTAAAATAAAAAATAACAATGCAGGTGAGATCATTTTGAAGATATAATCTATTAATTAAATGTTTACAAGTCTAATTTCGACAAAACAGGAATATCATAAATATTGCTATTTGTCTATTAATGTTAAAGTAAGTTTGAGTCCGTTTGGAATAAGTATAGTGAGTGGTTAAGCTAACGAGTATTTAAATGAGATGTAACCGATGCAATTTCCATGCTCAACAGGACCGGTGATTTGCTGACCACTTTACAGTCACGGTATATTAGTGAGCTGTTAGTCCCTAGCATATAACTCGCGCCTTCAAAAGGAATGACCAATAAATAACGAGAGATATCGGGGTTTTAATACGCGTGACTACCAACTGTTCAATATGGCAGCTCATGCCATGTCTTTCTTACAGCCATTTTCTTAAAATATTTAAGGATTCTTAATTTCAAGGCATCTCTTGTCAATGCTCTGCTAGAGTTAAACGTAATTACTTGCTCTAAAGCGTCACAGGGAAATCTTCACTTTTTAGCAGCAATCACTTTAGCCTGACCATTAAATTGCCAAACTTAAAATTACAATATCTAGTACTCTCAAACATCCATAAATATTCTTCATCTTCTTTTGTTCTTGATATGTTCGTCAATATTTAGTAATATTTTTTTCTGCTTTTAATAGTCTTCTTCCTCCTCTTCTCCTATTTCTTCCTCCCGACAGTTTTGTGTATATATTGCCATATTGTCAAACATTCATTTGCAACATTAAAATTGAAAGGGGAGGGCATTAGAACTTCGTAGAACCTGTGGCCCAACCCCTTTCAATCTTTCTTGAAATAAATCATGTTTAACCTAAACTACGTAACACACATGCTAATGAGATGCGCGAGCAGATGCACATCGTAAAGACCATTTGATTATATCGCTTTGTTGCGTCTCCCAAATGTACATTACCGCGTCAGATTAAATGGCCTGCCCATCAGTTTACCGTTAGCCTGCTTGTTGCGACTGTGCTAAATATGCAAACAGTTTAGATCCAAATAAGATGCTAAACAACTCGGTGTCTCACGCCGTTCTGGGCTCTATGAAACTTGTCCAAAACTTTCACAAAGCATTGTGCGAATCGGTAAAGTTTTATAAGTGACGCAGACGAGATACTGCACATGTGCAATGTTTCAATGCAGGCTAATATTTTAATTGCTAAACAACACATAATTACTCATTAAAGTCTTGACACAACGGTTAAACTTTCTGAATACCTGCAAGTGCGGCGTTTTGCCAATACATTTTTCGCAATTTAACCCTTATTCTTTCGTTCGCGGCAAAAAAGTCATATGCAATCAGCTTTAACACTCAATCAGTATTTCTACAAAACATTGGGTCTAGCGTAATGTAGTAATTTCATATATATCAGAGTCAGAGTTGAAGTTTGTAAGCATCAGACTTTGTTTGGTTTAGTTTCTGTTGTGCTGTAAATAGTTATTAAGTTTTCATTTATTCAATCAAGCAGATTATATCCTGTAAATAGAATTTACTATAATACTAGTGCCTGTTTTGGTCGTTTGGCTATCATACCGACCACAAAACCCAGTCATGAACCGACTCGAGCGGATTTCATGGTTACTGTTTAATATTTATACTAATCAAGATAATTAAGTGTTTAAGCACATCAAACAGTGCAGTCAATGGTGAGATAATAGGTAAGCGATAAATTGAGTGAGTTTGGTCTGCTGGGTTTTCGTAGCTAATTTGATTTTGACAGTAGCGCTAATTTTATGTCAGATTAATGAACTTGTCAGACTGTGATAAATATAGCGATTTATTTTACAAATATGTAGAAATGTGCTAAATCCGGCTTTCTTATACGGCAAAGACGTACATATTTGCTTTGCAAAAAAATAATAATATTATATACGGATTGAAATTCGTAATAAAATGTTGTCGCCTCCATTTTATTTTGATACTGCATAACATTATACTATATAATTATATAACATCTGTTTATTAATCTATCTCAAATCTGATTTAAAGCACTAATTGTTTTTGAGACAATTTTTGCAGTGCGACCTGTATGGTCGTTTTTCTAAAATCAAATTGAATGTAACTCCGGTTATAGTAGACTTCTAAACAAACCAAAGACTTTACTACTTTTCCATTTCTAAACAAACCAAAGATATACTGTATATTAACTTTACTAACCCATTTATTCCCACATTGAAGAAAACTCGTCCATATTTCATTCTGGAAAGCCTCAAATTTTCATTTTGAGAGGGTACTGGTACTAAAATACTTTTTTGAATAAACCATTGACATCGGTAGTCCCAATTAAGGGACAAGCAGCACAAATGGGTTTATTAAATGAGTTTTCTTTTGTAAAATTAATATGTCGTATGTATTAACTTCATACGTATAATACACATGCAATATCTGTAATATGCACGGGTTCGTGATAATATGCCTCAAGTCTCTTATAACTCAATTATGAATTGCAGGGTTAATCTATTCAGATACAGAAACTGTACTTTTATTATGATGGAATTCAAATAAAGAGCAAATCTCTCACGTTGTATAAATAGCAATCTAAACGTATGTACATTTTCGCCGTTCACTTATCAGTGTTCTTTAATCCGGCTAAGCGCGGTGTAACAAACTTGCAAGCAGCTATGTTCCGGATCAGACACCGAATAACTTTAAATTGTTTGACACATGGACAAATATTCCAAAAACGTGGCGATTTGGAAGAACTTTGAAAATGAATACGATCATTTTTGCCTGCGTGAAAAGGATTCAAGGCGAACTGTAATGTTTAGCCTAATATGACCTTTATCATACTGAGAAAATGACAAAATAACTGTCTGCTTCTTAAAATAAAATTGGCTTGGTATTCAAACAATTTTTATTCGGATGAGATTCCCAATATTGCACTACAAACAATGTGGACCCAGATCAAACATCACGTGTCTGACTCGAAGTCTGACCAGGGTTTACACCGTTTGAATTATCAGAATTAACTATACACATGTGAACATCAGTAAATAAGTAAAACTTATTTTTCTACCCTATGCAAAAACCTGTTACACTCGTCAGACGCCGCGTCTCTGTTGATCTAGGTTTACACTGTTTGCATTGCAATAAACCCCTTCCTTTTCCTGGAGCACGGCTCATCCCTGCAAATCGCATACATGTATATATGTGACAGTACATTAGAGCGTATCCCTTTACTACGTGACAACGGCTTGCACTGAGTATGGTACAGTTCGGTTGGAATAAATAGTATTAACCTGACTTTGCAAACAGTTTGGATACAGATCAGACACCATGTAAACGCGACGTTTGATCAGGATCCAAACTGTTTGACACTCGTATTAAACTTTCCTCAGTCACATTGATTTTAGTCTAATCTTGAAACGATCTTACAGACAACAATACTATTATTTATGCAGACGACAATATGGCAGTGAAGGGGTAAAATCCTCACGATAAAATAGGCGCTGAAAGAGTTTACTAAATTTGGCGTCACACCAGGATCCAAACTATTTGCCACTTCGATCATGATGCTCAACATGGTGGAAATACGATCAAGTTTTCAATCGAACCGAACTGGAACGAAACGGGAATATGCCATTTTAATCTGTGGCTGATCTGTGTGTCCTTTTACATGTAATCTTGATGATCATGTTTCATTTTAACTGCAAGCTAATGTCATATGCGGCAGTTGTTTTCAATATATTTCCAAAGGTCATACAATTTATAAATAATAATTTGGTAAAGGGTTATAAAATATACGATATCATTCTTACCAGGCTAAAACAAAAAGCAAAACATATTGACACTTTCACTTTCTTGAAGAACATAAGATGTACCGCCCGCGCAATCCTTAATACAGTAAAACCTCTCTATTACGACCACTAAATTACATTATTCATTGTGTGTTTAAGACAGGTGGCTACTTAAATCAAGGTAAGAGTAAATCAGAAAACCCATTCAGGGGCTTTCTTTTTTACTTACACATTTCTTTAAGCTGCAGTCTGTATTTCCTACGATCAATTAGCCTTCTTTTACTGGTCTTAATAGAACTGTTTCACTAATTCATTTGTGCTCAATTACCACCATACGTTAACTATAAAATACGTAATCACTTACCGTTATCCCGCTTTCCAGTTTTGATAAGTCCGCCCAGTTTCAATCCAAACAATAAAATGGCCCGTAACATGATCGTTAAATCGCACCGCAGAAGTGACTTATTCCTCTTTCTTATTCTTTCGTCTAGAGGAAAACCCTTTCAAACGCTTTTTTTGGTTAAAGATTGTCTTCATTTAATAAGGCGTAAGTTAAGTGTAAATTATGTGCCCCGATTACAAGGCAACTGATAAGCCAGCCGCGCTATCTTCACCTCAGAGAAGAGAGAAAGTATCAAGTTACAGAGTGTGTGCGTGTCGGGAGGTTACCCCAGACACACACCGATTTTAGCCGTTTTTGTCACATTCATTATGTGTGTGTAAAAGTGGTTCACAAGGACGGTTTGCACTTCCTTACGCAATCGATAAAACGCATAAAAATATATGTATATATGACCTTAACACTGTGGACACCAAAATTTGGTGTCCACAATTCAAGATGTGTCCACAAAGACTGCAACAATACAACTGCCTGTGTCCACAATGACGCAAAGATACACACACACACACACACACACACACACACACACACACACACACACACACACACACACACACACACACACACACACACACACACACACACACACACACACACACACACACACACACACACACACACACACACACACACACACACACACACACACACACACACACACACACACACACACACACACACACACACACACACACACACACACACACACACACACACACACACACACACACACACACACACACACACACACATACGCATCTTTAGGGCACTGTGGACACTGCCTCTGAAAACCTACCTTATGGACACTATGTGAAATAATAGACTTAAGCGGATTTTGATGACATTATATGATATTAGTTGGTGCTATATGTAAATAGAAATACCAAATGTTTTAATACGGGCTTATATAGTAAAAGTAGCGTAACCGGCGTTCTGGACACAATATTTACACTGTGGACACCGTGTGTGTAACTGTTCAGTAGCAATATTCGCTGTGGACACTTCTAGTGTGTATATCAATAACTAATAGTATCTGTGGACACCGAGTGTGTGCTTATGCATTACTAACAGTTATTGTGGATACATGTGGCTAACCAATTATGGAATGTCTGCAATGTTTAGAGAGCTATACCTCCCTAGATTACCCATATATTATGACTTTTTAAAATGCCTTTACATTGTTATCGTAACGATTCGTTTCAGGTGTGAGAATAATCAACACTGTTCATGTTGCTCAAAATTCACATTTACAATCTCATATGTATTACACAAACATGCATGCCCAAATTCATTTTTACGTCTTACTGGTTTTAGAGAAAAAAATGTTTTTTTGATAAACCAATATAACCATTTTGACCAAGGTTCGACCAGGCTACCAGTCAGACAACATTAGATCTGTTAATGTTGCACATTGATGTGTAGTCCTACATCAGTACTAGACGCATGCAAAAGATGATATCTACCAGACTTGTAAAAACTGACAAATAAAGGTCAGAAACAGGTAAACAACACCTCTCAAATAGATAGCTATTTTGACCCAAAAATCGACTCTTACAGACACACGGACGGACGATCAATTCGTCTCTATGTATGTACTCCTACATAGCATCCATATCGAGGTTCCTCTATTATTTTAAACATTACTAGATGTGATATAAGGAGTATATAAGCGATTTCTAGGCATTTATATTACATTGTATATTTTCATAAGAAAAATAGACCATTTTGACCCAGCTAGATTTTAACTCGGGTTCGAACCGTGCACAAGCAAGCGGTTATAAAGCCCTTTCATGACTGAGAAATTAAGAGATGAAGTAGGTAAAACACGAGCGAAACACTTTATAGCTTTATTTCTATGTAAAAATAGGTAACTTTAAACTCGTTTTCGCAACAGTTACAAAAATCATTAAGGAATAAAATATATATTTCCAAAACGAGCCAAATCAAATGTCCCGGAAAAACGCGACGGACGGACTGAGTGACGGCCGGAGGGACAAGGTGATTCCTATGTAGACCCACCACAGGGGGTGTATAACTAAATCTAAAAGGGCTGGAAGCCGGTTTTAAGGCGGATGACAGTCAGGCGAACAACATAATACCAGAAATTCCTCTTATTGTAATTATGTTGATACATTAGCCCTTTTAACACTGTGGACCTGTTTTGGGATTGTTTTGCAACCAGTGCAGCTCCAAATCAGCCAGCTGCTGTTGGAGCTGACTGATCAGATGCGCACTGTCTCCTATCTGGCAATACATTATTTATGTATTTGACTAATAGGTGTTGGTTTATAAGAATAGGACTGTCCAAACATGAACCAGTAACGTGTGTGTGTGTGTGTGTGTGTGTGTGTGTGTGTGGGGGGGTAATCTTAAGCCATTCTGAGGTGGCGACGGATCAAGCAAGGACTTCCCTTTTTGTAAGAAATGTTGTGTTGTTCCTACATGACTCATTATGACCGGATTTAAGGACAAAACTGTACGCGAAATATAGTGTTTTGTTCTCATTTCGATATTTGTTTTTAAATATTTGAATTTGGGGTGACTAAAACATCCAATCAACGCTCGGTAGCGAAAATGTAAAACGTTTGGTTTATGCAGGTTGCACTGTTTATCACACATGACGAACAGCTGTGAATTGTACTTACATAATGAAATGAACCATTTCATTGAAAACCTCTATCAATACACTGCAAAAAATGTGTTTAAGACTACAGCTAAACCTATGTACTGCGCCGCCTCTGTATTTCCACGAATCCTGTGACAATCAGACTCATATCCAAACGTTGCATATATTATTTATATGAAAAAACAAACACAATGTGAAGTGCACAAACATATTTAACTGCATTAATGGTTCATCGCATTAAGACCTAGGTAATCTAAAGAGAAATATTACGGAATCATTACAGTTAAATACTAATACAGACGATGTCAATAATTCACTCCTATGGCATACTAAAACACATGCTGTATTTGTATGAAACAATCAATATTATTGATCAATAATCATAATATTTAATCAAACAACGTAGAATGAGGTTTCAGAATTTACAAATACAAACCATGAACTATTTACTAGTATACCCTGTTGTTGTGACATGACATTCCCAGAATATTATCTTCTTTAAGATAACTACATCGGAAATTCTTAAACTATCCTTAGTGCAGACATGGCTTAATATATAGTTAATATAGCAAATTAAAGATATAATGATATAATCATGCATGGTATTTAGGTTCATTTACAAACAGATACACTTTTCAAGGCTTGTTGATTCTAAGAGACCAGGTCGTAGACAAAACCATACACTAACATAACGGCTATTGACCCTTAAAAACAATGTCTTTGTCAATCGCTTCCGGGTGTCATGTTTATAAATGCCTTTTGAATTTATCAATTACTTGAATGACTGCTATTCGGAATGGCGATTGTCAGGTCGGCGACAGTAGTATGTGGCCGACGCGAGAATACACCTATAATTTTGTATTCATTTACTTACGCAAAGAATACTAAAACCAGAAAGTTAGCTAATGGAACAGATGCGAATTTTAGCAGACGACAAAATACACGTCAGTTAAGGGTTTAAAACTGGTATATATCTTGGAACAAATGGAGTGCGTGCATGCTCGTAATATACATCGTCTGTATAGTCGATAAGGGTCGAAACATACAGCTAAGCCGTTGTTATACAGTATCGAACCGTAATAGTCGGAAACGTTTAATAATAAGTTTCCAGTAAAATGTATTTTAAATGACGACTGTTTCAGCTACTAATAGGACAGAGGTCATATTGACGCTGTCAGTTTTCAGAAAATATCAACATTTTAATAATCGGATGAACGTGTGAGCCGCTTAGGCAAACCTGCTCGTTAACGCTAACTATGCAGTTAATTGGCATATCAGCATGAACCTTTTCGTGTAGGTAAAGAGGTCTAAATAAATTTACTGAGTTGAGCGGGAATTTGGCTTCGTATTTCATGCCACACGCGGAATTTAATTTGTTTCCATGTTCGGGTGACAAGCGCTGGTTCATTTGTGATTGCTTCAAACAGTCTGCTTGATTTGGAGGTTTAAGTGTGAAACGTCGGATTGCCGTTTCAATTCGGCCGTTTCCTCCTCAGTCCACCGCTTAACATTGATCTTGCACAAGTGGGTTCCGGAAGGGGTACTAAAACAATAAAGGTAAAACAATAAATGTTAATTACGACGAAGTAAAATAGGGTAACGTTATCTCTGAAAAGTGTGTGGAGCTGACGATCATATCATAGACGAATCAACGATCAATTCATATACTGGTACACTTTTACTCCATTTCATATATGAATAAGGTATACTAAAATATACATTTTGTTATTTAGCCAACCTTCGGGCTATACATTTCTATATCAAATTCTGAAGGGAGGTGAAGTCTCTAAAGCCTTACTAAAGCTCAAACTTTCTTTCTTATGATACTTGACTACTGTAGAACCTTAAACAGAACTGTTATATATGTTGAAGTAGAAATTGCGATTCAGAATAGATTGCGATCTCAATCTCTCTTAGGACAAACTCCGATCCTCTTTTTAAATCATTCAAAACTATTTGTTTGTCATGTTTTGAAAATAGACTTGTGGTCTTAAAATAATATATTCTTCAAGTAGAATTGTAGATTTTCTTTGTAGAGTTAAAGCGTCATATATATAACACTAATTATAAATTACTTTAGAAGAATTGTACATTTTCCTAGAAGAATCAAAGTGTCATATCCAAAACTAATAAAACATTATTCCAGTAGAACTATTATTACAGTTTATCCTTGGACAGACGGTGATCGGAATCTGCAATAGTAGAATCATCGATTGTCCGTAGGATGCATTTAGATCAGAGTAAGGAGGGATTACGTTCGCAATCTGTCCTAGGACAATCGACGATGGTCCCGGATCGCAATTTCTACTGTGACATATATATATCAGATAAAATAACTTGTATTGCATCATGTTACTTTTAAATGAAGTTTTGTTAGGAGATTTGCCGAATGATAAAATATAATTGATAACAAACAAAAAATTGCTATGGCTTTAAGAGTTAATTGCCATGATTCGACAACAGTGTGATAATCTACATGCATACGTTGTTTAACAAACATGTGCCAGTATACTAACAAAATGTGCGCAGAAGGTCGGTAGGAATAATCACCATCCATTGGATTGGAATCCTATTAAAACCGTATCAAAGGATGTCTCATACAGTTTTAATGCATCCTAATTTTGTTTGCAAAAGTATGAAGTCATAAAAGGTATTCCATCCACTGAAAAGTAGACAAAAGGCGCGCTCTCAAACCATTGACCGATGGTCAAATGCAGCAAAACAGTATCCACAAGGACGGACAAAAGACACTGTTTTATTTATGTATACATGTAGAATGTACAATAAAATTTATTATTCAAGCAGTAGACTACACTCTCATGTTTTCCGAGGGTTAATTTGCAAACGCCCGACAAATAATGCGATTAGTTTACAATGTGAGAAGTGTAATTTTTATATTTTACTTTTATTCACATTTATACCAAAGTTTATACTATCAACGCAATTATAAGCTTTGCGGACTGATTTGTTTATACTGATCAGAATTTATGATAACCAGTATGTGAAACAAAATATTATATAACCGGCAAATTCATCAAATCGCCTATTTTCTTAAAACTCTACACAATAAATAATTGCACTGTCCTTGTAATTACATTTCGCGCACTTGGAAGTAACGAAACGCTTTCTAAAACGCTTAATAGTTAATATAATAGTTAACATACAAATGGAATTTTATTATGCCAAGACTTAGTGTACATTTACTGCTTGAAGAATAAATTGTATTGTACATTCTACATACACACATAACACATTGTCCTTTTCCCGTCCTTGTGGACACTTTGTAGCTGCATTTGAACATCTGTAAACGGTTTGAGAGCTAGCCGTTTGTCTAGTTCTCAGTCGATGGAACACCTTGTATTAATTCATACCTTTGAAAAGTACAGATTCATTAAAACCCTGTATGAGATAATCTTTAATACGGGTATTTGAATAGGATTCCCATCAAATGGGTAGTGATTATTTTTACCTCTTTAAAGAGTATGAAGCAACAAAACAGAAAACGAACAATATGAAGGTTGTAATATTCTATACGTTTTGAAACAAAATATATTTAGAACAACTCACAAAGCGAAATGATCAACTCAACCGCGTCTTTATTGTACACAACAATAACAACATTGATATAACATCATCAAACAGACTGAATTATTCATTTCCATTTATAAAATACGAAGATCTATATACAATGTATAACGTCTTTGTGGACACAATCTGTTGATAGTGAATAAAACGGGATCAACGAGTCATGAATTCTCAAAACATATTATAAAGCAGCTGTGAAATTACAAATATGTTACGCAACGCTGTAACATCTACAAATATACTACACTCTCATGTTTTCCGAGAGTTATTTTGCAAACGCCCGACAAATAATGCGATTAGTTTAAAATGTGAGAAGTGTAATTTTTATATTTTACTTTTATTCCCATTTATCCATAAGTTCATACTATCAACGCAATTATAAGCTTTGCGGACTGATTTGTTTATACTGGTCAGAATTTTTGATAACTAGTATATGAAACAAACTATTATATAACCAACACATTCATCAAATCTGCTGTCCATTTTCTTAAACGCTACACAATGAATAATTACACTGTCCTTGTGATTACATTTCTCTCAATTGGAAGTAACAGAACGATTTCCAAAAACGTCTGTATTATAATAGTTAACATACAAATGGAATATTATTTTGCCAAGTGCACATTTACTGCTTGAATAATAAAAAAATTGTACATACACAAATAACATGGTGTCCTTTTCCCGTCCTTGTTGACACGTTTTAGCTCTATTTGACCATCTGTAAATGGGTTGAGAGAGCGTCGTTCGTCTAATTTGCAGTCGATCGAATATATTGAATTAATTTATACCTTTGCAAACAAAGTACAGGTTAATTAAAAACTGTACGAGACAATCCTTAATACCGTTATTTTATTAGGATTCCCATCAGTATAATGATAATTTCCACCGGTTTAAAAATTATGAAGAAGCAAGCCAGAAAAGAAACAATATTAAGGTTGTGATATTCTAAATGTCTTTTAAATAAAATATTATTAGAGCAACTCCCATAAGCGAAATTGTCAATTCAACCGCGTCTTCATTGTACACGACAACTACACATTAATATAACATTATCAAACAGACCTTAATTAACTATATACAATGTATAACGTCTTTGTGAACACAATCTGTGGATAGTGAATAAATCGGGATCAACGATTCAGGAATTCAGAAAACGAATTAAAAAGTTGTTGTGACATTCCAAAGAATTTTTATCAACACTATAGCATGTACAAATAGACCACACACTTATGGTTTACATATAATTCCTGAAATACGCAGTACTAGCATATAACGGCAGTGTGTACAAAGTGTTGGCTAAACGATAAATACCATTTTTATAAATTCTGAAGGGAGGTGATCCCCCGAGAGCAAAAATTGCAACGCAAAAAGAGAAAATTGCAGACTCGGTTTTATTGAGTCTGTTCATGAACAGTAATTGAAAGTGCAACACTGATCACGCCCCCTAGCACCGACTCAAGCGGTATTCAATTTTCAGAACAAAAAGTACTGAAATCATGATCTCGAAGGATCAGAAGTCTTTTCGAAAGTATTGTAAACCAGTCCTTGAAAATCCGACAGTTAATTTGCTAACGCCTGACAAATTATTAGAGCGATTAGTTTGCTGATTCACTATCCACAGATTGTATCCACAAAGACGTTATACAGTGTATATATGTCTACGTATTTAGGAATAGAAATTAGGATTGCATTCTGTTTGATAATGTTATATAAACGATAAATACCATTTATAAATTCTGAAGGGAGATGATCCCCCGAGAGCGAAATTGCAACACAAAAAGAGAAAATTACAGACTCGGTTTCTTGAGTCTGTTCATGAACGGTAATTGAAAGTGCAACACTGCTCACGCCCCATAGCACCGACTCAAGCGGTATTCAATTTTCAGAGCAAGAAGTACTGAAATTCATGATCTCGAAGGATCAGAAGTCTTTTCGAAAGTATTGTAAACCAGTCCTTGAGAATCCGGCAGTTAATTTGCTAACGCCTGACAAAGTATTAGTGCGATTAGTATGTGGATTCACTATCCACAGATTGTGTCCACAAAGACGTTATACAGTGTATATATGTCTACGTGTTTAGGAATGAAAATTAGGATGATTGCATTCTGTTTGATAATATTATATTAAAAAACGTATAGAACATCACGACCTTCATACTGTTTCTTTTCTGGCTTGTTGCTTCATAATTTTAAAACCGGTAGGAATAATAACTATCCATTTGATGGGAATCCTACAAAAATTACAGTATTAAGGATTGTCTCATATAGTTTTTAAAGAATCGGTACTTTGTTTGTAAAGGAATAAATTAATACAAGGTATTCCGTCGACAGAACATTAGACAAACGGCAAGCTATCAAACCATTGACACATGCAGCTAAAAGTGTCTACAAGGACTGGAAAAGGACACTGTGTTACATGTGTATGTACAGAACTTAACATTTATTATTCAATGGAAAAGTAGTAAAGTCAAGCAGGCAAAGCCACATGCAAGACGCAACCACCACCAAAACACCGATAGATAGCATGACACACACACACACAACCACACACCCAAACGCACACGCACACATACACACAGAAAACACCAAAAGACACACAAGAAACAGGGACAAACGTTCCACAACATGAACAAACCACAATCACAAAGACGCAAGGCAAACAAAAGGAAGGGTGACAAAGAGAGTACCGCCTTGGCACGGTCAGCAGCAAAAACACCACTGGGGGTTTAAACCGGTTTACGGACGTCCTAACCTCACACTTCTCTCAAAGTCACCCTAGCTTTACAAATATTGTAATCAAGCAGTATATGTGCACTTGGCAAATTCCATTTGTATGTTAACTATTATAATACAAGCGTTTTCAGGGAGCGTTTTTTACTTCAATGTGAGAGAAATGAATGTGCTGGTTATATAATAATAATTTGTTTCTGAAAACACATACTGGTTATCATAAATTCTGATCAGTATAAACAAATCAGTCTGCAAACCTTATAATTGCGTTAATTGTATGAACTTTCGTATAATTGTGAATGAAAGTAAAATGTAAAGACTACACTACTCACATATTTTAAACTAATCGCATTAATGTTTTGTCAGGCGTTTGCAAATTATCTGTCTTAACTGAATCATTCTTACGCAACAAAGACAGGTTGACAAATGCTTTCGACAAATCAAATGCTATTTATCATTTAACTCAGACGTTGTGTCCACAATGCCGTTATATGTTAGTACTGCGTATTTAAAGAATTATATGTAAAACATGAGAGAGCGGTCTATTTCTAGACGTTATATTGCAGTTTAAAATATTTTAATATCACAACTGCTTTATAATTCGTTTTCTGAATTCATGACTCGTTGATACCATTTTATTCACTATCCATATATTGTGTCCACAAAGACGTTATACATTGTATATTGTTCTACGTATTTAGGAATGGAAATTAAGAATTCGGTCTGTTTGATAATGTTATATTTATTTTGTAGTTGCTGTGTACAATAAAGACGCGGTTGAATTGATAATTTCGCTTATGTGAGTTGTTCTAATAATATTGTTTGAAAACATATAGAATATCACAACCTTTATATTTTTTTATTTTCTAGCTTGTTGCTGCATTATTGTAAAACGGTAGGAATAATAACTATCAATTTGATGGGAATCCTATTAAAAATACCCGTACTAAGGATTGTCTCATACAGTTTTTAATAAATCTGTATTTTGTTAAAGAAGGAATCAATTAATACAAGGCATTCCATCGGCTGAAAAGTAGACAAACGGCGCACTCTCAAACCATTTACCAATGGTCAAACTCAGCTAAAACGTGTCCACAAGGACGGAAAAGGACACTGTGTGTTATTTATGTACGTACAATGGAATTAATTACTCAAGTAGTGATTGTGCACTTGGAAAAATAATATTCCATTTGTATGTTAACTATTATAATACAGGCGTTTTTAGAAAGCGTTTTTTACTTCAAAGTTAGAGAAATGTAATCACAAGGGCAGTGTAATTATTCATTGTGTAGCGTTTAATGAAATGGACAGCCGAGTTGAATCCAGGAATCATTCTTATGCAATGAGGACTTGTTGACAATACTGTCGAAACGTTAAATGGTATTTATCGTTTAGCTCTCACGTTGTCTACAATACCGTTAAACGTAGCACTGCGTATTTAAAGAATTATTTGTAAAACATGAGAGTGTGGTCTATTTGTAAATTCTATAGTGTTGTTTAAAATACTTGGAAAGTCACAAGTGCTTTTAAATTCGTTTTCTGACTTCATGGCTCATTGGTCCCGTTTTATTCACTATTCACAGATTGTGTCCACAAAGACGTTATACACTGTATATAGGTCTACGTATATAGTAATGGAAATTAAGAATTCGGTCTGTTTGATGACGTTATATTAATTGTTTAGTTGTTGTGTACAATAAAGACGCGGTTGAATTGATTATTTCGCTTATGTGAGTTGTTTAATAATATTTTGTGTAAAAATGTATAGAATATCATAACCTTCATATTGTTTCGTTTCTGGCTTGTTGCTTCATAATTGTTAAACTGGCAGGAATTATCATTACCCATTTGATGGGAATACTAATAAAGTTACTGTATTAAGGATTGTCTCATACAGTTTTAATGAATCTGTACTTCGTAAAGAAATGAAATAATACAAGGTATTCCATTGACTGAAAATTAGACAAACGGCGCTCTCTCAAACCATTTACAGATGGTCACATGCAGCTAAAAAGTGTCCACGAGGACGGAAAAGGACACTGTGTTATTTGTGTATGTACAATGTACAATAACATTTATTATTCAAGCATTGAATGTGCACTGGCAAAAAATTATTCCATTTGTATGTGAACTATTATAATGCAAGCGTTTTAGAAAGCGTATTTTACTTCAAAGTGAGATCATGAATTTCAGTATTATTTGATCTGAAATTTGAATACCGCTTAAGCCGGTGCTAGGGGGCGTAAGCAGTGTTGCACTTTCAATTACTGTTCATGGACAGATTCAATAAATCGAGTCTTCAATTTTCTCTTTTTGTGTTGCAATTTTTGCTCTCGGGGGATCACTTCCCTTCAGAATTTATATACTATTTTGTTTCACATACTTGTTATCATAAATTCTGATCAGTATAAACAAATCAGTCCGCAAAGTTTATAATTGCATTGATAGGATGAACTTTTGTATAAATGTGAATAAAAGTAATAAATTAAAATTACACTCCTCACATATTTTAAATGAATCGAATTATTTGTTAGGCGTTTGCAAATTAATGGTATTTATCGTTTAGCTCACACGCTGTGTCTACAATACCGTTATTTGTTAGTACTGCGTATTTAATGAATTTTATTTAAAACATAAGTGTGGTCTATTTGTAAATTCTATAGTGTTGTTTAAAATATTTGGAAAGTCAAAAGTGCTTTTTAATTCGTTTTCTAAATCCATGGCTCATTGGTCCCGTTTTATTCACTATCCACAGATTGTGTCCACAAAGACGTTATACACTGTATATAGGTCTACGTATTAAGGAATGGAAATTAAGAATTCGGTCTGTTTGATGATGTTATATTAATGTTGTAGTTGTTGTGTACAATAAAGACGCGGATGAATTGATAATTTCGCTTATGTGAGTTGTTTAATAATATTTTGTTTAAAAACGTATAGAATATCATAACCTTCATATTGTTTCTTTTCTGGCTTGTTGCTTCATTTTTGTAAAACGGTTGGAATAATAACTATCAATTTGATGGGAATCCTATTAAAAATAACCGTACTAAGGATTGTTTCATACAGTTTTTTAAAAAATCTGTACTTTGTTTGTAAAGGAATCAATTAATACAAGGCATTCCATCGGCTGAAAAGTAGACAAATTGCGTACTCTCAAACCATTTACAGATGTCAAACTCAGCTAACAAGTGTCCACGAGGACGGCAAAGGACACTATGTGTGTTATTTGTGTATGTACAATGGAATTTATTACTCAAGCAGTGATTGTGCACTTGACAAAATAATATTCCATTTGTATGTTAACTATTATAATACAGGCGTTTTTAGAAAGCGTTTTTTACTTCAAAGTGAGAGAAATGTAATCACAAGGGCAGTGTAATTATTCATTGTGTAGCGTTTAATGAAATGGACAGCGGATTTGATGAATGTGCTGGTTATATAATAGTTTGTTTCACATACTGGTTATTATAAATTCTGATCAATATAAACAAATCAGTCCGCAAAGCTTATAATTGCGTTGATAGTATGAACTTTTGAATAAATGTGAATAAAAGTAAAACATAAAAATCACACTCGCCACATATTTTAAATTAATCGAATTATTTGCTAGGCGGTTGCAAATTAACTGTCGGATTCTCCAGGAATCATTCTTATTCAATGAGGACTTGTTGACAATACTGTCGAAACGTTAAATTGTATTTATCGTTTAGCTCCTACGTTGCGTCTACAATACCGTTATATGTTAGTACTGCGTATTTAAAGAATTATAGGTAAAACATGAGAGTGTGGTCTATTTGTAAATTCTATAGTGTTGTTTAAAATACTTGGAAAGTCACAAGTGCTTTTAAATTCGTTTTCTGAATTCATGACTCATTGGCCCCGTTTTATTCACTATTCACAGATTGTGTCCACAAAGACGTTATACACTGTATATAGGTCTACGTATATAGGAATGGAAATTAAGAATTCGGTCTGTTTGATGATGTTATATTAATGTTTTAGTTGTCATGTACAATAAAGACGCGGTTGAATTCGTAATTTCGCTTATGTGAGTTGTTTAATAATATTTTGTGTAAAAACGTATAAAATATCATAACCTTCAAATTGTTTCTTTTCTGGCTTGTTGCTTCATAACTGATAAACTGGCAGGAATTATCATTACCCATTTGATGGGAATACTAATAAAATTACTGTATTAAGGATTGTCTCATACAGTTTTAATGAATCTGTACTTTGTTTGTAAAGAAATGAAATAATACAAGGTATTTCATTGACTGAAAAGTAGACAAACGGCTCTCTCTCAAACCATTTACAGATGATCACATGCAGCTAAAAGGTGTCCACAAGGACGGAAAAGGACACTGTGTTATTTATATATGTACAATGTACAATAACATTTATTATTCAAGCAGTGTATGTGCACTCGGCAAAATAATAATCCATTTGTATGTTAACTATTATAATGCAAGCATTTTAGAAAGCGTTTTTTACTTCAAAATGTGGTCAAGAATTTCAGTATTATTTGATCTGAAATTTGAATACCGCTTAAGCCGGTGCTAGGGGGCATAAGCAGTGTTGCACTTTTAATTACTGTTCATGAACAGACTCAATGAAACCGAGTCTTCACTTTTCTCTTTTTGTGTTGCAATTTTTGCTCTCGGGGGATCACTTCCTTTCAGAATTTATATACTATTTTGTTTCACATACTTGTTATCATAAATTCTGATCAGTATAAACAAATCAGTCAGCAAAGTTTATAATTGCGTTGATAGTATAAACTTTTGTATAAATGTGAATAAATGTAAAATATAAAAATTACACTCCTCACATATTTTAAATGAATCGAATTATTTGTTAGACGTTTGCAACTGAACTGTCGTATTCTCCAGGAATCATTCTTATTCAATGAGGACTTGTTGACAATACTGTCGAAACGTTAAATTGTATTTATCGTTTACCTCACACGTTGCGTCCACAATACCGTTATATTTTAGTACTGCGTATTTAATGAATTATATGTAAAACATAAGTGTGGTCTATTTGTAAATTCTATAGTGTTGTTTAAAATATTTGGAAAGTCACAAGTGCTTTTTAATTCGTTTTCTAAATCCATGGCTCATTGGTCCCGTTTTATTCACTATCCACAGACTGTGTCCACAAAGACGTTATACACTGTATATAGTTCTACGTATTAAGGAATGGAAATTAAGAAATCGGTCTGTTTGATGATGTTATATTAATGTTGTAGTTGTTGTGTACAATAAAGACGCGGTTGGATTGATAATTTCGCTTATGTGAGTTGTTTAATAATATTTTGTTTAAAAACGTATATAATATCATAACCTTCATATTGTTTCTTTTCTGGCTTGTTGCTTCAGTTTTGTAAAACGGTTGGAATAATAACTATCAATTTGATGGGAATCCTATTAGAAATAACCGTACTAAGGATTGTCTCATACAGTTTTTAAAAAATCTGTACTTTGTTTGTAAAGGAATTAATTAATACAAGGCATTCCATCGGCTGAAAAGTAGACAAACGGCGTACTCTCAAACCATTTACAGATGTCAAACTCAGCTAAAAAGTGTCCACAAGGACGGCAAAGGACACTATGTGTGTTATTTGTGTATGTACAATGGATTTTATTACTCAAGCAGTGATTGTGCACTTGGCAAAATAATATTCGATTTGTATGTTAACTATTATAATACAGGCGTTTTTAGAAAGCGTTTTTTACTTCAAAGTGAGAGAAATGTAATCACAAGGGCAGTGTAATTATTCATTGTGTAGCGTTTAATGAAATGGACAGCGGATTTGATGAATGTGCTGGTTATATAATAGTTTGTTTCACATACTGGTTATTATAAATTCTGATCAATATAAACAAATCAGTCCGCAAAGCTTATAATTGCGTTGATAGTATGAACTTTTGAATAAATGTGAATAAAAGTAAAACATAAAAATCACACTCCCCACATATTTTAAATTAATCGAATTATTTGCTAGGCGGTTGCAAATCAACTGTCGGATTCTCCAGGAATCATTCTTATTCAATGAGGACTTGTTGACAATACTGTCAAAACGTTAAATGGTATTTATCGTTTAGCTCATACGTTGCGTCCACAATACCGTTATATGTTAGTACTGCGTATTTAAAGAATTATAGGTAAAACATGAGAGTGTGGTCTATTTGTAAATTCTATAGTGTTGTTTAAAATACTTGGAAAGTCACAAGTGCTTTTAATTTCGTTTTCTGAATTCATGACTCATTGGCCCCGTTTTATTCACTATTCACAGATTGTGTCCACAAAGACGTTATACACTGTATATAGGTCTACGTATATAGGAATGGAAATTAAGAATTCGGTCTGTTTGATGATGTTATATTAATGTTTTAGTTGTAATGTACAATAAAGACGCGGTTGAATTGATACTTTCGCTTATGTGAGTTGTTTAATAATATTTTGTGTAAAAACGTATAGAATATCATAACCTTCATATTGTTTCTTTTCTGGCTTGTTGCTTTATTATTGTAAAACGGTAGGAAAAATAACTATCAATTTGATGATAATCCTATTAAAAATAACCGTACTAAGGATTGTCTCATACATTTTTTAATAAATCTGTACTTTGTTTGTAAAGGAATCAGTTAATACAAGGTATTCCATCGACTGAAAAGTAGACAAACGGCGTACTCTCAAACCATTTACCGATGGTCAAACTCAGCTAAAAAGTGTCCACAAGGACGGAAAAGGACACTGTGTTATTTGTGTATGTACAATGTACAATAACATTTATTATTCAAGCATTGAATGTGCACTTGGAAAAATAATATTCCATTTGTATGTTAACTATTATAATGCAAGCGTTTTAGAAAGCGTTTTTTACTTCAAAGTGAGAGAAATGTAATCACAAGGGCAGTGCAATTATTCATTGTGTAGCGTATAAGGAAATGGATAGCCGAGTTGATGAATGTGCTGGTTATATAATATTTTGTTTCACATACTGGTTATCATAACTTCTGATTAGTACAAACAAATCAGTCCAAAAAGCTTATAATTGCGTTGATAGTATGAACTTTTGTATATATTTAAATAAAAGTAAAATATAAAATTACACTCCTTACATATTTTAAACTAATCGAATTATTTGTTAGGCGTTGGCAAAATAACTGTCGCATTCTCTAGGAATCATTCTTATTCAATGAGGACTTGTTGACAATACTTTCGAATCGTTAAATGGTATTTATCGTTTAGCTCACACGTTGTGTCCACAATACCGTTATATGTTAGTACTGCGTATTTAAAGAATTATATGTAAAACATGAGAGTGTGGTCTATTTGTAAATTCTATAGTGTTGTTTAAAATACTTGGAAAGTCACAAGTGCTTTTAAATTCGTTTTCTGAATTCATGACTCATTGGCCCCGTTTTATTCACTATTCACAGATTGTGTCCACAAAGACGTTATATACTGTATATAGGTCTACTTATATAGGAATGGAAATTAAGAATTCGGTCTGTTTGATGATGTTATATTAATTGTTTAGTTGTCATGTTCAATAAAGACGCGGTTGAATTCATAATTTCGCTTATGTGAGTTGTTTAATAATATTTTGTTTAAAAACGTATAGAATATCATAACCTTCATATTGTTTCTTTTCTGGCTTGTTGCTTCATAATTGTTAAACTGGCAGGAATTATCATTACCCATTTGATGGGAATACTAATAAAGGTATTGTATTAAGGATTGTCTCATACAGTTTTAATGAATCTGTATTTTGTTTGTAAAGGAATGAAATAATACAAGGTATTCCATTGACTGAAAAGTAGACAAACGGCGCTCTCTCAAACCATTTACAGATGGTCACATGCAGCTAAAAAGTGTACACAAGGACGGAAAAGGACACTGTGTTATTTGTGTATGTACAATGTACATTTATTATTCAAACAGTGAATGTGCACTTGGCAAAATAATATTCCATTTTTATGTTGACTATTATAATGCAAGCGTTTTAGAAAGCGTTTTTTACTTCAAAGTGAGATCATGAATTTCAGTATTATTTGATCTGAAATTTGAATACCGCTTAAGCGGGTGCTAGGGGGCGTAAGCAGTGTTGCACTTTCAATAAGTGTTCATGAACAGACTCAATAAAACCGAGTCTGCAATTTTCTCTTTTTGTGTTCCATTTTTTGCTCTCGGGAGATCACTTCCCTTCAGAATTTATATAGTAATTTGTTTCACATACTTGTTATCATACATTTTGACCAGAATAAACAAATAAGTCAGCAAAGTTTATAATTGCGTTGATAGTATGAACTTTTGTATAAATGTGAATAATAGTAAAATATAAAAATTACACTCTTCACATATTTTAAATGAATCGAATTATTTGTAAGGCGTTTGCAAATTAACTGTTGGATTCTCCAGGAATAATTCTTACGCAATTAGGACTTGTTGACAATACTGTCGAAACGTTAAATGGTATTTATCGTTTAGCTCACACGCTGTGTCTACAATACCGTTATTTGTTAGTACTGCGTATTTAATGAATTATATGTAAAACACGAGAGTGTGGTCTATTTGTAAATTATATAGTGTTGTTTAAAATATTTGGAAAGTCACAAGTGCTTTTTAATTCGTTTTCTAAATCCATGGCTCATTGGTCCCGTTTTAATCACTATCTACAGATTGTGTCCACAAAGACGTTATACACTGTGTATAGGTCTACGTATTTAGGAATGGAAATTAAGAAATCGGTCTGTTTGATGATGTTATATTAATGTTGTAGTTGTTGTGTACAATAAAGACGCGGTTGAATTGATAATTTCGCTTATGTGAGTTGTTTAATAATATTTTGTGTAAAAACGTATAGAATATCATAACCTTCATTTTGGTTCCTTTTGGCTCAAACCATTCACCGATGGTCAAACTCAGCTAAAACGTGTCCACAAGGACGGAAAAGGACACTGTGTGTGTTATTTGTGTACGTACAATGGAATTTATTACTCAAGTAGTGATTGTGCACTTGGAAAAATAATATTCGATTTATATGTTAACTATTATAATGCAAGCGTTTTAGAAAGCGTTTTTTACTTCAAAGTGAGAGAAATGTAATCACAAGGGCAGTGCAATTATTCATTGTGTAGCGTTTAATGAAATGGACATATATAACCTTCATATTGTTTCTTTTCTGGCTTGTTGCTTCATTATTGTAAAACGGTAGGAAAAATAACTATCAATTTGAAGGGAATCCTATTAATACAAGGCATTCCATCGGTTGAAAAGTAGACAAACGGCGTACTCTCAAACCATTTACCGATGGTCAAACTCAGCTAAAAAGTGTCCACAAGGACGGAAAAGGACACTGTGTTATTTGTGTATATACAATGTACAATAACATTTATTATTCAAGCAGTGAATGTGCACTTGGAAAAATAATATTCCATTTGTATGTTAACTATTATAATGCAAGCGTTTTAGAAAGCGTTTTTTACTTCAAAGTGAGAGAAATGTAATCACAAGGGCAGTGCAATTATTCATTGTGTAGCGTATAAGGAAATGGATAGCCGAGATGATGAATGTGCTGGTTATATAATATTTTGTTTCACATACTGGTTATCATAACTTCTGATTAGTACAAACAAATCAGTCCAAAAAGCTTATAATTGCGTTGATAGTATGAACTTTTGTATAAATTTAAATAAAAGTAAGATATAAAATTACACTCCTTACATGTTTTAAACTAATCGAATTATTTGTTAGGCGTTGGCAAAATAACTGTCGGATTCTCCAGGAATCATTCTTATTCAATGAGGACTTGTTGACAATACTTTCGAATCGTTAAATGGTATTTATCGTTTAGCTCACACGCTGTGTCCGCAATACCGTTATATGTTAGTACTGCGTATTTAAAGAATTATATGTAAAACATGAGAGTGTGGTCTATTTGTAAATTCTATAGTGTTGTTTAAAATACTTTGAAAGTAAAAAGTGCTTTTAAATTCGATAAATCAGATTTTGTCATTTTTATCGGGGTAATTGGACGGTTTCGTTCACTCTGTTGGTACATAGAATTAATTACAACTTACATACAATTATGAGAGAGATACTTTATTTTACTTTGGGCGATTCGGTGAATAATAAAAACAAGTTGACGAAGCGACAGACAGACAGATAGGTAGGCGTACGGATAGGCTGGGAGACGGGTGTGTGGGCTAGCGAGTGTTCATAAAGACAGACGGATGGTATTGTGTAGTGAACAATACAGTATAAAAATAACAGGTAATCCTTTTTAAAAAAACACTTTGTTACTGCGTGTGCCGAAATAATTATTTATACCTCTGATTTTTACATACTTTTTCATCTGGAAACTGGTGTTATTTCAACATTAACGTTAAAAGAGTGAATCTTACATACGTCACGACATAGTTAACCCTTCGCTTGCTGAATTTTAAAATACATTTCTCCTTCCTTACCCATGCCCTGTTGTATAATTACATTTATTATACCTCAATTTCATTTACAATGTTAATTTCCCATAGGCCACCGTGACAAAGAAATACTGTCAGGCCCAGCGGGAAACAATTACTGTCGGAAAAATACTGTCTCCCGCTACCATAGGAACGGAACATTTAGATCAGTGAGCGCTTATTAAATTGTGTACGTGACGTCATCCGATTACGTCATGTATTAGCGTCATTTAACGCTTGCAATTTGATCAACAAACGTCATTAGGGCAACTGATTTGTTTTTGTTTATATATCTGAGAACTGTCGCGTTTTTCGGCTGTTTCCGAGGAGACTCTGTCAAGATTGAACAGTGAGAAGGGCTATGCCAGTATTTATAACGTGTCATGAATAGAAATGTGAAGCTGTTCCGCGATTTTTAAGCACCGAGTAGCTCTATAACTTTTGTTTAAGACTGTTTATTGTTATCATTGAATAAATATTTTTGCTGACGAAATCGATTGTGCTGTTCGGTATAATAACCAACCTCGGGTTGACAGTACTTGCTGTCTCTCTCCATAGAATGTGATATTTATATAATTTATTCACTGTGTACAAGTATTTCGCTGTTCGATCACTGCTGTGGAGTGTACTGGTTGCAAAATCAACTGGTAAATAGTGCAGACCCTGATGAGACAGCTCCTGCAGGAGCTGTCTCATCTGGGTCTTCACTATTTACAGGTAGTGGGTATATTGAAGCGAATAGCAAGCGAAGGGTTAATAATATGCGACGCTTAGAAATTGAAATCTAAGGTTCCGGCATTCTGTTTTAAACCATATCCAAAAATGCCTGATATCTAATAAAACGCTAAGATCGAACCGTTTAAGTATTTATGTGGAAACTCTCTACAATGGAAGCACAGGCCACTAACAGCACACTAGTGTTTTTTTTCGGATGGACTTAGCAAGTTAATGAGTGCAACAAATCACCCGGTAAAGCCCTAACCGTTGTATCATATTTAGGCTGGGTCCTAGTAGTGGTTACCGTAGCATCCCCCCCTAGACTTTTTTTCATGGGTACCAAATTGTTCGTTGGGGTCCTTAGAACACATTTTGAGCATGCCCCCAAAAATAAGTTTGTCCCAGCTATGTTTTATTTAACGGTTTCCATGGTAACCCGAGGTAATTTTCGAAACTACCTTGGTTCAGACAATGCACCATAACTTTGTTTTTAGAAGCAATAGAAGGACAAAACAAGTACCAAAGTAAAGCAGAGACATGTAGCTTGAATATTATATATGATTTCATTAATATTCATAAATGCATTCTTATGAATATTAATGAGGAAGTAAAAAATGTGATTTTTTTAGAAAAAAGGAGTTTGTTGTTTAGTCTGAGAGGCTTATTAATGCACAGAAATTATTGAATTTAGGCTTAAGTTGTTTGTTGGAGTTCTCAGAACACATTTTGAGTATTTTCCCAAATAATTTTGTCCCATCTATGTTTTATTAAACGGTTTCCATGGTAACCCAAGGTAAATTCCGAAACATCCTTGGTTCAGAAAATGCGTAATAACTTTGCTTTTAGAGGTAATAGAAGGACAAAACAAGTACCAAAGTAAAGCAGAGACATATAGCTTGAATATGGTATATGATTTAATTAATATTCATAAATGCATTCTTATGAATATTCATGAGAATGTAAAAAAAATGCGTTTTTTAGAAAATGGAGCTTGTTGTTTAGTCTGATAGGCTTATTAATGCACACAAATTATTGAATTCAGGTTTAAATTGTTTGTTTGGGTCATCAATATACATTTTGAGCATTCCCCCGAAGTAATTTTGTCCCATCTATGTTTTATTGAACGGTTTCCATGGTAACGCGAGGAGGTAAATTTCGAAACATCATTGGTTCAGAAAATGCATAATAACTTTGCTTTTAGAGGCAATAGAAGGACAAAATAAAAACCAAAGTAAAGCAGAGACATATATCTTGATTATGGTATATAATTTTAATAATATTCATATATGATTGCTTATGAATATTAATGAGGAAGTATAAAAATCCGCTTTTTTTAGAAAAATGAGTTTTTTGTTTAGTCTTAGAGGCCTATTAATGCACAAAAATTATTGAATTCAGGTTTAAATTGTTCATTGGGGTCATCAGAACACTTTTTGAGCATTCTCCCAAAATAATTGTGCCCCAGCTATGTTTTATTAAACGGTTTCCGTGGTAACCCGAGGTAAATTTCGAAACTATCTTGATTAAGAAAATGCTTCATAACTTTGCTTTTAGAGACAATAGAAGGACAAAACAAGAACCAACGTAAAGTAGAGACATATAGATTGAATACAATATGTAATTCTATTAATATATATAATGCATTCTTATAATGCATTCTTATGAATATTAATGGGGAAGTAAAAAATGCGTTTTTAGTTTGACGAGTTTGTTTTTAGTCTGAGAGGCCTAATAATATATAAATAGTTATTGAATTCAGATTTAAATGTTTTAATATCAACATACAAATAAAGGAAAACATCTTTGGTTCATGTAATATTTCTAAAACATATATATTTAAGCTAATTTGCATATAACGTGCGTAAATGAATAAGCAATTTAACATAAACCCTATATTTAGCATTGTTTCGAGTGTACTATCTTTTCTATTATTTATTTTACGTAAAATACCAGAACAACAAACATTGACAAGAGCAGAGGGTCATTACTTTGGGTTCTTGAATATTAATGCATATTTATGAATATTAATGAGATGTAAAATAAACACACTTGAATGAGCTGTTCTTTTTATCTGAGATTATTTTAGTTAACCAGTATAGAGCTTGATACTGGCTGAAACAGCGATATTGATGTTCATGTATATAAATATGTAGATAATGAATATTATTTCAAAATCATGAATATTAATGAGAATGTAAACTGTTGTAGGAAAGTAAGTTTTTCTATTATATTGCAATATGCATGTATGTGAACAACACATTTCTTGTAAGAAATTACAGCAGAGGAATTGAGCCTCATGCATGTTTTATGAAGAATATTACTGTTATGGGTGTTTTGCAATGCAATAGAAAATATATAGCATCTCGACTGTAATCATCAGCTTATGTTTACCCATATTAGCCTTGCGTGACTTCTAACTTACTCGCGGAGTCTTATGCATTTGCTTGATTATTTACCATAGCATGCAAGAGCAACGCAATGCTTCTTGCGAGCATTTCGCGACAGGCTGGACAACTCATTAAGTGTGCCTGGTCTGCTGCGGATGCTCCGTGTCAGCTCCCTGTCCAGTTTCATCCCTCTGGACAGGGGAGACGTGGGAGCTTGCTGCCCGACGGAAGAAGTATTCTTCTCTTTGGTCAGCGACTCCCTCGCAACAGACACATCACTGTCCTCTAAAGCTCAGAAGAAGCCTGCTTCTTCTTTAAAATCACTTTCGTCAACAGCCCCTGTGGTGCAGTTGATTCCCCAGTTGTTAGTTGCAGATCGGCACCCAACTGCAGGCCCGGGCGCGGGTTCCCCGTTTACCACTTGAATGGTACCCTTTGTTCTGGTCCCAGGTACTATTGTTGCCAGGTCTCCCGGTCCGCTTGTTGTGTGAAGAGTTTTGCCTGGTCCCGCTGAATCTAGGCCCAGTTATCCGTCACCAGTCCCCGGTGTCCTGGCGTTAGTGCTTCCGTTTCATGACATCACCAGCAGACCGGTCTACCGAGCCCCCGCCCAAAGATATCACTGTGTACTCTTTTGCCCGGTGTCCTAAGTTTGCTCTCCAACGGTCCTCCGGTTGCCCGGTCTGGTCCTTTGGACCAGGATACCGAAGTGGACCGGTAAATCTACCAGTCCAATCTTTTCTACAGGGCATTCTGTCTCTACACCGCATTACAGTGGTGAAAGTCAACAGGAAGCTGCTCTGGCTAAGTCTAGACGTTCTTGGTCGTCTAGACCCTGCAATTACTCTTCATCTTCTGAGTACACCTCGGACTCCCCAGCCCCCATCCCACCCACCCCGTAGGAGGCGTAAAAACCTTCTTATTCTTCTAATGGGAACCGGCACTCGCACCGCTCTCATCGCAGATCGAGGTCTTACCATTACTCTTCTATGCGAAGACATCGCTCTGCCTCCTCAGATTCGCCGGCTGGTCGCTCTCAATAGCCGACACTCATTCTGGGAACCAGCAAGCTTCATCTAGAGGGAGAATAGCTCTCACGTGAACCCACAGTCCACACTTCTATGTCTGTGGCGGGTCCCACTCTTCCCGGGTGCTGCCATCCATGGCGTTCACCAGGGCGGATTCTGAGGGAGAGCAGGAAGACACTTTGTCCATTATGGCTCCTAGGGATGGTCCTATTTTTTAAGGGAATCAGACTTTGTGGAAGCCTCTCACTCAGATTTAGACGGGACTTAGTCCTCTTTTTCTTTAGATGATTCTGAACATCAATATTTTCTATTGAGAATGCGTGTGAAGATTGTTTTAGAATCACCCCACCCTCTGTCTGCCCTAGACCCCCGAATCCTATTCACAGGGGTCCTCTATCCTCTTCCGTGCTAGTGTCAGTCGAAAAAGTGGACCTCCCTAACCTAATTAAGTCTAGGGAGTCTCTTTCTCCTTCCACGGGACTTCTTTCCCGTTTGCCTGACCTGGACGAAGATTTTTGTGCCAGCCCGGCAACTGGGTGGATCGTGTCCGCTAAACTCTTACGGACAAGGGTTCCCTGGGTATCTCTTAGGCCTCCGGTTTCAAATGAAAATCGACCTGGGATGTTTTATCAGATCCCCTCACTTGATTCGGACAGCCCCAGGGGCGGGCATTAGGCCCCCCTCTCTCTCTCTCTCTCTCTCTCTCATTCACTTCTTTAGCACCGGCAGTTGCATCCAACAGATGGGATTGGCTTCAAACATTGACGTATTATCATTGACGTACGTATTATTATCGATATTTAAGACAGATGACAGCTTAATGCATGGTGAAAGTCATGCAGAAAGCTCCTAGTGCAGCTTTCTGCATGACCTTCACCATGCATTAAGTAGTCACCTGTCTAAAAGGGTCTTAATGCTTTCTATAAAGAAAATTCGAATAATCGAGATTTTACCGTATACTCAAAATAATACTAAATACAATGCTCATAGAAAATTGCTTATTCATATACGTACATTATATGCAAATAAGCTGAAATACGCATGCTTTATAGAAATATTACCTGAAACAAAGATGGTTTATTTTCCTTCACATGAAAACATTCAAACATGAATTCAATAACTCTTGTTTATTAATAGGCATCTCAGACTAAACAATAAACTCCTTTTTTCTAAACAAAAATCGGATTGTTTTACTTCCTCATTAATATTCATAAGAATACATTTATGAAAATTAGTTAAATTACATATCATATTCAAGTTATATGTCTTTGCTTTATTCAGGTTCTTGTTTTGTCCTTCTTTCGCCTCAAAAAGCAAAGTTATGACGCATTTGTTTAACCATGGATGTTTCGAAATTTACCTCGGGTTACCATGGAAACCGTTAAAAACATAGTTTGGACATAATTATTTTGGGGAATGCTCAAGTGGTGTTCTGCCGACCCCAACGAACAATTTAAACCTGAATTCAATAATTTTTGTGCATTAATAGACCTCTAAGACTAAACAAAAAACTCATTTTTCTAAAAAAGCGGATTTTTATACTTCCTCATTAATATTCATAAGCAATCATATATGAATATTATTAAAATTATATATCATAATCAAGATATATGTCTCTGCTTTACTTTGGTTTTTGTTTTGTCCTTCTATTGACTCTAAAAGCAAAGTTATTATGCATTTTCTGAACCAATGATGTTTCGAAATTTACCTCCTTGCGTTACCATGGAAACCGTTCAATAAAACAAAGATGGGACAAAATTACTTTGGGCGAATGCTCAAAATGTGTTCTGATGAACCAAACAAACAATTTAAACCTGAATTCAATAATTTGTGTGCATTAATAAGCCTATCAGACTAAACAACAAGCACCTTTTTCTAAAAAACGCATTTGTTTTACATTCTCATGAATATTCATAAGAATGCATTTATGAATATTAATTAAATCATATACCATATTCAAGCTATATGTCTCTGCTTTACTTTGGTACTTGTTTTGTCCTTCTATTACCTCTAAAAGCAAAGTTATTACGCATTTTCTGAACCAAGGATGTTTCGGAATTTACCTCGGGTTACCTTGGAAACCGTTTAATAAAACATAGATGGGACAAAATTATTTGTGGAAATACTCAAAATGTGTTCTGAGGACTCCAACGAACAACTTAAACCTAAATTCAATAATTTCTGTGCATTAATAAGCCTCTCAGACTAAACAACAAACTCCTTTTTTCTAAAAAAATCACATTTTTTACTTCCTCATTAATATTCATAAGAATGCATTTATGAATATTGATAAAATCATATATAATATTCAAGCTACATGTCTCTGCTTTACTTTGGTACTTGTTTTGTCCTTCTATTGCTTCTAAAAACAAAGTTATGGCGCATTTTCTGAACCAAGGTAGTTTCGAAAATTACCTCGGGTTACCATGGAAACCGTTAAATAAAACATAGCTGGGACAAACTTATTTTTGGGGGCATGCTCAAAATGTGTTCTAAGGACCCCAACGAACAATTTGGTACCCATGAAAAAAAGTCTAGGGGGGGGGTGCTACGGTAACCACTACTAGGACCCAGCCTAATTTTAATCGGAAATAAATTTCCGCAGAACAAATTAAAAATGACAATTTGTATAGAAGGAATGTATAACATTCGCCTACGAAATCGAAACTTTTGAGAAATTCGACTTCAAAATTAACGCTATATAACGTCGCATGTGTAGCTCTGCGTCTTTGATTTAAAGCATACTAAATACCAGAAAGTTTTTAGACCCACTCCGCCTTACATTCAGTACATATATTGTTCTATATTCTAATACCATAGTTTCTTTATTTGCTCTGCTTTTCAATACACGAACCTCGGAAATGTAAATATTATGTACAGCAATACCAAATGCCCTGTACCCAAAGAGAAATAATGTGTACGCAAACGGTTTCAATGAAGGATACGACTAATTATCCTGTTATCCTATCAGTTTAAAGAAAAATAACAATGCAGGTGAGATCATTTTGAAGATATAATCTATTAATTCTCTGTTGAATGTTTAGAAGTCTAATTTCGACAAAGCAGGAATGTCATAAATATTGTTATTTGTCTATTAATGTTAAAGTAAGTTTGAGTACGTTTTGAATAAGTATAGTGAGTGGTTAAGCTAACGAGTATTTAAATGAGATGTAACCGATGCAATTTCCATGCTCAACAGGACCCGTGATTTGCTGACCACTTTACAGTCACGGTATATTAGTGAGCTGGTAGTCCCTAGCATATAACTCGCGCCTTCGGAAGGAATGGCCAATAAATAACGAGAGATATCGGGGTTTTAACACGCGTGACTACCAACTGTTCAATATGGCAGCTCATGCCATGTCTTTCTTACAGCCATTTTCTTAAAATATTTAAGGATTCTTAATTTCAAGGCATATCTTGTCAATGCTCTGCTAGAGTTAAACGTAATTACTAGCTCTAAAGCGTCGCAGGGAAATCGTCACTTTTTAGCAGCAATCACTTTAGCCTGACCCTTAAATTGCCAAACTTAAAATTACAATATCTAGTACTCTCAAACATCCATAAATATTCTTCATCTTCTTTTGTTCTTGATATGTTCGTCAATGTTTAGTAATATTTTTTTCTGCTTTTAATAGTCTTCTTCCTCCTCTTCTCCTATTTCTTCCTCCCGACAGTTTTGTGTATATATTGCCATATTGTCAAACATTCATTTGCAACATTAAAATTTGAAAGGGGAGGGCATTAGAACTTCGTAGAATATGTGGCCCAACCCCTTTCAATCTTTCTTGAAATAAATCATGTCTAACCTAAACTACGTAACACACAGGCTAATGAGATGCGCGAGCAGATTCACACCGTAAAGACCATTTGATTATATCGCTTTGTTGCGTCTCCCAAATGTACATTACCGCGTCAGATTAAATGGCCTGCCCATCAGTTTACCGTTAGCCTGCTTGTTGCGACTGTGCTAAATATGCAAACAGTTTAGATCCAAATAAGATGCTAAACAACTCGGTGTCTCACGCCGTTCTGGGCTCTATGAAACTTGTCCAAAACTTTCACAAAGCATTGTGCGAATCGGTAAAGTTTTATAAGTGACGCAGACGAGATACTGCACATGTGCAATGTTTCAATGCAGGCTAATATTTTAATTGCTAAACAACACATAATTACTCATTAAAGTCTTGACACAACGGTTAAACTTTCTGAATACCTGCAAGTGCGGCGTTTTGCCAATACATTTCTCGCAATTTAACCCTTATTCTGTCGTTCGCGGCCAAAAAGCCATATGCAATCAGCTTTAACACTCAATCAGTATATCTACAAAACATTGGGTCTAGCGTAATGTAGTAATTTCATATATATCAGAGTCAGAGTTGAAGTTTGTAAACACCAGACTTTGTTTGGTTTAGTTTCTGCTGTGCTGTAAATAGTTATTAAGTTTTCATTCATTCAATCAAGCGGATTATATCCTGTAAATAGAATTTACTATAATACTAGTGCCTGTTTTGGTTGTTTGGCTATCATACCGACCACAAAACCCAGTCATGAACCGACTCGAGCGGATTTCATGGTTACTGTTTAATATTTATACTAATCAAGATAATTAAGTGTTTCAGCACATCAAACAGTGCAGTCAATGGTGAGATAATAGGTAAGCGATAAATTGAATGAGTTTGGTCTACTGGGTTTTCGTAGCTAATTGGATTTTGACAGTAGCGCTATTTTTATGTCAGATTAATGAACTTGTCAGGCTGTGATAAATATAGCGATTTATTTTACAAATATGTAGAAATGTGCTAAACCCGGCTCTCTTATACGGCAAAGACGTACATATTTGCTTTGCAAAAAATAATATTATATACTGATTGAAGTTCGTAATAAAATGTTGTCGCCTCCATTTTATTTTGATACTGCATAACATTATACTATATAATTATATAACATCTGTTTATTAATCTATCTCAAATTTGATTTAAAGCACTAATTGTTTTTGAGACGATTTTTGCAGTGCGACCTGTATGGTCGTTTTTCTAAAATCAAATTGAATGTAACTCCGGTTATAGTATCCGTCTAAACAAACCAAAGATATACTGTATATTAACTTTACTAACCCATTTATTCCCACATTATTTGAAGAAAACTTGTCCATATTTCATTCTGGAAAGCCTCAATTTTTCATTTTGAGAGGGTACAGGTACTAAAATACTTTTTTGAATAAACCATTGGCATCGGTAGTCCCATTTAAGGGACAAGCAGCACAAATGGGTTTATTAAATGAGTTTTCTTTTGCAAAATTAATATGTTGTATGTATTAACTTCCTTGTACATAACGTATTATAGGGTACATACGTATAATACACATGCAATATTTGTAATATGCACGGGTTCGTGATAATATGCCTCAAGTCTCTTATAGCTCAATTATTAGTTGCAGGGTTAAACTATTCAGATACAGAAATTGTACTTTTATTATGATGGAATTCAAATAAAGAGCAAATCTCTCACGTTGTATAAATAGCAATCTAAACGTCTGTACATTTTCGCCGTTCACTTATCAGTGTTCTGTAATCCGGCTAAGCGTGGTGTAACAAAATTGCAAGCAGCTATGTTCCGGATCAGACACCGAATAACTTTAAATTGTTTGACACATGGGCAAATATTCCAAAAACGTAGCGATTTTGAAGAACTTTGAAAATGAATTCGACCATTTTTGAATGCGTGAAAAGGATTCAAGGCGAACTGTAATGTTTAGCCTTATATGACCTTTATCATACTGAAAAAATGACAAAATAACTGTCTGCTTCTTAAAATAAAATTGGCTCGGTATTCAAACAATTTTTATTCGGATGAGATTCCGAGTATTGCACTACAAACAATGTGGACCCAGATCAAACATCACTTGTCTGACTCGAAGTCTGACCAGGGTTTACACCGTTTGAATTATCAGAATTAACTATACACATGCGAACTTCAGTAAATAAGTAAAACTTATTTTTCTACCCTATGCAAAAACCTGTTACACTCGTCAGACGCCGCGTCTCTGTTGATCTAGGTTTACACTGTTTGCATTTCAATAAACCCCTTCTTTTTCCTGGAGCACGGCATCGCGTATATATGTGACAGTACATTAGAGCGTATCCCTTTACTACGTGACAACGGCTTGCACCGAGTATGGTACATATCGGTTTGAATTAATAGAATTAACCTGACTTTGCAAATAGTTTAGATACAGATCAGACACCATGTAAACGCGACGTTTGATCATGATCCAAACTGTTTTACACTCGTATTAAACTTTCCTCAGTCACATTGCTTTTAGTCTAATATTGAAACGATCTTACAGACAACAATACTATTGTTTATGCAGACGTCAATATGGCAGTGAAGGGGTAAAATCCTCACGATAAAATAGGCGCTGAAAGAGTTTACTAAATTTGGCGTCACACCAGGATCCAAACTATTTGCTACTTCGATCATTATGCTCAACATGGTGGAAATACGATCAAGTTTTCAACCGAACCGAACCAGAACGAAACGGGATGACCATTTTAATCTGTGGCTGATCTGTGTGTCCTTTTACATGTAATGCTGATGATCATGTTTCATTTTAACTGCAAGCTAATGTCATATGCGGCAGTTATTTTCAATATATTTCCAAGGGGCATACAATTTATAAATAATAATTTGGTAAAGGGTTATAAAATATGCGATATCATTCTTACCAGGCTAAAACAAAAAGCAAAACATATTGACACTTTCACTTTCTTGAAGAACATAAGATGTACCACCCGCGCAATCCTTAATACAGTAAAACCTCTCTATTACGACCACTAAATTACATTATTTAGTGTGTGTTTAAGACAGGTGACTACTTAAATCAAGGTAAGAGTAAAACAGAAAACCCATTCAGGGGCTTTCTTTTTTACTTACACGTTTCTTTAAGCTGCCGTCTGTATTTCCTACGATCAATTAGCCCTCTTTTACTGGTCTTAATAGAACGGTTTCACTAATTCATTTGTGCTCAATTACCACCATACGTTAACTATAAAATACGTAATCACTTACCGTTATCCCGCTTTCGAGTTTTGATAAGTCCGCCCAGTTTCAATCCAAACACTAAAATCGCCCGTAACATGATCGTTAAATCGCACCGGAGAAGTGACTTATTCCTCTTTCTTATTCTTTCGTCTAGAGGAACACCCTTTCAAACGCTTTTTTGGTTAAAGATTGTCTTCATTTAATAAGGCGTAAGTTAAGTGTAAATTATGTGCCCCGATTACAAGGCAACTGATAAGCCAGCCGCGCTATCTGCACTTCAGAGAAGAGAGAAAGTATCAAGTTACAGAGTGTGTGCGTGTCGGGAGGTTACCCCAGACACACTCCGATTTTAGCCGTTTTTGTCACATTCATGATGTGTGTGTAAAAGTGGTTCACAAGGTCGGTTCGCACTTCCTTACGCAATTAGAAAAAAACATAAAAATATACGTATATATGACCTCAACACTGTGGACACCAAAATTTGGTGTCCACAATTCAAGATGTGTCCACAAAGACTGCAGCCATACAACTGCCTGTGTCCACAATGACGCAAAGATACAAACACACACACACACACACACACACACACACACACACACACACACACACACACACACAGAGGTTTACTTTTCTATACTTTAGAGGTATCATTTCTACATCGACATACTGAGTTCTACCTTTTCCATTCAATATAGAGCAATTAGGTTTGCACATTTATTCTGTATAGAGGATGGGGATTATGAATCGTAGTAGATAACGCAAATAACTTCAATATTTCTTCTTCAACTTCTTACTGTTATTGAGAGGTATTCACATATATGGTATGTCATTAAGAGGTAATTACCTCATTTGCATATTAGCACACAGCTACCTCGCAAAGTCTATGAACGTTTTGATTGTCAGATCGCCAGGAGAAGGACCGATTTTATTGTATTTACTATGTTATAAGTATTATAAACGACAGTCAATTTGTTCAGTACAAGCATTCTTAAGAAATAATTTGTCAATATTTAGCATGAAGCGGGCGAATTCATGGTAACCTATGTGAATACCACTGACCTAGATTAAATGTCGGGTAATTCAGCAGCCAGTTTGGCTCCAAGTTTCCTAATATTCCGGTATTCTAAAGAAACGGAAAAATGTGTGTTATGAACATGGAGCCGGACTTGTTTATATGCACCACCTTGCAAAGCATACTAAAGGTTAATCAATCTTGTACTGGCAGTGAACAAAGAAATATGTATCTATACCGTTGATTAACATGTGAGTGTATATTTAAGTTATTGTCATTGATATATATCTGTACAATGCACATTTCCCAATAATAAAAATCATATTATCTTATAACATTTTATTACATAACCTGCGGCAACGGAGTGCTTAAACAGTTCCGTAAAACAATGGGTATGCACTAGTGCATTTTAGAATAAATAAACGACGTAATCAGGACGAATATTAATCTTAAAGAGAATACACAGGACCTATGTATGACGCATAATAATTAGCCAATAGTAGCACGGGCATGACCGTTGTCAGTTGTATTGCTACGCTGTTTGTAAACAATGAGCGAAACAGCCGTCAGCTATAGCTTGTTTCTCTTTCAATGGCACTTTTCAGAGCAATGTCATAAAAACTAAACAGGTATTATCTGCTTTACAGTTTGTTCTCATTTTGATCAAATGATAGTAAGAAAACAGACTTACACGTGTCCCAGAATATTTCCCAGACATACAATAAAATAGCATAAACATTGAACTTCAGATTGAAACGTTTTTCATAGTAGATTCAAATTTTATTTTTACGTAATCTATATAGTTTTTTGTCGTGGCATATATCAACAAATATGGCTGTCAGATTTATTGCATTTGTAGTATAGTAAGCCTAATCAACCATTTATCAAAAAACTTATAACATTTAAATGCAATGGCCGATGGATGTATTCAATCAATCTATTTTAGAAAACACGAGTATTCTAACATTTTGTCCGATAGTGTGCTTCACAGTTTATTCAATTCTAAATAACATTTATATGTATGCAAATGACTGTAAGTGCAGTGAAAGAGCCTGGCGCGTTTGTGCTATGGTCTGTGGTATCTTCGATGCACATTTCATGTGACGCAACTCAAATACATAGCTCGATTAATATAACCAATATTACTATTGTATTCGGGACTTTATTTTTTTTAAGATATTTGTCTTTCATTATACCACAGGGCGGGAATTTAAAAAAATATTTCAGTCATATCGCGATGTCCAGCTAATTACAGGTGGCGAAACATCCAGGAGTTTTTCCCATTTACAGAGCAAATTGCATTGTTACGAGATTGGTACAACCGGGTAAAACCACCAATCTACCGATGGTGTAATAGATCAGACGTAACACATACAGTCTGATTAAGACTCCTCGAAGGTTTTCATTCCTCTTAAATTAACTCCTCCGTTTGACGGACTCCAGCTGGCGTACAGTTAACATAACCAGCCTGATCTGGGTCTTCTCCGATTGGTACGTTATAGATAAATATACCATTAATACTAAACGCAGGCGTTCTGAGGTAGATTTCTTTTCAAAGACATACATAGATGTTGTGCAAACATTATGAGGTACAAGCGTCAAACATCAATTATGAAACACAGTCATAAGATATCTAAACACTGGACGGTTCGAAATTATGCTTAGCTAAAACGACTGAGTTTCTATTTTTATTAGGGATGTCAATAATCGGGTTTTTCACTAACCGATTAATCGTTCATTCTTTCGACCGGTTAACCGGTTAATCGGGAAATGTTTGGCTATTATACAGCGACATTACAAATTTGTCGAAGTTCGTGTGTGTCTGGTGTTTAATATATTGTTCTATTAAAACCGGTTTTCAAAACAAATCCGACCAATGAATAAATGTAATGACTAAATTTTCTCAAAGATACGTCAACAGACCCAACAACAAAGTATCTGCGTTCTAGCTGTCATATTATCATCAAGGGAGATAATGCAAACGCACTTCCGGCGAGTTCTATTCGGCTACTCGAAACTCGCTTTCGATTGCATTTGCAAATTATTATTTTCATACTGCAGCTGTATCTATTAAAACTCAAAGGTATAGAGTTCACCTCTATTTTATCTGCCGTAACGTGTGTTTAGCGAAGGAATTCTGCCCACATGGCTACACATTGATAGCTCGGATAGTTCGTTGTTTCTTGCGTACATTTGGTAAGAAGAATGAATTCATCCTGCTTCACCACTCGGAACACCTCAGCTTATGTCCGAACTCTGACGGAATACAACGAGTAGTTACGAATTGCTGCTTCACATGTTCTTTAACTAAACACAAATTGATGTAGCGAGTAACTTGTGCAAAACAGGTGTTGATCCACTTGAGTGGGTATTGTCATTCGACCCAAACAATATGCAAACAACAAATTGCTCCTAATGATACAGTGGTTATCAAAACAAAATGTGCTTGATTGGCGCTTATCTACTGGTGACACCTTAGACCTATGTATGCTATCACTAATCTGCCTTGAGGGCTTGTTTGTCACAATAGGGGGCAATCTTTATGATATGGATGGGAAGAGAAAGTTAAATTTTCGGGATTTTAGTGTCATTATAAAATGAATGACACTAACATTTTTAATATTTGTTTTTTATTTCAGGTAATCGAATATCATATTTAGTAACCGATTATCGGTCATCCGAACGATTAACCGGTTAACCGGTTAGCCGTTGACATCCCTAATTTTTATGAATACAGTCTTAGACAGAGGAAAATCACTTAATAAAAGGAATAAATCTAAATGAAAATTTTATTCCTACACAATATCTTATACCCTCTTAGTAGATACGAATTCTCAAATACCAACGCCTTTACACCTGCAATCATTTAAACTATAATACCAATTTTCAGAATACAAACACTTTTGAAGAAAATTGTTTCTAAAGAATCTCAACTGCAAGTGTTTGAAACAAAATAGTTTTTCTCTAATAATCTGTGCAGACTATTGTCTATTCGTCACCATAGAAAATCTAATCTACCTACACATTCTGGTAAGGCAAACTTATTGTGTGTTATATCATGGACATCCCAAAAGTTGAGCCTCTATATACAGCTAAAAGGCAAAAGCCAATATTATACCGATTTTTGTAAGTATTGATCTTTTATCACAAAAAGTGATCGTCACATAGACCTGACTCAACTCAATAGATACATCTTTAAAAAACTTAATTTTTACACGTTAATCTTAAGGGGTGACTTTGACATTGACTTGATCCTCCTAAATAGCTTGAACAGATGCATGTGCACACTAACATAAAGTTTCTATTTCAAATAGTTCAAAAGTTGGAGCCAAGGTTGAATTTGCTAACAGAAAACAAACAGGACAAATAATAGACCACCAAAATGCAGCTGTTTAATATGCACAAGAATACAACATATGAAGCACAAAGCATATATTTATCTTATGCGAACAGATTAGACCCTGAACTGACAGTTCCTACCGAACCAATCTGGTCTGGGTCTTCTCCAGATGCGAAGGCGTAGTAAAGCGTATTCATGGAGGAAAGGGTTAACATACAAATAGTCTGGAGTCGATTGTGAACCTCTGTCTGAGGTATGTTATAGATACACAAATCCATCTTCCTCCTATTGAATGTTTGTTTTGTCTTTGTGCGTCTCTTGTTGTTTTTTCTACCCATGTACATTTGCTGTTTCCTTGTGTTGCTGTTCGGGCGAGTGTTTGTTCTGTATGTGGTATTTCCTGCATGACTCATTTTTGTACTTATACCATTAATACAATAAGCAAAGGTTTTGAGGTAGATTTTTGCACATACATATATGCTATGCAAACAATATCAGGTACAATCGTCAAAAATTAGTTACTGAGGTTTTACGGTTATACTTATGTCCTATAAAACATAGTTATAAGATATCCAAACACTGGCCTGTTCATAAACATGTTTAGCTAAGTAGACTCGGCTATACTTAAGTATTGTATCAACACAGTCTTAGATGGGTGAAAATAACTCAATAGATGAATCTTTAAAAACTGCATTTGTACACTAACTTTGATCTTGAAGGGAGTCTTTAACATTGACCTGATCCTACTAAATAGATACAGCTAAACAGACGCATGTGTATACTAACATGAAGGTTCTATTTCATCTAGTTAAAGTTGGAAGTTTCTGACAGAAAACAAACATGACGAACAAGGTCAATCAAAGGCAGCATGTATATATGTTTGAGAATACAAAACATAAAGCAAATAGCATAAATCTTCAACAAACAGAGTAGTTCGTGATCTCACGGTTCCTACTGAACAAGTCTAGTCTGGGTCTTCTCCGATTGGAAAGGCCTAGTAAGGCGTATTCATGAAGGAAAGGGTTGACATACAAACATTCTGTGACCCATTTAAAACCTCTGTTTGAGATACGTAATAAATACACATAGCATCAATATTATACATAGACGTGCTGAGGTACATTTATGCACAAACATACGTGCAAACATTATGAGGTACAAGTGTCAACCATCAGTTATTGAAGTTTTACGGTTAAAAATTGTTCCTATACTGTCGTTTCAAAATATTTTTTCTCTACATAATCAGTGCAGATTATTTTCTCTACATCACCAAAGAACATTCATTCTTCCTACGGCAAGAATCGGACACAGTCTGGGAATGCTAACTGTGTGTTATAGCATGGACTTTCCCAGGTAACAATGAACCACAGTTACTATTTGCATTTCTGCAGTACAACTATTGTCAACACAAATTTAATAACATGCATATTTGTATGAAAACGATATTTATTTCATGCTTTCCGGTGGATTACTAGGATATAACAGTGGATTATCACTTGATAAACTGACTGTTTGAACAGTGAAGTTACCAATTTGATAATTTCACTGTTACCGGACCACTTGTTCACCAATGGGGATTTTAACTTGCACTAAGCAGTCAAATGTTTAGTAACCCAATACTGTTCTTATCTTATGGGGTCGTTTTGCAATGTTTTGTTATATTTTTCAAAATAGTTTCGCAGGGAATACATTTGATAAAAATGGAACAAAAACATTACAAAATAAAATCTAAATTGGGACTCAAACCCAGACCTTCTGTCCATAAATGACAAGACGTTCTCTCATTAGATCATCTGGACGAAATGTAGTACTGCTATTTGCTTTTTTAATTTTTAAACTTTCCAGCAATCGATTTTAAATTATGATTTATAAAAATTAAACCAAACACCTGTACCGAATCTACTGTACAAGTACAAAAAATGAGTCAAGCAGGAAACACCACATACAGAACAAACACTCGCCCGAACAGCAACACAAGGAAACAGCAAATGTACATAACTACAAAAAACAACAAGAGACGCACAAAGACAAAACAAACATACAATAGGAGGAAGATGGAAGTACCGCCTTGGAACGGTCAGTGACAAAAGTCACTGGGGGTTAAACCGGTTTATGGGCGCCCAACCTCACTCTTATTCCATCCCCACCCTAAAAGACAAACAGTGTAAATAAACGTTTCCCCTCTCCGACTAATCCACAACAACCGCGACGGCAAATACAATGGTAAAGTGCATGTATAACGAAAAAACATTTAATTGAACATACTGTATCAACCTTTCGCTAGTGTACTCAATGATTGAGCTGCAAACAGAGTAACTGTAGAAAAGTAATAAAGGGTACGACAAAAATGAAATAGTACAGATATCCGACGTTCTCCTTCCATTTCTGGATTTAAGAGGTCGCCTTCATAGAGTACTAAACCTTTAGCCTTGCAGTACAGCAAATTCATGCCGTTTTACTCGATGCCATCATCAACAGTGACACTAGGCAGAACAAATCAACCGTGATTATCTACAGGATTCAATAGCGGATTTCAAATCAGCAACCTTCCCTGACTGTCATTTCCATGTTCATGTCACCGGTTACTAGATCTATAAAAACAATTCGGTTTCGAAAACGCAAAATCTTTCTCAGGTAATTTCAAATTCTCCATTGAGCAGACTGTTCAAAAGACTTTAAGACATGACATTGGCCTGACCTTACTCAAATGATGCAACTCATTGAAATGCACGAGCACGTCAAACTTAAGGCCCTGTATATAGCTAAAAAGCAAAAGCTAACATTATTATCTTTTGCAAATATTAATCACAAATAGTAATTTCGTCCTAGACACTAACCCACTCTATAGTTTCATCTTTAAAACCTGAATTTGAACACTAATTTTGATCGTGAAAGGTGTCTTTGCCCTTGACCTGATCCCACTAGATAGATACAGCCTTAACAGATCCATGTGTGGACTAACATGAACGTTCCATTTCATCTAGTTCGAAGGTTGGAGCCAAGGTTAAAGTTGATGACAGAAACAACAAGAAATATATTTTAAAAAAATATTCAACGGCATTCAAATATTGACAATAATAGTATTAAATCTCTGCCATATTAATTTAAACGTTTAGAGATTCTTTTAGTACAGGTAATTAGATCTATGAAGGGTTGCTTGTTATTATACTAGCAGAGATGTATGCAATGGAAATGACTTGGAGTAGAAGAAGCAATTATTGAAATATTTCAAGTTACTTTTCTATAGGAAATCACTATTAAAATGTACAATGTCAAAGTGTTTTTTTTAAGATCTAATTAGTTCTTCATTTTACCTATTATAAAAATGTACATGAAAACGCCTATATTTATATTGATGTGAAGATAACAAATTGAATACACTTTAAAGCATATATAATTAAGTTTTTGTTTGTGCAGAGTCTGTAATTACATAAAGAAGGTATTAACCTAGCCTAGATCAACGCATTAAACGACGTGTGTATCATCATTAGTGACATCATTAACTGAATCTACATATATTTTAAAACAATATAAAGTTAGCAACCTCAACCTACTTCCACGATCCAAACCACAAGGTGATAGAGCCGTAGCAATAGCCTTCAGTAAGTACCTTTATATCACAGTGAGCCAACAACCAGAGCCCCGTTGCTGTGGTTGGGGAAAGTAATTAATGCTATAAATGCCACTACTCTAATATACTCTCTCTATCTATCTCCTTCATGTTGATTCAGGAAGAAGCTGTAGAATCAGTTCTATATTACACCATAAGCAAACAGGGCAGACCCATTGCATTGCACGTTTCGTTGCATCTAACATCCAGATGTTGCCAGGCAACGTGATATTATCATGTTGTAGACCTTTGAAGTATGCATGCTTTTAGTTGGTCAATAATTCAAAACTAATAAAGCATGTATGTTTTCATGTTCCAGCTTAACGCTTTGGTCTCGTCATAATACTAGTATCAGTGGACTTTATGAAAGATATTTGTTCTGTTGATATTTAAAGAGACTTATAGGACATGTGAACATTGATTTGATATAACTGACATAATGATTTCAGTGGTTCTGATCAGGATTTTAAACTTCATAAGTCATTTATTGTTAGGCACAATAAAGGTTGTAATGTAGCATGCGTGTTTAATTTCACAAGCCCCGCCTATGATTAATGTCGGTATTTATTGTATTTTCATCCCGTTCCAAATGCTATTGGTGGTAAACAAGCTCGTTATACTGGGGTGCATAGGCTATACACTCGTATATGTTTGTTGTATCAATCCAGCTGTTGCATCGCTGCTACGCAAAATAGATTGATTCCATCATCATTCGTGAATTTGTCAATCTGCTAGATTATAATAAGCTAATGTTTTAGCTATTGCTTAAGGTGGACTGTATTGTACCTGTTCACTATCTTAAGTCAGACATCCGACCTAAATCACTAGATGGAAGATTGTACCACTTGACATGGATGTTCCTTTGCAGCTAATATTCTGTCTTTCTGTATAAATATATATAAATTGTCTGTGGAATTAGCCATTTCCAAAAAAGTGCCGTACCGGGGATCGGTTATTTGCCGAAAATATTAATTTTACTTATTACTGTGGTAACCGACGCTTTGTACAAACTAATATTGCTTTTCGAACATTTATTGGATCCAGATCATCTAACAAGAAGTAAGACTCATATTATAACTTGTTCCGTGCATATGACATTTTCATTTTCTGCTAATAATCGGTATGTAATTATCAACCCTGTAATTTAATGGGCAGTCGAATTCCAGGTGGTGATCAGGGGCTGCACTTATCGTCCAATCTGGGTCATCTTGATCTATAAAACAAGACAACAGGACAATTTATTCTTGTTACAAACGTTCTTTATATGTCTGTCAAATTATCACTACCTGTACCATACGAACTACAATCAGTGTATAATTTCTAGGCGAAATCTCCCATTGGTTTACTGTATATCTAATTGTAGGCGATTTCTTCACTAGGCGATTTCTCCAGCACCCGTGACTTCAAATTCATGAATCTGTTTACATTTGTAATAAATATTGTACTACATTCAGACAAATAACTTTATAAAACTGTATTTGAAGATAATTAATACTGATCCTGTTGTTTGTATTTTGTCTAAATATTGTTTCTTACTACATTATACTCATACTGTTTCATACTGTTGAAGTTTATGACTTCTAGTTATATTAGATCTATCACCAGTTACTATTAACAACAATTGTTAAATTTTAGACACATAACAATTTCGTTTGTCTAAATTCTTTAAATCCCAATCTAATATGATCCCAGGAATTTCGAAACGTTAGCAGACTGTATATCTGGATTTTACATAGTTTGGCCATGTGTAGAGTCATTATAAAAAAGGCTGTATGCCAGTCAATGTATTAACTAATGAAAATACAGTTTACTGCTAAATACTAGTAGGTCGTATGCAAATTACAATGTAACATATTTTCTGATTGGGGAAACTAGAACAAGAATTAAATAGACAGCAAGCCTCTGAAAAAGGACAAAAACGCCACTCAAATACAGCATTCATTTTAATATGCATAAGAATACAAAATATAAAACACAAAACATATATCTTAAGCAAACAGAGTAGACACTGATCTGACTGCAAGGACCTAGTAAGGCGTATGCATTGAAGAAAGGGTTAACATACAAATAGTCTGTGATCGATTTAAAACCTCTGTCTGAGGTACGTTGTAAATACACATACCATCAATTCTATACACATACGTTCTGAGGTAGAATTTTGCACACACAAATACACAGATGCAGTGCAAACATTTTGAGGTAAAAACGTTAAACATCAGTTCCTGAAGTTTAAATGGCTATACATTGGAATAATGTCCTATGAAACACAGTTATAATATATCTAAACACTGGCTGGTTCAAATTTATGCTTTTTGAAAATAGTTTCTAAATTGTCATATCTCATCTAAAATGTTCGAAACTAAATAGTTTTTCTCTACATAATCAGTGCAGATTATTTTTTCAAGATCGCAAAAACATCCTATGTACCTACGGTTGGAGTCACACACTTTATCTGGGAAGGCTAACGAACTGTGCTTTTTATCATGAACGTTCCGAGGTAACAATGAACCACTATTTTTCATTTCTTAACATTCTGCATAGCAAATGTTGTCAACACAAATTTAGCAACATGCATATTTGCATGAAAACGATATTTTCGAAAACTTATTTTATAGCAATCTGCATTGCAATTATACAAGTAATTTTACAGTTTATTGTTTACCTTTGTGACGATCTGCAGAATGTCCTTTTGATAATGAACCTGGATGTTCTTCGGCTGGCTTCAAGACTTTAAGCCGGTGCTAGGGGGCGCGAATAGTGTTTCACTTTTAATTACTACTCAATAAAACTGAGTCTGCAATTTTATCTTTTTATATTTCTACGTTTGCTTTCGAAAGATCACCTATTTTCAGAATACTTGTATAGTTGCTGTAAGACTGTCAGCATCTAACGCATAGCAATTTAACAGAGTAGTTTTAGGTTTGTTTTACATAACAAAATACTAGACAGTTTAATTTCCCCCCAAAGATAACGTTTTACTTAAGACATGGCATTGACCTGACCTCACTCAAATGATGTAACTATTTGAGATGCATGAGCACATTAACAATTAAGCCTCTGTATATGGCTAAAACGCAAAAGCCAACATTATTCTTGTTATGCAAACATTGATCTTTTATCACAAAGAGTAATTGTGACCTAGACCTTAACCCACAAATAGATGAATCTTTAAAAACTGCATTTGTACACTAACTTTGATCTTGAAGGGTGTCTTTGACATTGACATTATCCCACTAAATAGATACAGCTTGAACAGATGCATGTATATACTAACATGAAGTTTCTATTTCATCTAGATCGAAATGTTGAGCCAAGGTTAAAGTTGTTGACAGAAAACAAAGAGAAAAGGTCACTCACAGGCAGCATGTAAATATGGATGAGAAAACAAAATATAAAGCACAGAGCATATCTATTCAACAAACAGAGTAGTTCATGGTCACACGATTCCTACCGAAGCAGTCAGGGTCTTCTCCGATCGCAAAGGCCTACTAAGGCATATTCAAGAAGGAATGGGTTAACATACAAATATTCTGTGATCCATTTAAAACCTCTGTCTGAGGTACGTAATAAATACACATACCATCAATATTATATAAAGCCGTTCTGAGGTACATTTATGCACATACATACACAGATGTTGTGAAAACAGTATGAGGTATACACGGGTCAAACATTGTAAAATTGTTTCTATTCTGTCGTTTCTCGTCTAACATGTTTGAAACAAAATTGTTTTTCTCCGCATAATCAGTGCAGATTATTTTCTCTAAATCACCATATAACAAACTAAATATGTGTTACATCTTGATCATTCCGAGGTAACCACAGTTACTGTTTTCATTTCTTAACATTCTGCAGTACAAATGTAGTCAACACAACTTAATAAAATGCATGTTTGCATGAAAACGATATATGCTAACACTTCTTTTATAACAATCTGCGTTACATTATACATGTAATTATACAAATGTGTGTGTTACCTTTCGAGAGTGATTTTGACCTAGACCTTACCCATTCAATAAATGCAGCTTCAAAAACTGGATTTGTACAAAAACAATATCGTTTTGACGTTGACCTTGACTCAATGCATGTGTACACTAACAAGCAGTTTCCATTTCATTTATTTCAAAAGTTTGAGCCAAGGTTAATGTTGCTGATATAAAACGAATGGGACAAAACAGGTCACTCAAAGGCAGCATTTAAATATGTATTAAAACCTCTGTCTGAGGTACGTATATAAATACACATACCATCTATACTATACATTGACGCTCATGGTCTTCTCCGATTGGAAGGGCGTAGTTAGGCGTATTATTGGAGGAAAGGGTTAACATACAATGCACATACCATCAATATATTACGCAGACGTTCTGAGGTAGATTTATGCACACACACATACACAGATGCGGTGCAATCATTATGAGATACAACCGTCAAACACCAGTTACTGACGTTTTATGGTTATACGTTGTAATAATGTCAAAATTATGCTTAGCTAGTAGACTGAGCTATACTTAAGTAGTTTTAGGAATACAGTCTTAGGCAGGTGAAAATAACTCAATGAAAAGACTTACTCTAATTAAATGTGTTTTCCTACACTCTGAATACATACGAATTATCAAATTCCAACGCCTTCATACTTACAATCATTTAAACCGCAATACAAATTTTCAGAATATAAACACGACTTTTGAAAATTGTTTCTAAATTGTCATATCTCATCTAAAATGTTTCAAACAAAATAGATTTTCCCTACATAATCAGTGCATATCATTACATCGGCATATAACATCCAATCTGCATACGGTGGAATCGAGCACTTTATCTGGGAAGGCTAAATAACTGTGTTATATCATAAATGTTCCGAGGTAACATTGAACAACTATTTTTATTTCTTAACATTCTGTAGTAAAACTGTTGTCAACCTAAATTTACAAACATGCATATTTGCATGAAAATCATATTTGCAAACACTTCTTGTCAGAAAACAAATATGACAAAACAGACCACCGAAATGCAGCTGTTTTAATGTGAATAAGAGTACTAAATATAAAGAACAAAACATATATCTTATGCAAACATGGTAGATCCTGAACTGAGAGTTCCTACCGAACCATTCTCATCTCGGTCCTCTCAGATTACAAAGTATTCATTGAGGAAAAGGTTAACATACAAATATTATGTGATCAATTTAAAACCTGTGGCTGAATTACGTTATAAATACACATGCCATCAATACTGTACACAGACGTTCTGATGTATATTTATGAACACACACGTTCAAACATTATGAGGTACAAGCATCAAACATCTGTTACCGAAGTTAACTCAATGAAAAGAATCAAATATTATATTCTTACACTCTTAATAGATACGAAAACTCAAATTCCAACGCCTTTATACTTACAATCATATAACATTACCAATTTTCAGAATAGAAACACGACTTTTGAACAGTGTTTCTATGCGATCGTATCTCATCTAAAATATTTGAAACAAAATAGTTTTTCTCTACATTATCAGTGCAAATTATTTTCTCTACATCACAATAGATCATCCAATATGCCTACCGTGAGACTCATTCACATTCTGGGAAGGCTAACTAACTGTGTGTTATATCATGAACATTCCGAGGTAACAATGAACCAAAGTTACTATTTTCATTTCTTAATATTTTGCAGTACAAATGTTGTCAACTCAAATTTGAACAACATGCAATTATACACAGAACGTTTAGGTTAAAACTTTTAGGAAGAAAGGTTATGACCCTATTATATTGCAACAAACTTCATGTTTGGTTATCGACCCCTTTACAATCGGTCGCTACGCTTACCTCTTTGCTTGCACGATGACAGGCCGAGAGTAGTACTCTATGATGGTATACTCTTAAACCCAGAAATGGGATGAGCTTACCAGACTCATGTATTACCTTTTCTCTGTCGCACCCTTAACGGTTTCCATGCAGTTGCTCTGTCTTCAGCAAAGTCATTGAGTACATATTTGACGGACTTTCACAGTTGTTATGCTATGTTTTATATTTTGTACTGTGATTACTGTCTTCTATGTTGTGGGGAAGGCCGGCGGTGATACCTTTATTTACAATGTTTGTTTAGCTAGGGTGACTTTGAGATAAGTGTGAGGCTAGGACGTCCGTAAACCGGTTGAAACCGCCAGTGGTGATTTTGCTACTGACCGTACCAAGGCGGTTCTCTCTTTGTCACTCTTACTTTTGTTTGTCTTGTGTCTTTGTGCTTGTGTTTTGTTCATGTTTGTCTCTGGTGCTCGTGTATTTGTTGGTGTTTTCTGTGTTCTTCTCATGTGTTTGCGTGTGTTTGGTTGTGTGTGTGTGACACGCTGTCTATTGATTTGTTGGTGGTGATTGCGTCTTGTATGTTACTTTCTACTGTATGTGTGTGTATGAGTATAAATTGCTATGCTTTCTGTAGGTGTTTTGGTGATGGTAGCGTTTTGTGTGTGGCTTTTCCTGCTTGACTTTACTACTTTTTCATTGATCTAAATAATAAAATACTAAACAGTTTATTTACCTCGGAAGATAACGTTTGACTGTAAGACATGACATTGGCCTGACCGCACTCAAATGATGCAACTCTTTGAGAATCATGGGCACAACAAAAATTAAGCCTCTGTATAAGCTAAAGAGCAAAGGCCAACATTATTCTGTTTTTTCAAACGTTAATATTTTTTTTACAAAGAGTAATTTCGACCAACACAATAGATGCATTTGTTAAAACTGCATTTGTACACTATATTTGATCTTGAAGGGTGTATTTGTCATTTACCTGATGCCACTAAATAGAAACGGCCTTTACAGCAAAATATAAACCACAAAGAATAAATCTGCATCAAACAGAATACACACTGACCTGACGTTTCCTACCAAACCAGTCTGGTCTGGGTCGTCTCCGATTGAAAATGCATAGTAAATTCTGAAAGGGGGTGATCCCCGAGAGCAAAAATTGCAACACAAAAAGAGAAAATTGCAGACTCGGTTTTATTGAGTCTGTTCATGAACAGTAATTGAAAGTGCAACACTGCTCACGCCCCCTAGCACCGGCTTAAGCGGTATTCAATTTTCAGAACAAGAAGTACTGAAATTCATGATCTCGAAGGATCAACACGTAATAATGAGGTACGTAATAAATACTCATACCATCAATACTATACACAGACGTTCTGAGGTACATTTATGCACTCACACATACACAGATGCTTTGCAAACATTATGAGGTACAAGGGTAAAACATTAGTTAGTGAAATTTCTCGGTTAAAAATTGTTTCTTTACTGTCGTTTCTCATCTAAACTGTTTGAAACAAAACAGTTTTTCTCTACATAATCAGTGCAGATTATTTTCTCTACATCACAAAAGAACATCCAATATGCCTACGGTGAGAATCGGACACGTTCTAGGAAGGCTAACTAGCTGCGTGTTATATCATGAACATTCCGAGGAAACAATGAACCACAATTACTGATTTCATTTCTTAACATTCTGCAGTACAAATGTTGTTAGCATAAATATAAAAACATGCATATTTGCTTAAAAACGATATACGCTTACAATTTTTTTATAACAGTCTGCGTTATAATTATACATGTAATTATACAGATTTTGTGCTTAACCTTTTGAGAGTGATATTGACCTACACCTTAAACTACTCAATAATTGCATCCTTAAAAAATGCATGTGTACACAAACATTGATCTTGAAAGGTGACGTTGACTTTGACCTAATCCCACTAAATAGATAAAGCTTGAACAGATTGGTGTGTACACTAACATGCAGTTTCTATTTCATCTAGTTCAAAAGTTGGAGTCAATGTTTAAGTTGCTAGAAAACAAACAGGACAAAACAGGTCACTCAAAGACTGCATTTAAATATCCATTAACACCTGTCTGAGGTACGTATATAAATAAACATACCACCTTTACTATACATAGACGTTCTGAGGTAGATTTATACACACACATACACAGATGCAGTGCAAATATTATGAGTTACAAGCGTCAAACATCAGTTACTGAAGGTTTATGGTTAGAAAAATGTCATATGAAACACAGTTGTAAGCTATCTTAACGCTGGCCGGTTAAACATTAAGACTGAGAAGACTGAGCTATACTTATTCCCTCTTCGGCTATTAGTAACATTTTTCATAATGGACCTAAAATCGTTTTGTCTCCTTTAAAGCAATCTATCATTCGTTATAGTAAAGTCCATCTAAATTCACATTATTTGAACAAAAGACATAGGGTGTATCCAATAATTACTAAGTGCAAAAGTAAGAGGTGTATGTGTTGCAATTTCATTTCTACTAGATCAACAATTAAATCTCTTGTTAATGGTAGAGTGTTTAGTGTGAAGATTAATTCTGATTTAGACTGAAACTCATCTAATATTATATATGTTCTTACATGAAATGCGCCACGTTGTGGCATTCAATATGTAGGTCAGACAGGACGTTCTTTAAAAACTAGGTTTCGTGAACACAGTTACCATTGCCGGATCAAAAAAGTACGCAATTTTCTTTACCAGCATTTTCGTCATACAGGACATTCTTTCAAATATGTTTCGGTTCAACCAGTAGAACAAATTTATTATGATTCTAAAACTACTGGTAGTTTAAAATCTAAAGCTCGTTTCATCACAGAGCTAGACTGGATAAAGAAATTACAAACACCTTTTCCTTTAGGCCTTAATGATAACATTTTCCAAAGCGGCAATATTTCTAAAGATCCAAGTATCGACATTTTCTCTATATTTTCTATTCGAAAACGTAAAAGTAGATCACATGGCAGACGTAGAAATGGTAATATTAAGCGTAAATTACGTCGTAATATGTCTATTCATGATTTACATACTATTCTAAAACAAACTGGTAAACATTCTATGTTATCTTGTTTATCGTCTTTACCCTTTTCCTGTCTTAAGTCAATAGACGAAGAGGCTGATAAAATCTATATGCGTACAGATCCGTTAATTAATACTGCCTCACTTATACAAAGTTACACACAGCATGTTCTTCGTCCACGTATTGATAAAGAATCTGAACATAAAAGACATTTTCTGAAACTTCAGTTCCTAAATAAAGGTATCGATTTTATTGATATTCAAAGTATATTTCGTGATAAGAATGTAATCGATGCTATTCCCAAATATTTCATCAACTCTGAATCACCTATCATCTGTTATAAATATAATAAACCTATTAGAAATGTTATTTTGAACTACAATAAAATTGTCTCTGACTTAAATATTGATGTTAATACCCCTATTTCTTGAGATTGTAGCATTTCTAGCTTTTGCTATAAACCAGTTGGTCATGTCATTACTGGTAATTTTGATATCATTAAGGATAAACGTCTCAGGACCCTCCTAACTAAAGGACCTAAATATAGATTACCTTCCCTTATTGATTTTGACGCTTGTCGAACTCATATTGCGGAAGCTATTCAAGAATTCTGCATCAAATGGTGTCGACGAGAACATGCTGATGTTAATGCCCTTTCGGATTGGAAGAAATGTATTTTCGATATTATTGATACACGAATAACTTTTTACAAATCAAATAACCATCTTTTACCACCTCGACCTAGAGTTACATTTCGCTACTTGAAGAAAAACATTTCTAATTTTCATTCAGATTATGTTCTTGTTCCTGCTGACAAGGCATCAAACAATGTAATCATTATTTGAAGATTGTATTATGTTGATGTTTTAAAGAAGGAGCTAACTGATTCAAAAACTTATATAACAGTTCAAACACCTGAAAAAGATATAGTCTCGGAACATGTAAAAATGTGCAATGATTTTAAGTCTGGTCCTAACATAAAACAACATAAACTTTCTACTTTGTACTGGATTCCGAAACTACATAAAAACCCTTATAAGTCGCGTTTTATTGCCAACTCTAGCTGTTGTACCACTACTAAATTATCTATACTTTTGACGTCCTGTCTTACTACGATCAAAGAACATGTTAAACGCTACTGTGATAAAATATATGAAAATTCTGGTATTAATGTTTTTTGGTCCATAAAAAATTCAAATGATGTTTTAACAAAACTTGAAAATGAACAGTATAACATTTCTTTACTGAGCTCTTATGATTTCTCTACACTCTATACTACTCTACCTCACCATCTTATAAAGGATAGACTTATTAAATTAATAGAAAAAACCTTTGCCAGAGAAAACAAAATGTTCATTGCTTGTAATGTTCAACGTTCATTCTTTTCGAATTCAGAAGTTGAACATTACACAATGTGGACTTGCCTTGATGTTTGTAGATCTCTTACCTTTCTTTTAGATAATATATTTGTGCGTTATGGAGATACCATATATCGTCAAGTTGTTGGTATACCCATGGGTACAAATTGTGCCCCTCTTGTTGCAGATTTGTTTTTGTATTGCTACGAGAGGGATTTTATGCTTAGCTTAAAACCTGATACACAGACCGATATTGTTAATGCTTTTAATAAAACTTCAAGGTATTTAGACGATATTTTGAATTTAGATAATCCTTATTTTGATACTATGGTTTCTTCAATCTACCCAAAAGAACTGTCTTTAAACAAAGCTAATCAATCTGACATTAATGCTTCATTTCTAGATTTGAATCTTTCAATTACAAATGATAAAGTTTCGTCCAAAGTATACGATAAAAGAGAAGATTTTAATTTTAAAATTGTTAATTATCCTTTTCTAGATGGGGATGTGCCACGTTCTACATCTTATGGTGTTTATATTTCTCAACTTATTAGGTTTGCCCGAGCCTGTTCTTTGCTTGAAGATTTTAACAGACGTAATTTAGTTATAACTGATAAACTTCTTAAGCAAGGTTACAGATATCATAAACTTCGGAAAACCTTTTCTAAATTTTATTATCGAAATTTACCTCTCATTAGTAAATATAATTGCAATCTACGGACGTTACTGCGACAAGGCATTTCTCAACCAGAATTTTATGGGGATGTTATCTACAAACTTAGGAAAATTCGGGGTCATATCCATTTTCATGATTTGTTTATAAAACGCATTAAAAAATTTAAAAAGAAAGGTTATGATCCTATTATATTGCAACACACTGCATGTTTGGTTATCGACCCTTTTACAGTCGGTAGCTACGCTTCCCTCTTTGCTTGCGCGATGACAGGCCGAGGGTAGTACTCTATGATGGTATACTCTTAAACTTGGATACAGGAGGAGCTTACCAGACTCATGTATTATTTTTTCCCTGTCGTGCCCTTAACGGCTTACCTGCAGGTGCTCTGACTTCAGCAAAGTCATTGAGTACATATTTGACGGATTGTCACAGTTATTATGCTATGTTTTACATGTTGTCCTGTGTTCACCGTCGTCTATGTTGTGGGTAAGTCCAGCGGGGATACCTTTATTTACAATATTTGTAAAGCTAGGGTGACTTTGAGAGAAGTGTGAGGTTAGGACGTCCGTAAACCGGTTTAAACCCCCAGTTGTGTTTTTGCTGCTGACCGTGCCAAGGCGGTACTCTCTTTGTCACCCTTCCTTTTGTTTGCATTGCGTCTTTGTGCTTGTGGTTTGTTCATGTTGTGGAACGTTTGTCCCTGGTTCTTGTGTGTCTTTTGGTGTTTTCTGTGTTCATTTCGTGTGTGTGTGTGTGCGTGTGCGTTTGGGTGTGTGGTTGTGTGTGTGTGTCATGCTGTCTATCGGTGTTTTGGTGGTGGTTGCGTCTTGCATGTGGCTTTGCCTGCTTGACTTTACTACTTTTCCATTTAAGTATGTTTAGGAATACAGTCTTAGGCAACGCCTTTATACTTACACTCATTTAAACTACAATACCAATTTCAGTTTACAAACATGACTTTTGAAAATTGTTTCTAAATTGTCATATCTCATCTAGAATGTTACAAACAAAATAGCTACGCTCTACCTAATCAGTGCAAATTATTTTCTCTACATCGCCAGAGAACCTCTAATCTGCAAACGGTGGAATAAAACATTTCATCTGGGAAGGCTAACAAACTGTGTGTTAAATCGTGAACGTTCCGTGGTAACAATAAACCACTATTTTCATTTCCTAACATTCTGCAGTACAAATGTTGTCATCACATGTTTACCAACATGCATATTTGCATGAAAACGATATTTGCAAACAGTTCTTTTATAGCAATAGGTTTGTAAAGACTAATGCGGTACAGCAAGGAAGGAAGGCAATCCAGAACAAACAAGAGTACGGTACATAATACGCCCACTTGCAAACTTTCTCTGATTCAACATGCCTTATAAGTGTTGACATTTTCTAATCTGTGCTTCAGATCTTGATTTCCATATTAAGGTGATACTATTTTTTAAAAAAATGAAGTGAATATCTTATTAAATAAAAAAGTAACAGCTAATCTTCATTTTTGCAGATGTTTGTAAAGTGCAACGGCCATAACTCTGTAAAGACAAACTGAATGAACCTCAAAATAAACTCAGCTTCAAATTTTGTTGCTTGAAACATTCGCGTTAAGTTTCATTTATATCATTTTAATAGTTTTCCCAGAAAACAACAGACAAACTAAAAGTTGACCGACTAACAAAGCAACGAACACACTAAGTTCAAGGACCATAACTTTAGAATAGAATGACATATCAAAATCCTCGCAATATATGTGAAAATTCACATTAAGGTTTATCCATATAAAAAACTGAAGTAAATATCATTTCAAATGAAAAAGTTATGGCCATCCTCATATTTGCATAGATTTGCATTATTTAAGTGCAAGGGTCATAACCCCAAAACAACAAATCAAATGATCCTCAGAATCGGCTTCAGGTCTTGATGCATTAAACATGTGTATGAAGTTTCATTAATATCTGTCAAAAAGGGTTTGCCAGAATACAGCGGACAAACTATATGCATATATTTGCTTTTTTTAAGTAAAAAGGCAATAACTCCGAAACGAAAAATCAAATAAACCTCAAAATCGACTCAGTATCAGATCTTGATGCATTAAACATTTTTTTGAAGTTTCATTAATATCTCTCAAATTGTTTTCCCAGAAAACAGCCGACAAAGTATTTGCATTATTTTTTAAGGACAAGGGCCATTACTCTGAAACCAAAAACCAAATGATCCTCAGAATCAATTCAGTTTCTGATCTTGATGCATTAAATATGTGTGTGAAGTTTCAATAATATCTCTCGAATAGTTTTCCCAGACAATAGTTTTGTCAACAGCGGACAAACTATTTACATATTTTTTAAGGACAAGGGCCATAACTCTGAAATGAAAAATCAAATGAACATCAGAATCAACTCAGCTTCAGATCTTAATGCATTAAACATTTGTGTAAAGTTTCATTAATATCTGTCATATAGTTTTCCCAGAAAACAGCGGACAAACTATTTGCATGTATTTGCATTATGTTTTAAGTAAAAGGGCCATAACTCTGAAATGACACATCAAATGAACCTCAGAATCAACTCAGCTTCAGATCTTGATGAAATAAACATTTGTGTGAAGTTTTATTAATATATCTCAAATAGTTATCCCAGAAAACAGCGGACAAACAATTTGCATATTTTTTTTGGACAAGGGCCATAACTCTGAAATGAAAAATCAAATGAACCTCAGAATCAACTCAGCTTCAGATCTTGATGCATACAACATTTGTGTGAAGTTTCATTAATATCTGTCAAATAGTTTTCCCAGAAAACAGCGGACAAATTATTTGCATGTATCTGCATTGTTTTTTAAGTAAAAGGGCCATAGCTCCGAAACGACAAATCAAATGAACCTCAGAATCAACTCAGCTTCAGACCTCGATGCATTAAACATTTGTGTGAAGTTTTATTAATATCTCTCAAATTATTTCCCAGAAAACAGCGGACAAACTATTTGCATGTATTTGCATTATTTTTTAAGTAAAAGGGCCATAACTCCAAAACGACAAATCAAATTTATCTCAGATTCGACTCAGCTTCAGATCTTGATGCATTAAATATTTGTGTGAAGTTTCATTAATATCTGTCAAATAGTTTTCCCAGAAAACAGCGGACAAACAAAATGTTGACGGTCGAACGAACGAACGAAACAACGGACTGACGGACAGGGCCACGACAACATATGCCCACCTTTATTAGGTGGGCGTATCAAAATCTATTCAGTATATATTATATTTGAATTAATCACTCGTCTTACGTGCTATGCTTTTGACAAGTCATCGAAACAAAATACCACTATTTCTAAGCGAAAACCGTTCTAAGAAGCTCGTTATTATTGTATAGTACATTGCTCTGTACGCAACCACTAGTATAAGCGTAGTTGAAGAAATCCACTTATTTTCCTACAGTTTCCGCAAAACGACTGCGATTTGCCTTTATCGTTCAATAGATTGTTCGTCGATTATAAGAGCGACTAGGATATAAACCTTATGATATTCATTTTTATTTACTGACCAATATAATGATTAATGCACCTGATTTCAAATCCACTCTGATATACACCAACACGGCACGATTCAGCTTCTCTCTGCCGCTGTACAGGTTTCTTGTTATTCTTTACCCTAAGTTGCAAATATAAATGTGTTAGTGACCTGCGTATTAAAGTCTGTTATTTCATATTTGAAAAAAAAACCCACTTGAAACCGGCACTATATGTTGATACGATCGAAGTGTGTAAAGTGATATATCTTTGAATATATACGTATATCAAATATGTCCTACTCTTATTTTTCAACAGCATAAATATGTACCAAATTGCATAAACAAATAGAATTGATGAAAAAAATGAGATCGACCCCTTAAACCTCAAATTTATTTTAAAACAAGGCAGTCCAAAGGACAGCTATATCCCCCACCGCCGCCACCTAAATCAAGACATTAACCTTAAGGTGATACAATGGGTTTTAACCCAGTTGTTAAGAAAATAGGACGCGGAAACAAATATAATGGAAACTGAAGGTAAGAACACGACTTTCAAATGTGACCTTGACCTTGAACCGACATGACTGCCACATGTGTTCTGCACATCATCTCAATTCGGTTAATATTTGACTCAAGTTTTATGAAAATCCTTCAAATGGTTTAGAAGATATGGAGCAGACACGAAATGTAATGGAAATTGATGATTAAATTACTTGGCCTTCAAATGTGACCTTGACCTTAAGCCGACATGACTGCCACATATGCTCTGCACATTGTCTCAACGTGGTTAACATTTGAGGCAAGTTTCTTGAAAATCCTTCAAGGGGTATAGGAGATAACGAAACTATAATGGAAATTGAAGGTTAGAACATTTGACCTTCAAACGTGACCTTGACCTTGAGCCAACATGACTGCCGCATGGGTTCTGCACATCGTCTTAATTCATTTAATATTTGACTCAAGTTTTATGAAAATCCTTCAAAGGGTTTAGAAGATATGGATCGGACACGAAACTGTAATGGCAACTGAAGATTTAAACATTTGACCTTCAAATGTGACCTTGAACTTGAGCCGACATGACTGCCACATGTGTTCTGCACATCGTCTTAATTTGGTTAACATTTGACTCAAGTTTTATGAAAATCCTTCAAAGGGTTTAGAAGATATGGAGCGGACACAAAAATGCACTGGAAATTGAAGGTTAAAAATATGTGACATTGACCTTGAGCCGACATGACTGGCACATGTGTTCTGCACATCGTCTCAATTTAGCTAACATTTAACTAAACTTTTATGAAAATCCTTCAAAGGCTTTAGAAGATATGGAGCGGACACGAAAATGTAACGGAAATTAAAGGTTAGAGCACTTGACCTTCAAACGTGACTTTGACCTTCAGCCAACATGACTGCCGCATGGGTTCTGCACATCGCCTCAATTCATTTAATATTTGACTCAAGTTTTATGAAAATCCTATAAAGGGTTTAGAAGATATGGAATGGACACGAAACTGTAATGGCAACTGAAGGTTTAAACACTTGACCTTCAAATGTGACCTTGAACTTGAGCCGACATGACTGCTACATGTGTTCTGCACATCGTCTTAATTTGGTTAACATTTGACTCAAGTTTTATGAAAATCCTTCAAAGGGTTTAGAAGATATGGAGCGGACACAAAAATGCAATGGAAATTGAAGGTTAAAACCCTTGACCTTCAAATGTGACCTTGACCTTGAGCCGACATATCTGCCTCATATGTTCTGCACATCATCTCAACTTGGTTAACATTTGAGGCAAGTTTCTTGAAAATCCTTCAAGGGGTATAGGAGATATGGAGCGGACACAAAATTGTTACGGACAGACAGACAGACAGACAGACGAAGGCCATTCCTTTAACCCCCATCCGCTATGCGGTGGGGGATTAATGACAAAATGCTTTAAAATCGGGGGATAAATGTAAACGACGAAACCACGCGGATATTTTCACGGAAATTGTCAGAAACGGTCGGCAAATTCAAAATGGCCTAAACTTACTGAAAGCATCTCGACTTCGACGCTGTCAGAATTCTTTACAATCGATTACATGCTCTGCCTCTACCTTTGTGCATAATTAATTTCTACGACACTTTCCGGACAATGGCGGGCATAAATCGTAAATCACCGATGATTGATTCGTTTTCAGTTTTATGCATGGTTACGCAATGCTTTTCACAAAGCTCTTAAGGCTGTTTGCAGTTGAAACATGTTGCTGTTCGGGCGGCGACTGTTTGTTCTGTATGTGGTGTTTCCTGCATGACTCATTTTTGTACTTTTATATAACATGCAGTTTCCTGCATGACTCATTTTGTACCTTAGTTTCAAACCGTACAGTTAGCTGTTGACACAATTGACCTGGAAGGATGCGCGTAGGACATCTTTAAAAATTCTGAAGGGAGGTGAAAACAGTAGTTTAGTGTAACTATTATTTATTGAACAGCTATTATTCAATCCTCAGACATCTGGCTGAATATAACAAAAAATGCATGGAATACAAAGGCATTATGAAGAGTGATCAGACCAATGTTGATCAAAATAAGAAAATATACTGTCGATACAGGCAGTCTGCATATATAAACTCAGAATTACCCACAAGTGCACATGAAAATGTCAAATGAAGTTAGCACAATTTCAATATTATAAATTACACAAAAAATAAATGCAATTATTGTAAAGATAGGAGTAGCGCCTTGGAACAGTCAGTAGCAAAATTACTCCGAGTTTAAACCAAAGCTATAGGGATCCCAATCTCACAATTGTCCTATCCTCACAAAGTAAGACTTTATGCAAAACGAAAGTTATGCAGATAGCTCCCGTTTTTAATTGTATGCATAGCTTTTGCACTGAATTTTCCAAAAAACATGATAGAACCGTTTTACATGAAATGTCTGATCAGCATCTGCTATTTTGTTTTAAAAAAAGTTAGAGCTGAATCTACATTGACTGTCGTGGAATAAATAATATCGCTTAAAATTACTTAAACTCACTTATCCATTTACTCCATAAACACGCATTCCTGTTCCCGTGAAGACAGACTAGACCCAGATCCGACGTTGGAGCTGCCTGATCAGGGTCTGCTTTGTCTGCTGATACAATAATATAGATATGATTCTACAGTTTCTATCATTGCCTATATTTCCCGTGGAATACATCGGAAAAGCTTTTATTCCGAAAGTGAAAGGCGTAGAGTTTTAATATTTTGCACGGAATATCATCTAGAGGGTCTCTACAAAGGGTCAATATTGGCTCGCTTCCAACATCATCCAGAGGTTTTCCACAAAGATTTACATTGTTTTGCCATTTCTCACGTGGGCGATACGGGACCGTCATATCCCTTTTGTTCATATCGTCAATTATTCTCACACGGAAATGAATCATCTAAATACGTTTTACTATTCCTTCATATAAACACACTTTAATTTATTTACATACCAAGTTGATCCAGATCAGACAGTTCCTATATGAGCTGTGAGATCAGCGTCTGTCCTGTTTGCTAATGGAATTTAATAGATCTGTTTCTTTCGTTTCTTATATGGCAATAATGTTCCACCTTCCATATTACATTATAACCATTTTGGCCATGAATATTCCGTAAGTATTAACATCTCGAAAAAACAACAACATATATAACGGGGACAGGGTTACCCCCCCCCCCCCTTATAAGCCGGTGTGCAGTATGCTGGGGAGAGCAAATAAACATGAAAACTGGTAAAACTAGCGTTCTCTCAAAGTTGTCGATGCGTTTGCTAATATTTTAGCATTTTGAAATACATGTCAGTTGAATAACATTTTTTGACGCCTTAGATTTCAGTGTTCCACACATAAATGTTTGAAATTTATGCAGACAGTTTGAATCCAAATAAGATTGCGAACAACCCGGCGACTAAATGCAGAAACAGGGGTATAACATAAATACTATCCAGAACATGGTTTAAAGTGCGCCAATAGGCTATTACACACATGTGCTTATTTCGCTGCTCCTCTGCTAGTAACGCATAGAGCACATGCGCAATGACCGAGATACCTGTCTTCTGCTCCAACACCAGCAACATAAAGAGTGAATGCACGATTACCAGAACACCTGTCTGCTAAAGATTCAGGAGTGATTAAAATATTTTTTATTTTAAAACAATGTCTCTACAAACCTATTCTCGTACTATCCAAATAAATATTGTTTTCGCATATTGCAATGTTGCAGATACTCGGACTCGGAAGCAATCTCCTCGCACAGTATTTATTTATAGTATCTTATCGTAGTGAGCAGTGCAAGCGAAGGTTGAGTCACGCATGCGTGTGATGAAACGTTTACAACAGCGCATGCTCTACAAAATTTGTGGACACGCCCAGATATGAAACATGACTGTGTGCAAGTACACACATCGCACACGTATGCACATCAGTTATGTTCCGAGGTTCAGTCAACATTTAGCTGGGATATGTTGTTTCAACTTTACAAAGACATTCCGGGGTTAACATTCGAGGTAATGGAAAAATGTACCTCGGAAGTTCAAAGAACCTCGGTATGTTGCTGTGTATTTATATGTTAAACCTCGGAACGCACACACACACACACACACACGCACACGCACACGCACACGCACACGCACACGCACACGCACACGCACACGCACACGCACACACACACACACACACACACACACACACACACACACACACACACACACACACAAGAACCAGAGACAAACACTACACACATGAACAAAATCACAAGCACAAAGGCGCAAGGCAAACAAAAGGAAGGGTAACAAAGAGAGTACCGCCTTGGCATGGTCAGTAGCAAAAAACCCACTGGGGGTTTAACCCTTTCCCTCATATAAACGTGTTTTCACGCGTTTGCAAACAGAGTAGACCCGGATCAGACGGCTCCTATAGGAGCCGTCTGATCAGGTTCTGCTCTGTTTGCTTATGGAATTTGAAAGATCTGTATCTTTAATTTCTAACATGGCTACAAAATGCCAGCTTCCATATTTTGTTGTTATTATTTTGTCCATGAATATTCAATAGGTAATGAAATTTGTAATAAAAACAGAACAGTGAAAGGGTATACCGGTTTACGGACGTCCTAACCTCACACTTCTCTCAAAGTCACCCTAGCTTTACAAATAGTGTAAATAAAGGTATCCCCGCCGGACTTACCCACAACATAGGCGACGGTGAACACAGGACAACATGTAAACCATAGCATAATAACTGTGACAATCCGTCAAATATGTAACACTCAATGACTTTTAGGATGGGGATGGAATAAGGGTGAGGTTGGGCGCCCATAAACCGGTTTAAACCCCCGGTGACTTTTGTCACTGACCGTTCCAAGGCGGTACTTCCATCTTCCTCCTATTGTATGTTTGTTTTGTCTTTGTGCGTCTCTTGTTGTTTTTTCTACCCATGTACATTTGCTGTTTCCTTGTGTTGCTGTTCGGGCGAGTGTTTGTTCTGTATGTGGTATTTCCTGCATGACTCATTTTTGTACTTTTGCAGAAGTCAGAGCACCTGCAGGGAAGCCGTTAAGGGCACGGCAAGGAAAAAGTAATACATGAGTCTGGTAAGCTCATCCCGTATCTGAGTTTAAGAGTATACCATTATAGAGTACTACCTTCGGACTGTCATCGCGCAAGCAAAGAGGGAATCGTAGCTACTGACTGTAAAAGGGTCGATAACCAAACATGCAGTGCGTTGCAATATAATGGGATCATAACCTTTCTTCTTAAATGTTTAATGCGTTTTATAAATAAATCATGAAAATGGATATGACCCCGAATTTTCCTAAGTTTGTAGATAACATCCCCATAAAAGTCTGGTTGAGAAATGCCTTGTTGCAGTAACGTCCGTAGATTGCAATTATATTTACTAATGAGTGGTAAATTTCGATAATAGAATTTAGAAAACGTTTCCGAAGTTTGTGATATCTGTAACCTTGCTTAAGAAGTTTATCAGTTATAACTAAATTACGACTGTTAAAATCTTCAAGCAAAGAACAGGCTCGGGCAAACCGAATGAGTTGAGAAATATAAACCCCATAAGATGTAGAACGGGGCAGATCTCCATCAAGAAAAGGATGATTAACAATTTTAAAATTAAAATCTTCTCTTTTATCGTAAATTTTGGACGAAACTTTATCATTTGTAATTGAAAGATACAAATCTAAAAATGAAGCTTTAATGTCAGATTGATTTGCTTTGTTTAAAGACAGTTCTTTTGGGTAAATTGAAGAAATCATAGTTTCAAAATAAGGATTATCTAAAAATTCAAAATATCGTCTAAATACCTTGAAGTTTTATTAAAAGCATTAACAATATCGGTCTGTGTATCAGTCATTTCTGGGTTGATTTTTACAGTTTTTCAAGCAATATAGGTACTATCAAAGGTGCCCGACGCATGCTTGGACTCATCCACACCCCCACCTCCCTAAAACAAATAAATAAAAATGTGATCGAAGTATGTAAAACTAGCATAAAACTATCTATTTGAACCTTAAACCACTCTGAAAAAAACAAGAAAAACACGACCAGGATTTTTTTTCCTATCAGGTCTATATATGTATTGAAAGGTACCTAACTACGTCAGATCAGCGGCGGAAAATACAACAGTCGTGTTTTTCAAAGCCTTACAGCAAAGCCAATTCAACACCGATTTCAATCATTTTGGTCTTGATCCGTTCTAAATTACATGTATTAAGCGGCACAGTTAGTGCTTTCCTTAAATATTGCTCCGTCGTGTCGTTGCAAGACCGCGAATTTGAAAATACGCTAGAGCGAAACGATGTGACTCCCGCCAGGATGCATAGACGTATATAGGGGGATCTGTATTCGTTAATCTTTTCAACAAAAACGCGAATTATGGTGAAACACTATCGAAAAACATTAAACTCACCGCAATTAAAACGGCGCTTACTATTTCCAGTCTGCTACGAGGCGCCAGTTTTCTTTCTCCAACTTTCTTTTTAAACGGATGCGACCATTTTGCTGTGACCCGGCTCATAAACTATTCGATATGCAAATTGACTACTACTTCCGGGCCACAGCGAAATAGCCACCTCCGTTCAAAACGAAAGTAGGAGAAAGAAATCTGGCGTCTCGTAGCAGACTGGAAATAGCCAGCACCGTTTTAACTGCGGTGAGTTGAACGATTTTCGAATGTCTTTCAGCATAATTCGCGTTTTTGTTGAAAAGTTAAACGAATACAGATCCCCCTATATACTTCTATGCATCCTGGCGGGAGTCACATCGTTTCGCTCTAGCGTATTTTCAAATTCGCGGTCTTGCAGCGACAAGACGGAGCAATATTTAAGGAAAGCACTAACTGTGCCGCTTAATATATGGAATTTGGAACGGATCAAGACCAAAATGATTGAAATCGGTGTTGAATTGGCTTTGCTGTAAGACTTTGAAAAACATGAGTGTTGTATTTTCGACCGCTGATCTGATGTAGTTAGGTTCCTTTCAATACATATATAGACCCGAAAGGAAATTTTTTCCGGGTCGTGTTTTTTTTGTTTTTCGGAGTGGTTTAAGGTTCAAATAGATAGTTTTAGGCTAGTTTAACATACTTCGATCACATTTTTTTTTTGGGGGGGGGGGGGGGAGGGGGGGTCCATGGGTTAGTTTAAGCATGCGTCGGGCACCTTTGGGTACTATAAGGTAATTTCGATTGAATTAGACCAACTAAAACGAGAATTATCAATAGATAACCATAAAATCACGTAATTACTGAAAAGTTTCCATTTCGCCAGTGGAGAAATGGAGATTTATAGTAGAAATGAAACAGACGTTTATATGGGTTTTTTTTTTCAGGCTTTAAGCTTATGATCACCTTTACATGAATTATATCGAATATGACCAATCTATAGTGGAAATGGAATTAAAAATCAATTTATATGTTGTTTCTATTCATTATTCAGACTCTATGATTATTTTCAGATAAATTATACTGAGTCAGTACGAAAAACTCCATTTGTCCGTTTACAACTGTACAATCGAGTATTTACTGAAGAAAAGTCCATTGCGCCACTGGAGAAATGCAAAGAAACACCCAATGGAAATAAAAGCACTATTTGTGTATCGATTTTGTTGTAATTTGTACGTGTTATGGTTATTGTAGGATAAACTTTTATGAAGTAGATCAAATTCAATTATCTATTGAATGTATAATCATTTATTTACTTTCCATTGCGCCACTAGAGAAATGGAAAGAAAATACGCAATGGGAATAAAGACTTGGTTCCTTCTTTCAATTAGACCAAATGAAACGTAATGTTCATTTCAAAATGTACAATTGTGTGTTTCCTATCCATTGCACCGCGCGAAATGGATAGCATCCACGCAATTGATATTGTTCCTAATTGGTGTCTTATTGGTTAGGGGTTAAACTATTTTGAATTGGATCAAATGTAACACGAATTGTCAAGTGTGCCATTTTGTATTTATGAAAGAAAAATCCATTTTTGAAGCCCTATTGCACATAAAGAATAATAATTAGATGGAATTGTACAACATGTAATAATTAGTGTGAACTTGCTGTTATTGGTTAATAGATGTTTGTATGTATATTGCAATTACATAATTGTCGCAATTGTGTGTTCAATCAAAGACGCAATTTTCACACCCTCATAAATATCTATAATAATAATAATAATAATAATAATTGCTGTGCTATGTAGTTTAATGAAATGTAAGTGTGAAAGCAGTCGGCTATATTTCCCTTTTTAATAGTTTTATAACTAGAATGTTCCATCTTACATATTTCATTATACAACTATTTTGGCCATGGATATTAACCCTTTCCCCGTTTATTCAAAATTTTAATAACTATTGAATATTCATAAAAAAGTGATAATGAAGTATAGAAGGTGGGATACTGTGGCCATTTTGGAAAGTAAAGAAATTCCATAAGCAACCAGAGCAGACCCAGATCAGACGGCTCCTATAGCTGTTTGCAAATTCGTGAAAAAAAGGGAAAGGGTTAAATCAGTAGCTTAAGTGTAAAGCACACGCGTGATAGCAGCAGGGTTCCGAACGGTAGCACGTGTGACCTTTGAGATGTGTATTAAGTCAATTGATACGTACCAGCATGGGGTTTATGGTTTAAACAGGTAATTAACTGCACATGCATGTTTGGAGTAGAGGGGTAAATAATAGTATATATATTCAGTATTATATATATTTAGTATCACGGGAGATTATCAATACTTAAAAAGTTAAGGTTTCACAAAACAACCAACAACACGCCTAGTCAAAGGTTTTTAAACTATTATAAACTATACCATAAATCCCGTTACACTGTATACAAATTTATCTTGTGTTTGGCACCATATCATGTTTATCCCTTTCCCTATTTCATTTACATCTAAGTAAACAGAACAGACACTGATCTTTCGGCTCATACATGAGCCGTTTTATCTGGGTATATCATGTATGCAACTTAAAGGTTTCGATCCTTCCTAAAGGTTTATATCAACTGTAACATGTGCTTTTAATTTTCAATATGGACCTATGGATATATTATGTATATAATGCCAAAATTACAGGTCTTTAGGTTGGTTTATGTATATAATGCTAAAGATTTACACATTTATTTATCTGTGAGCGGTTAGGTGTGCGGGACTGTCAGTAAAAGGTGTGATAATCCAATCATGCTATAACCGCTGATTGGATTAAACATCAGCTTAATTCGTTCAGGACTATCACGACGCAGTATAAACATGTTTATCTATTTATTTATGTAATTCCAACTCTCAAACAAATATTATTACTGGTATTTAAAGACAAGCGTTAGCTTAATGCAGGTTTGAACCTAATACTGAATTATCAAAACGGACCTCTTTGGACAGATTTACCCACGTTTCGGTAAATGACCAGTTCGGTTAATTGAAACAGAATCGACGCTTCGGTAAAAAGGTGATTTAGATAGTAAATATGTATACGGGTATTTCATACCTTTTATTCACATTTTATAATGGTATAATCGTGGTGCTGGAGGTTTAAGAACACGGAGTAGCATTGATTATGCATTAATTATGTACACAGGTATTTCACACTTTCCAATCATGCGTTTTAATGGTACTATCGTGGTGAGTAGATCAGTATGATCTTGGTGAAACCTGTGTAAGACCCATATAAGTCGGCTTAACGTATTATTAGAGTGTTAGGTTATAACCCTTTTTGTTTGATTACTAATGATTCCCTTTATCTTTCTTTTGTAGATCTGTAATTTGCATGCTGTCACCTTTTTATTTTTCAGGAGATAAGAAGAGTTAAGAAGGTCAAAGTTACCAGTTCACATTTTTTCAGTTTATAATGAAATGAAGAAGAATGTGACTCTGATCTGGATATGAACTGTTTGTTATATACACATTATTGTCTTTCCACGCCCTTGCAAACAGAGTAGACCCATATAAGTCGGCTCCTACGAGTTCAGAGTTACCCGTTTTAGTAGTATACAAACTAGCGGTTCTGGCGCACCCCTATTATCCAATATTAGAATGATCTAAGGCTTACACAGGTAAACTCAAATAAGGTTAAATTTAAAGTTAACCTGTTTTAAAGCTTACACAGAATAATCGAGCTTTATCACCACTTCAAAATAATAAGCTTAAAAAAAGCATTATCAGTCCAGCACCCACTCCCACTGGGCGGGACTGATCGTTCTCTGTTAGTTGGTTTTTAGTAAAAAAAATTTTTATTTTACTATTCTTTTTTCTCTCTAATATAATGGTGTGTGAAATTTCTACACAAAAGGATTTAAAATGTAGTGCTGTATCCAGAAGTTTAAAAATCTTTCTGATAAATATGGTATCCAACAGATTTGAGAAAGAGGCAATGGAATACATTCTGAAGGGAGATGATCCCCCGAAAGCAAAAATTACAACACAAAAAGAGAAAATTGCAGACTCGGTTTTATTGAGTCTGTTCATGAGCTGCTCATGAGCAGTAATTGAAAGTGCAACACTGCTCACGCCCCCTAGCACCGACTTAAGCGGTATTCAATTTTCAGAACAAGAAGTACTGAAATTCATGATCTCGAAGGACCAGAAGGTATAAGAATTAATAACAGCAACAGACAAGGATCCTAAATTCTTCAATAAATTTTGTGTGGATAATATTAGGCTCCTGAATAGATTGATCAGGCGCCACCCCCAAAATAAGATATTAAGAGAAATTAGGGAGGTCTTATGCTTTTATTATAGTAAGTAATGTCCATAAGCCAAAGTGTGGATGCCATCATCATAAATCCAACGTTTTGAATCAAAGGGACATTAGCAGCTCATAAGTTAATACCAATAGATTGAGTGGGCCCTTGGGTAAATAAATGTAAATAAAATATCCTCTCTACCTAAGACCTCAGGGCCCAGTGTACACAGAGAGGATTTTGCAAAAAAAATCCGGTGCGGGTTTAAATCCCACCGCTGCTGACTTTTTAGTATTTTTTTATGTAAATATGTGGAAGTACAAAAATGAGTCATGCAGGAAACACCACATACAGAACAAGCACTCGCCCGAACAGCAACACAAGGAAACAGCAAATGTACATAAGTAGAAAAAACAACAAGAGACGCACAAAGACAAAACACACACACAAAAGGAGGAAGATGGAAGTACCGCCTTGGAACGGTCAGTGACAAAAGTCACTGGCGGGTTAAACCGGTTTATGGGCGCCCAACCTCACACTTATTCCATCCCCACCCTAAAAGACAAACAGTGTAAATAAACGTATCCCCTCTCCGACTAACCTACAACAACCGCGATGGCAAATACAGTGGTAAAGTGCATGTATAACGAAAACATTTAAGTGAACAAACTGTATCCACCTATCGCTAGTGTACTCAATGATTGAGCTGCAAACAGTAACTGTAGAAAAGTAATAAAGGGTACGACAAAAACGAAATGGTACAGATATCAGACGTTCTCCTTCCGTTTCTGGATTTAAGAGGTCGCCTTCATGGAGTACTAAACCTTTCTTGTCGGCGTACATGCAAAGAGGCCAGCGTGATTGCCAACTGTAAAAGAGTCCTATCATCTGTTATAAATATACATGTAATAAACCTATTAGGAATGTTATTTTTAACTACAATAAAATTGTCTCTGACTTAGATATTGATGTTAATACCCCTATTTCTCGAGATTGTAGCATTTCTAGCTTTTGCTATAAACCAGTTGGTCATGTCATTACTGGTAATTTTGATATCATTAAGAATAAACGTCTAAGGACCCTCCTAACTAAAGGACCTAAATATAGATTACCTTCCCTTATTGATTTTGACGCTTGTCGAACTCATATTGCGGAAGCTATTCAAGAATTCTGCATCAAATGGTGTCGACGAGAACATGCTGATGTTAATGCCCTTTCGGATTGGAAGAAATGTATTTTTTATATTATTGATACGCATATTACTTTTTACAAATCAAATTACCATCTTTTACCACCTCGACCTAGAGTTACATTTCGCTATTTGAAGAAAAGCATTTCTAATTTTCATTCAAATTATGTTCTTGTTCCTGCTGACAAGGCATCAAATAATGTAATCATTATTTGACGATTGTATTATGTTGATGTTTTAAAGAAGGAGCTAACTGATTAAAAAACTTATATAACAGTTCAAACACCTGAAAAAGATATAGTCTCGGAACATGTAAAAATATGCAAGTCTGGTCCTAACATAAAACAACATAAACTTTCTACTTTGTACTGGATTCCGAAACTACATAAAAACCCTTATAAGGCGCGTTTTATTGCCAACTCAAGCTGTTGTACCACTACTAAATTATCTAAACTTTTGACGTCCTGTCTTACTACGATCAAAGAACATGTAAAACGCTACTGTGATAAAATATATGAAAATTCTGGTATTAATGTTTTTTGGTCCATAAAAAATTCAAATGATGTTTTAACGAAACTTGAAAATGAACAGTATAACATTTCTTTACTGAGCTCTTATGATTTCTCTACACTCTATACTACTCTACCTCACCATCTTATAAAGGATAAACTGATTAAATTAATAGAAAAAACCTTTGCCAGAGAAAACAAAATGTTCATTGCTTGTAATGTTCAACGTTCATTCTTTTCGAATTCAGAAGTTGAACATTACACAATGTGGACTTGCCTTGATGTTTGTAGACCTCTTACCTTTCATTTAGATAATATATTTGTGCGTTATGGGGTACCATATATCGTCAAGTTGTTGGTATACCCATGGGTACAAATTGTGCCCCCCTTGTTGCAGATTTGTTTTTGTATTGCTATGAGAGGGATTTTATGCTTAGCTTAAAACCTGATACACAGACCGATATTGTTAATGCTTTTAATAAAAGTACAAAATTGAGTCATGCAGGAAACACCACATACAGAACAAACACTCGCCCGAACAGCAACACAAGGAAACTTATGATGATGTAAGAGGCGAATGAGAGTTGTGTATGTTACTTGCATATCCTGCAAGAGAATGATAACAACATCAATTACGTGTACGGGGAGACTTTTTACGGCCACCACACGGCACAAGCAACACTGTTGTGGTAATAAAAGTACAAAATTGAGTCATGCAGGAAACAACTTCAAGGTATTGAGACGATATTTTGAATTTAGATAATGCTTATTTTGAAACTATGATTTCTTCAATTTACCCAAAAGAACTGTCTTTAAACAAAGCGAATCAATCCGACATTATATCTTCATTTTTAGATTTGAATCTTTCAATTACAAATGATAAAGTTTCGTCCAAAATATACGATAAAAGAGAATATTTTAATTTAAAATTGTTAATTATCCTTTTCTAGATGGAGATGTGCCACGATCTACATCTTATGGGGTTTATATTTCTCAACTTATTCGGTTTGCCCGAGCCTGTTCTTTGCTTGAAGATTTTAACAGACGTAATTTAGTTACAACTGATAAACTTCTTAAGCAAGGTTACAGATATCACAAACTTCGAAAAACTTTTTCTAAATTTTATTATCGAAATTTACCACTCATTTGTAAATATAATTGCAATCTACGGGCGTTACTGCAACAAGGCATTTCTCAACCAGACTTTTATGGGAATGTTATCTACAAACTTAGGAAAATTCGAGTTCATATCCATTTTCATGATTTGTTTATTGAACGCATTAAAACATTTCAAAAGAAAAGTTATGATTCTATTATATTGCAACGCACTGCATGTTTGGTTATCGACCCTTTTTCAGTCGGAAGCTATGCTTCCCTCTTGCGCGATGACAGGCCGAGGGTAGTACTCTATGATGGTATACTCTTAAACTTGGATACAAGATGAGGTTACCAGACTCATGTATTACTTTTTCCCTGTCGTGCCCTTAACGGCTTACCTACAGGTGCTCTGACTTCAGCAAAGCCATTGAGTACATATTTGACGGATTGTCACAGTTATTATGCTATGTTTTACATGTTGTCCTGTGTTCACCGTCGTCTATGTTGTGGGTAAGTCCAGCGGGGATACTTTTATTTACACTATTTGTAAAGCTAGGGTGACTTTGAGAGAAGTGAGGTTAGGACGTCCGTAAACCGGTTTAAACCCCCAGTGGTGTTTTTGCTACTGACCGTGCCAAGGCGGTACTCTCTTTGTCACCCTTCTTTTTGTTTGCCTTGCGTCTTTGTGCTTGTGATTTTGTTCATGTGTGGAATGTTTGTCTGGTTCTTGTGTGTCTTTTGGTGTTTTCTGTGTTCATCTCGTGTGTGAGTGTGCGTTTGAGTGTGTGGTTGTGTGTGTGTATGTGTGTCATGCTGTCTATCGGTGTTTTGGTGGTGGTTGCGTCTTGTATGTGGCTTTGCCTGCTTGACTTTACTATTTTTCCTTTGACAACCAAACATTCAGGATGTGAAATACCGTGTCGCAGAAGCGCCTTGAGATTACAGTGGTACTTGCCAATAAGCGAGAGATTTCGATAGTAAAATTTAGAGAAAGTTTTTCTTAGTTTATGGTATCTATATCTTTGCTTAAGCAGTTTTTCAGTTAAAATGAGATTTCGACTGTTAAAATCGTCAATAGATGAACAAGCTCTAGCAAAACGAATAAGTTGAGATATGTTAACCCCGTAAGATGGAGCACGGGGAAAATCACCGTCAAGTTTGCTGCTGAAAATATACCCCCTGAAGATGAGCTGGCTAAGTTATTTCCCCCGAGTCCGAAAATAACACTATTATTATACGAAATGAGAGATATATTTCTGTTCTATAGTCGGTTTTATATCATGACTCATTTTTGTACTTTTATAAACACAACTAAACATTTGGAATGATATTATTATACAATGGAGAACAAATTCACAAGAATCTACTACAGTCCGAGGGGGTGGCGGCTATTAAACATCTGGCTAAAGCTGCGAAGGTCTCAGAAAATGAGGCCCGATCATAGTTAACGAAACAGGCAATATGGCAGATAACTGTTCCTGCTCCCAAACAGATCCCACGACCAAAATTTGACGTTTCAGTTCCAAATGATATCCATCAAGCTGATCTCCTTTTTTTGCCTCATGATAAAGTACGTAGAAAGACTTAATAAATACGCCCTTACAGTGGTTGACGTGGCAAGCCGCGGAGGCCCTAACGACAAAAGAAGCTACAGAGGTGGCCACAGCCCTCAAACATATTTACAAGCACGGGCCGCTCCATTGGCCCAAACTTCTTCAAGTAGATCCCGGGAGAGAGTTTATGGATGCGGTCAGTCAAGTGCTCGTAGAGCATAAAGTTAGTGTGAGGCGAGGCCGTGTGGATATCCATCGTGACCAGGGGATTGTGGAGCGTTTTAATAGAACTTTAGCAGAACGTTTGTTTGGCTACCAATATGCTCAAGAAATACGTCTACCCTCAGGTGAGCGGTCATCTGAGTGGGTTGAAAGATTGCACGCCGTCGTTTCCGCTTTAAACTATGAAGAAACCAGGCTTACCGGTAAACATCCATCAGAAGCGATTAAACAGAAATTTATTAAATCGAGTCCCTCAGCTTATATTCTAGGACGTAAAGTTGGTATTTAGGAGAAGAAAATCTCTTCAGATATTGGGATTTGGTACCTCTACCAACCTGGAGAGTTTGAGGGCGGGCGTAGACGGGCAACTGACCCTATATGGTCTTTAAAGATTTACAAGATATCACGATTAGTTATAAAACCCGACAAACCAATATTGTACTATCTCCAGGATGGGCCCACGCGAGGTTTTGTCCGAGAAGAACTTCTTATAGTACCATCAAACACACAACAGCCACCCGATGGGGGATCCCTACTGAGGCGCGAGGGGTATGCGATAGTGGCCGTAGGCTAATGTATTAATACCATCATTTGCGATCCAACGTTTCGAGTCGGGATATAGATACCTTATTTTTATATTGCCCATATGTAAGATGTTTATCCGACCTCAGTAAATTCATACCATGGTGGAAGATTCTCTTTTCGGATAGAAATTCTTTATATTGTTCGTGTTTGATTTTTTTACAACTACTTTACTAAATCCTTTAGCTTTTTTATGTTTATACCAGTCAGAGGTTTCGAGAATACTATACATCTTAGGCCTCAGTTCAGCGTATTCTTCGATAGGACGCCCTGCACACTCATCCTTCATCTTACCCAGGGATTTTTATGCCCCCCAAAGGCGGGCATATAGTAATCGCATTGTCCGTCCTTCCGTATGTCCGTCTGTCCGTCCGTCCGTCTGTTCGTCTGTCCGTCCGTCTGTCCTTCCATCCGTCCCAAATTCGTGTCCGGTCTGTAACTTCTTCATCTATCGATGGATTTCAATATAACTTTACACAAATGTTCACCAGACAGAGACGATGTGTCGCGTTCAACTCCCTAGTCCATGGGTCAAAGGTCAAGGTCACAGGCTACAATTACTTTGTCACAAATTTCGTGTCCGGTCTGTAACTTCTTCATCTATCAATGGATCTCAATATAACTTGCCACAAATGTTCACCACACAAAGACGATGTGTCGCGTTCAACTCCCTGGTCCATGGGTCAAAGGTCAAGGTCACAGGCTACAATTACTTTGTCACAAATTTCGTGTCGATCTGTAACTTCTTCATCTATGAATGGATTTCAATATAACTTGGCACAAATGTTCACCACACAAAGACAATGTGTCGCGTTCAACTCCCTGGTCCATGGGTCAAAGGTCAAGGTCACAGGGTACAATTACTTTGTAACATATTTCGTGTCCGGCCTGTAACTTCTTTATCTATCAATAGATTTCAATATAACTTGCCACAAATGTTCACCACCCAAAGACGATGTGTCGCGTTTAACTCCCAGGTCCATGGGTCAAAGGTCAAGGTCACAGGGTAAAATAACTTTGTAACAAATTTCGTGTCCGGTCTGTAACTTCTTTATCTATCAATGGATTTCAATATAACTTGGCACAAATGTTCACCACACAAAGACGATGTGTCACTTTCAACTCCCAGGTCCATAGGTCAAAGGTCAAGGTCACAGGCTACAATTACTTTGTGACAAATTTCGTGTCCGGTCTGTAACTTGTTTATATGTCAATGATTTCAATATGATTTGGCACAAACGTTCACCAGACAAAGATGATGTGTCGCTTTCAACTCCCTGGTCCATGGGTCAAAGGTCAAGGTCACAGAATACAATTACTTTGTCACAAATTTCGTGTCCGGTCTGTAACATCTTTATCTATCAATGGATTTCAATATAACTTGGCACAGATGTTCACCAGACAAGACGACGTGTCGCGTTTAGCTCCCTGGTCCATATGTCAAAGGTCAAGGTCACAGGGTACAATTACTTGTTTATCTGTGAATGGATTTCAAAGGAACCTGGCACAAATGTTCACCACACAAAGACGATGTGTCAACCTGTTTCCAGTTCTATTTAGTATACATGTTAACCCATTTGCTCCCAGTGGATTCTTCCATGTTTATATATTGGATTAGTCCATTTTTTTATCTAAGATGTGTCTGGCCTAAATTTTCAATTTCGTTTTGTTTTATATTAAAATTCCTATCAGCAAACCGTGTAGACTCTGATCAGACGCCGCATTATGCGGCGTCTGATCAGGGTCTACACTGTTTGCATATGTCCCATATATGCATGGGATCGTTGGAGCAAGTGGGTTAAGAGAAAGTGACACCTATCAGCTCATTTTTATAGTGCAAACTTTTCAAGAGAATGTGTTTTTTTTGATTGACAAAAACTCTAGAATCAGATCTACATCATACCAAACTACAATTATTATATCAAAGTGCAACGTTCTATCAAAACGGGTTGGTGTCGATAACCGCATTTTGAAATAGACGTTCTACCGTTTTGAAATAATTACATCAGTTTGCATGTCGTAGTAAAACAATGAATATTTGTTTCGTTTAGACGTCACTGTCAAAAGTATATCGGTTTGTTTTGTATCCTAATACAATTTTTTCCCCTTAATCTCTAAGAAGGATTTTGACGCATTTGCAAACCGAGACAACCCAGATGAGATGAATCCTGTCCAAGCTAGTCGCCCAACCAAGATCTGTTCTATTTTCTTATGAAATAATTTAGATCTGACTGCAGTTTCTACCAATACCAACATCCAATGTGTTCATATGCCATTATAATAAGCCGGCTAGCAGGTATCCATAGTGAAATTATTTCTTATATGAATATTCATGAGGTGATGGGTTTACACCTACAGCAATTTCGCTTAAACTGGGAGAGGCAGCGTTCAAATTATACGCCTGGTATGCATAACAATTTGACAGACTTGTCTTTAATCATATCTCCATGAATATCCATATAAGAAACAAAGATTTTTTATCATGGCACATGCTGTAGATCAGATTTATCTTATTTCTTAAGCAATCAGAGCTGGGTGATCCGAGTCTACTCTGTTTGCAAAGTTCCAAAAAGCCACCCATTGTAAACAAAGAATACCCAGATAAGATGGTTCATAAAGCCGGTAGGAACTGTCTGATCAGAGTCTGCTCTGTTTGCATATTGGATAATAGAGTCCGAATATTCCTGGTCAATGTGAAAATTTCATTCATTGAATATTCAGGCAGTAATTACTTGAATTTATATGCTTTGTGTGTGAAAAAAATCTGGTTAACTCTTTCACCGTCGTATGCTATTTTTTTCAAACAGTCTAACTCTAACCGATCATCAGGAGTCAGGAGTCAAACTCGTTGGCAACCTGAATATAGTTCTGTAAAGACATTGACGATCCTTCCAGTTTGAAATTCGAAGCAGACGGTTTCAGGAGAAGAAAATTACATTAAAGCCAATCTAAACTGGAATTTAAAGAAACCAGAATTTAGATCTGTTTAGGCAAGCGGCTGCTGATAGCAGAGTGAAAATCACACAGAAAGCTCCTGTGGAACTTTCTGTATGCCTTTCCTATATTAAACTACCACTTGTCTAGGGAATAGCATTGAGTCTTAATTTCATACGTCCATTTTAAAGAGGACCCCGCTTATCTAAGGAACAGCATTGACTCTAATTTCATACGTCCAGTTTAGAGAGGACTTGCTGTATTAGGACCACCATTTTGGATACTTCAAATAAGGCTGACGACGATTTTGAACCGAATGTACATGTATATCAAAAGTCCCTTGATCAAAAGCCCTCTGACCCCCTCGATGTCTTATATTAGCTAACGTTTATAATGGCAATTTTAAAGCAACGGTATTTGGTCCCTGACAGACACATAGTATCAGATCTATACTATTCCCTAAACAAACACAGTAGATCCTTATCATAAGTTCAAACAGGAGCTATCAGATCAGGTTCTACTGTGTTTGAAAATGCGTAAATATGTGTCTCTGGTAATGTATATGAAAACACAATCAGTATACCTTCTCTCAGAGACGATTGATATACATTGTAATTCAGAATATTTCCAAAACATAAAACAGTCGATGCACTGGTCAACAGCTGTATGATGAGGATGCTTTTTAATGGAATTTAAATATCATTTTGAGAGAGAAAGTGGGAGGGGAGATGGGAAGAGAGAGAGATGGATGGAGAGAGAGAAGAAGAGAGATGGAGAGGAAGAGAGATTGCGGGGAAGGGAGAGCGAGAGATAGGAAAGGGAGAGACATACAGAAATATAGATAGGGGGAATGGACTGGTGAATATTTGGGTCAGAGAGAGAGACAGAGAGAAGGGAGAGGAGAGAAAATGGAAGAGGATATAGCTAGAGAGGAGGACGGGCAGAAAGAAAGAGAAAGGGGACCGTGGGAGAAAGGGATTGACGGGGAAGAGAGGGAGAGAGAGAAAGAGAAAGAAAGAGATAGTGAGGATCAGAGAGAAAGATAGATAGGCTAATGGATCGATGGATGTAATGATGGTAAGTAGATTGATGATAGTGAGAGATTGAGAGAGAGGGAGAGGAAAGCGAGAGGGGGAGAGGAAAGATCGTGACGTGAAAGAGAGAGGGAATGAAAACGAGGAACGGACGGATGGTTAGAAAGACAGAGACGTACACACACTTATAGACAGAGACATACAGACAGAGACATACAGAGATAGAGAGAGAGAGAGGGGGGAAGAGAGAGGGATGGAGAGAGAAAGAGAGAGAGAGGGGGGAGATAGAGGGAGAGAGAGGGGGGGGGTCCGTTAAACACGGGGACAAACAGGTACGAAAACTAAGAGACAAAAACTTAACCTCACATAGACATACAGTAAAACTTGCCTGAAAAGACCTTATAAATATGGACTGGACATAGAAATCTTAAAAAGCAAGTGGTTGCTTAATGCAGGGAAGATGTAACACATAAAGCTCCTGTAGGAGCTTCTGTATTAATTTTGAGTTTGACCTGCATTAAGCTACTACCTGCCTTACAGACCATTAATATGAGCTCTTTTTGATGATGGCTTATAACAGGTCCTACTGTAACTATGTTGAAACAATCCTAGTATCTCAGACCAATGTGGGTCTTTCTGTCTGTCTGTCTGTCTGTCTGTCTGTCTCTTCTGTATGTATGTCTGGTCGTCCGTCAAGTCAAAGTCCGCTGGCCCGTTTTCATTTATCACCTTTTTTCGGGTTAATTGGTTGTTTGTCGCAGATAGTTTCAATAGACTACTTTAAACTGTTTTTCGCCAATTTGTCAAGGATTAAATTAATTAATACCAGTGCTAAGTGGAGTTGAATTCAGAGTTTACCACAAAGGCGACAGGGTGTGTACTAAGCAGGTTTTTTTTATATATACATACATACATACATAATATATTCAGGGGTTGTATAATATTATATACAATATCCAGAAACAGTATCTAAAAGCAATATAAATGTTATCCTTCAGTATTGCCAGGAAATATTAAGCAGAAAATGCGCCTTTAATCACACAGGATTGTCTGTCAAACATAAAAGAATTGTCGTATCTGTACAATTACCTAATCATAAAGGAAATCACTATTCCGTACTCTGCAAACGCGATCTAACTGCTAGCCGCTTTGATAGTCCACAAGAATGTGCGTGGCGATAGCCGGCAAAGCCGTTCTTTATAAATACGGCTTACTGACCCATTGTCAACAACGATAACATTAAAATACACGCAACAGGATGGGTTTTTTGGTCGTAGATATCTTAAACAAGAAATATCTTTTAAAAAGATATTCAGCGGCATTCAAATATTGGCATAATGTACAAAACAATAATGATATTAAATCTCTGCCAACTTAATTTCAATGTTTCGAGATTCTGTTAGTACAGGGAACTAGATCTATGAAGGGTTGCTTGTAATTATACTAGCAGAGAAGCATGGAATGGAAATGACTTGAAGTAGAATAAGCAATTATGGAAAAAAATCAAGTTACTTTTATAGGAAATCACTATTAAAAATGTACAATGTCAAAGTATTTTTTTGAAACTATCTGAAGTTAGTTCTTCATTTTATCTATTATAAAAATTTACTTGAAAGCATGTATATTCATATTGATATGAAGATAACTAATTGAATACACTTTAAATAAAGCATACAGAATTTAGTTTTTGTTTGTGCAGAGGCTGTAATTACTTAAAGAAAGGTATTTATCTATAGCCTGGATCAACGCATTAATTGACGTGTGTGCATCATCATTAGTGACACCATTAACTGAATATACATGTATTTTTAAAACAATATAAAGTTAGCTATCTCAACCTACTACTCGATCCAAAGCGCCAGGTGATAGAGCCGTAACAATAGCATTCAATAAGTAGCTTTATATCACAGAGAGCGAATAACCAGAGCCTTAATTGGTGCTGTGGTCGGGGATAGTAATTAATACTATTAATGCCACTACTCTAATATACTAAACAACATTTCTTCTTTATTTCCTATAGCATTGCCTGTGAATTATGGTGGTTTCGGCAAACTACCTGTTCGTCAGAGTGGATGTGATCAAATGTGGTATTAAATTGATAGCAAAATGATAATAAATGTTTAAAAGTTTAATAGTGGTTTTGGCAAACTGGCAATAATGCTCAGCAATCATTACCATGAGGTGATAAGTACGATAATGGGTTAGGAACTGATATAAAGTATGACACACCAAAAATTGAATAGTCAAAATTGATCCACACCTTTTGAGGATAATAGATCTATATAGTTTTATTCAGTAATATTGTTTATGTATTATATACTCTAGTTTTGATAATGACCAAAGTAATAAATAATTCATATTGTTTTACCGGTCATGGTAATAAACAACTATGTGACTACAGTATTGTACATGTATTTGAATCCACCAAAAGTTGAACTAAACAACATTTTGACTGAAAACATAAAGCATAAAGTGAGTGGCAAACAGTTTGGACCAAGACTAAAATCAAAACTGAATGGGATAGTAAATCATTAGTAATGTGTTATGTGGTCTTTGTCTGTTTTAATGACTAAACAATGTGACTATATAGTATTTGAAAGCACCTCTTTATCACTCATTGTACCCAAGGTTGAGTAAGTGTGAATATGTCACCTGCTTAGCTAATATCCTGATCTGTATAAACCAAAAAAAATGGACCATATATCAATATTTAACATATAGATAGTTATTTAATGATTTTGATTGATTATTCAATTTTTGCTTTTTAATACAAATTTTCAATTTTTGCCGAAACGTCCTAGGCCGAATAAATAGATGGCCAAAACGTCCTGGGTCGAAACATCCGGGGCAAAACTTCCTATGCCGAAACGTCCTACATTCAGTTTGGCCATGTGTAGAGGCATTATAAAAAGGCTGTATGCCAGTCAATGGATTAACTAATGAAAATACGGTTTACTAGAAAATACTAGTAGGTCATATGCAAATTACAATGTAACATAGTTTCTGATTGATGGAAAACTAGAACAAAAGTGAAAATAGACAGCTAACCGCTGAAAAATATTTATAGAATCGATCCACGTAAAAAATATTATAATTAAAGACCTATAAAAAAATCAAAGTACTGACAGTACTGAAGGTTTCGGACCATATATATGTCGATTATGACTATACAATACGAAAAAGCTTGGTAGGGAAGGACTAGTACCATTGATACATAGTAAGATGACCTCTAAAGCATTATTTCCTGAACTAAAATGGTGTTTAATGGAACTGTTTGTTAAAATTGACAGGTCATCTGAACATAATTGCTGTGAACTTTTCTGAAAATCCTGTCAGTGTTTTAGATATTGTTTAAAGAAATAAATTGATGACTAGTAGCACACAGTGCAGTTCCAATAGCTCAATTTGCCACTATGTGCCTGAAGTTTACTTAAATTGATATTTGAATGTAGTAAAGGGCCATTACTCTATTATTTTTTGGCCGACGTTGGCGTCATATAATGTGCCTCATGCACCTATCCATGTAAATACCCCGTCAAATTTAAATGAAATCTGAGCAAGCCGTTCCAAGATATGACTTCTAACAGTCACATTTCCTATACGGCTATCTGAAAGCAACAAAGGGTCATATTTCTGCTACTAACTAGTGGATTGTAACAGTATTTGGCGTGCATCAATCACTTATCCATCTATACACCACAACCAAGTTCGGATGAATTATATATGCCATGTGAATCTAAATATCATACAGTTAACAAGATCTAATTATAACAGAATATGTTGCAGAATGTCCCCTAAACGAAACTTACAACTGGTATTGGTGAGCAAAATATCTAAATTTCAACCAATAACAGGCCATTAGTGATCACTTGTTTACCATGGCAACCAACACTTTTGAAACAACTGCATATATATCCCTACTGACCAATTTCCCGAAAAATCTAATATGTAAATTGTGACCCATTCAGAGGACACCACTCCATTACCATGGCAACCAAGTATTTCAAAACAACTGGACTGAGTTTGGGGTACCCAAATACCCCTAAATGCCAATTTTCAGCAAATTTGAATATCTAAAATGTTGACCACCATTCAGTTTCCATACCAACAAATCATTTTGAAAGACATACCAATCAATTATGAGTGTCAAAATATCCCGACATACCAATTTTCGGCAAAATCAAACAATATCTGAATTTGTCGAAAAAGATCTAAATTTTTGACCAATCAGAGCCACCATTCAATTACCATGGCAACCAATTCTTTAAAAAGACCTACAAATTAGTCCTGAGTGCCAAAATATACCGTCATACCAATTTTTAACAAAATCAACCAATACATGTACTTTCGAAACACATACCAATTGATTTGGAGTACTTAAATATCCCATGATACCAATTTTCAGCAAAAAATTGAATGATATATAACTTCGCCAAACAATATCTAAATTTCGACCAATTATAGCCAACCATTTAGTTATGGTGATTTTCAAAAAATAAAAAGTGGGATTTACGTCTGCATGTATCAAGCAATATTCATATGAAGTTTCATTAGGATCGGACAATTACTTAGTCTTACTGAGAAATGTGTTCGACAAGTTCACGACGGAAGAAGAAGAATTGGAAGAATCAGAATCGGAAGAAAGAATAATAAGAAACGCAGCAAACACAATATGTCCCTCTACTTCATTTTGGGACATTATTATATACCAGGAGGTGAAAATAACAGCATGATTGTATGTTAACACAGATTAATGCTGGGGGAAAAGCTTAAACACACACTACAAACACAAATTTGTCAAGAATTATATACGTTCAGCATATGTTATAATTAACATTATGTAAAACATACAATAAAATAAGTCCACTATATCTCTTTTATTACTACTAACTCTCTATAATTGGAGTAATTATCCTTAAATGCTTACAACCTGGTACCAAGTCTCCTAAGACATTAAACACATTATAAACATGGATCTTAGAGAACTGAAAAGTCTATGATCAATGTTTACGATGCTTGTCACACATGATGTAAAAATATAATTATGATCTTCCAAACTCAACATAAATACTTCTGATGCATTCGGAATACAGATTGCTTTTGAGACTCAAGATTATCCATATATCTCCGGGACGTTTCACTACGGTCCGTGCTCCTTCGTGCCGAAGGGTCGGTGCCGAATATTATGATTTTATTTTAGCTTTCTTCAACTTCAACTCTAACTACTTATTATGCACTGAATATTAAATTTACATATTTCAAATAATAAATGTGGACAATATTAGCCAATAAGCTCGATAAAACGTTTTTCTAATAAGAAAATTAATGCTTAAATTGTGGCCGATTTTAGGCTGCGAAATTCATATCCGCGGATATGAGTCATACCCGTCATATCGGGTGTTTATACTGTATCTTGCAATTTCCAGTCGTTATCTTCATTCCCATAGTTCGTGTGTAATGTGTAGAGATTGACGATGTTCCGACCATTATTCATTACTGTTTTCTCCGTAACGTTGTCTGTACCAATCCGACAAATTCAAGAAGTGCTTGTAGATTTCAAAATATCCGCCCGACTTTCAGAAGTCGATTACTTTCTAGGCCATTTTTACCGGCGCTCTGTGGTATATATATTCGTACGCGACCAAATTTAGCATATAACGTAGCATTTTACATGGCAAAATTATTGGTAATTGAAACAGTTGCATCCGCATTTTAATAATTGACACAAATACCAAATGAAGAATTATCGATATCGTTTATCCAACGCATTGCACTTGGAACTATATTTTTGTCTAGGGGTGTTAACAAAATCACATTTTTGGCAAAATGAAAGTAGAAATACGGGTGAAATACGCCCGTAGACAACTAAATTGTTTAATCAGCGCTACGTGATAAACATTCTGTCAACGTTAAACCATTCTAAATTTCTGCATTTGGGCTAATGAGCGTACACATTGTAAGCATAAATTGATATTTCGTAGTATAACAGTGGTCTGATTGCGCATTATGATATATGAATTTCTTTATAAATTTGCTTGAGGCATGCCATGGGGATGCATTACTATTAGGTTTCGGAAAGTAGTCCGAAACCTAAAAATTACAGCATCTTTACGTTCGGATTGGGGGCTCGATCTACCGAGGGCCGATTTACCAGTCAAAACCAACAAAAGCAATAAAATAAAAGCAATAAACTGCTAATTTGTTTTACTAACGGATGAAATAGTACCACAGAACCATTCCCACGAAATATTTACAGGAGACATGCTCTGGGGGAAAAATACAGCATCTTTACGTTCAGATGGAGGTGGGGCTAATGTCCAGGTCGATTTACCAATAAAAAAACCCAAAACATAAGCTATAAACTCCAATTTTCTTTTTACCAACATGTGAAATAGTACTACAAAATCAATCCCACGAAATATTTACAGGATGCATGCTCTAGGAAAAAAGATATAACATCTTTACGTATACGTTACGTATACGTTACTGTTTTTAGGCACACCCGTCTTTGTGCAAACCTATAATTTCTAAGACATGTGTTTCAAGGCAAATACACGATGTTAAAGTAAATAATGTGTATTGGTCCCTCGCCTTGCATCTATTTATTGAAAAAAATCATGACAACAAATATTATCATGACAAATCACAAATTACATATTTTTCTCTTTTTGCCAATTTCCTTGCCTAAAGTGCTATATATTTCAGTAATACTTTCGTGTGTTCTCAACTTTTATGATCCTTTAAAGGGCCCACACACAATTTTAACTTACGTACCCAAAAGTACTCGCCCAGTCTATTTTATCTGTAAGTCTGTCATGCCAGCGTTTATTTTTGTTTTGCTTGCCTGAGCACAACGTGCTAATGGTGATCTAATGTGGTCACTCGTCGTCCGTCGTCTGTCTTTCTTTCCCCAGAACTAATGTTTATAAATAATGTGTACATGTTTTATATCAAATTCCTAGAAAATGCCCTGTTCCTATAACCCTTGTGTACTTTAACACAGATCATAGGCCTCTTTTGTTTAATTTTAATTTTAATTTGTTTTTTCAACTTGCTTTATGTTCTGTAACTGTTCTGCTTATTTTTTATTCTCAATAAAACTAACATACATGTACAATGCTCTTGTGTTATACAGTCCTGTTTGCAGTAATATTATAAAAAGAATCTTTTTGGCGCAGCCCTTCCTTCTTTTGCTGTAAATTTACAGTAGAGTTTTACTTGTTAACTCAGACAAATATTGAAGACGGCGACACTGAATTAGCAAACAGAAGGTTAGCCATTTTGAAGGCGTTATTATTGTTGCAAATAGTTTGGATCCAGATAAGATCTGCATAAACTGACATTCGGTGCTATTTTATAATGACTTTTTTGACGAATTTTGCCGAGGACAATTACATAGGAAACTGAAGGCAAATACATTTTTGAAGTGTGATTATACATGCAGAAGATGGCATTTGTCAGTTTTCTGCATAATCTGAAAAGGGCACATATCAGCCAAATCGCGTTAAGTTAGGCAAATTCAAAGAGTAACGTGTCACACGATACTCATGACAAAGTATTTGATTTCATGTTACGTTTTCGCGTTGAGAAACCTTTTGATTACCTTTCCCAGGCATTTTTTCTAAAAACACGTCACCCCATAAATATTTACTACATTTTGAAATAAGGTACCATTTTCTGTCCGTGAATTACGTTACTGAAAGCATGCATGTTTTATCGCATGCCTTTATAAGGATACAAAGGAAAAATAACATCTTAGATGCGTCGATGTCATGTATTGAAGATAAACGTATGAAATAAAACCAACAAACAACATTAACTAGTAACTATAATGCCGACGATTTCTTAGAGTTGAACATAGGCATTTCTAATTTCCGACGACGTTTTATAAAATAAACTTACATCCGTTTCCGTTTACAAGTACAAAAAATAAGCATACCTATCTTTAAAATTGAATTAACCAAGTACAAGCAATGTGACTCGTGTATGCAGAAATTCAATTGTTATTTCACCTACACAATTGTAGGGAACGGCCATGGAACTACATTAACGGTAACGTAATTCACTGAAAAATCTACCATTCTGTAAACCATTTTCATGATACAATTTTTCAGTCAATATCAATAAAACTTCATTTGTCAAATATGTATCCAAGGAAAATAAGTGCTATTAAGTGAAATGTGATAAAATTATATGCAAACACCTTTCACAACTAAGCTGATATTGTGTAAAGTTGCCAGTAAAGTGTTACCAACGGCTCATTTTGTGCATCCGCTGCAATTTACAAACACACTAACAGATAAGACGAACAATTTGAAAACTATTGAACATTAGAAACTGTTGTGGATTCAAAACAATGTGTATATATATCATATTTAAACATTTCATGATGTTTTCTCTGTCAATATATATAGTAACGTAATTCACAATAATATCTCTTTTTACTGACATGATCATTTATTTACTTCGGGCACAGTTTAAATGTTACTTTTCTTAAAAACTTTAGTAATTTAGGACTTTATCTCCATCTTTCATAAGCAAGTTTGGTAGCACCCTAATATTTAAGTATCATGTACATGCCAAATAGAAGAACTATACACAAATACATAGACGGACACTTAAATTGTCTGTATTTTTGTCTGTGAAATAAATTCTTTTTACTTTGAATATAATTTAAGTGACACTGATACTGTTGTTGAATAAACATGAATACATTTTTAACAATGCTCAAATTGACAAAAATGGAACAGTTCTAAATCATTAAACATCACCGTAACGTAATTCACACATTACTACACGAAACATGCGCGTTTGATTGGCGTGCTAGAACTAATCAGTCATTATCAGCAAGCTCATCTGTATAGAACAATACATACACATCAAACCTTACTTGTATTTCGCAAAGTTGCTAATAACTTTATTCATATCTGCCTCATGTAGTTTGTACATTTTCCGTGTGCCATAAGGAACTGGCTCGTCAATCGCGCATAATATGTCAGACTTGGCTATCCATATTTTATCGTCTTTGTTTGGCCATTTAAATGTATAGCTTACTTTGCCTTTACCGTGATCCATAAACGAACTATGATATTGTAAACTGTCATCTTCTGGGTCGTATTCAATAATCTTGCATATGTACCAGTGTCCGTTATAGACAGCCGCTACAAAGCTATTTTCCACGAAATTCTCATCATGACCATGGACCATTTCCTGTATTGGTGGCTCTAATGCTGGAGTGGTCACTTCTTCTACTGGCGTGTTCGCTTCTAAGATATTATCACTTTGATTTATAACATGTCTGTTCCAACCGTCACAGCTTAATTTGAAGTCCCCGTCAATGAAACAGTTTTCACAAAAACACGACGTGTTTCTCACAGCAATTTCGCCAGTTTTCAAGTGTACAACACTGTGTATATATAATGTGCCTTTTACTGCTTTCATATTTAGGCACGATAGCTCTGCAGTTGCCTTGTCACACTCGTCTTTTGGTACGAAGAAATACTTAATTTGACTATTATCGAGAGAATAACCCCAGTGGTAATAATCTTCGGCCGACTGAATAACAGCTATGTGTCGTTTCACAGCTAAATCTGCAAGACGTTTCGAAGAACCCCCGACGCCATCACAGGGGCCTTTACCGTGGCCCGCTTCCCAGTACTGCCAAGAAGCCTTTGCACCAAATATTTGATCATGGTTTGCTACAAGATACATCATACTTTTGTTTCTGTATTGGGATGTGGGCGAATCGGTGACATAGTGGATGCAAACTATGTCTGGTCTTGTGGATTTGATTTGGTCTATTATTCTTTTCATAAAAGCATACACCGTACCTGAATTATGTGCTGGAGTGTCTGAAACATATATATGTGAAGTGTGTGATATTTCACCCTCGGTAGTTTTTGTGTATATCACCACCGGATGAAGTGTAACAACATTTATCGAAGTATGCATTTTGAATTTCGTCGGCGTGTCCACACGAGTAATTTTCGGCAAAGTCCATTTGACAAACTGCGTGGTTAATTGGCATTCTTTCTTTTAGGTTCATTATTTGTATGTACTGGGGTCTCACTCTTGCTGTATGGCTTCTGAATTCTGCAAGGTCGTTCTTAAACATATCTATGAACTCATTCTTAGGCTGTTCAACATTTTCAATGAGCATCCTTTTTGTCACCCGCCCCATATGTTCAACTTCCTTCCTTTTCCACTGCGCATATTTAATTGTTTCAGAATCACAGTCTCTTATTTTCCCTATTATTTCTTCATCGGACAATTGACCTATTAGAATATCGGGGTTTTCTGTTGTTATTGTTCCTGCTAGTTTTAAACCTTTCACCTTCAGGGCGATATTCTGGTGTCTTTGGCACAAACATGTTCTTCTGGCACTAAATCGCACAAGTTTGATGTATTTGGGGCGGTGGCTAGAAAATGCAGTTAAGCCTATCTTTATGTCTGGATTTTCCGACTTAAATTTAAGGTGTAAATTGTATAAATAGTCATTCAGTACTCTCGTTTGAGTAATGCCATGTTTTGTTTTTGTTTTATCTCTTTTGCCCGGTAGACACGCGCTATTATCATCTCATTGCAAAAAGCTTGACAGTGTTGGATATTAGTACCCTTTCAGCAACTTTTCTTCGTTTTTGTATCAATTTTCCCTTTGCTGTTTTACTTATTTGACTTCTGTTCACACCAAGTACACGACTGGAATTGGAAGCCAATCTGTATCTTTTAAGTACATTGCCACATACTATCTGCAGTGCTGAACGTTGTCTAGCTCCCCCTCGGTCTGGTGCCAGATTGCTCTTTACTTCTGCAACAATGCTGTGGTGATATGTTAATTGTTTAACAAGCTGTTTGTGTTTTCTTGGATTTAAACCTTCACTTCTCAATACACTAATAGATTTACTTTTTGGGGTGAGCTCTTGGGTATTTTCAGAAAATTTTCGTTTTCTGTCAGTTGCCTTTCCAGTATTTTCATTATTTGTTAGTTGAACACTAGAGGCAGGTGATGTAATAACCGATGCTGTCTCAGTATTGACTCTTTTCGGGGTGTTACTGGAATTTACTCTTTCCAGTCGTTTACGCAACTTGTTATTGTTTCTTCTTAGTGATTGTATTTGAAGTTCGAGTTTCTTTACTTTGTTTTCTGCTTTCTTAAGGGTTTTACTCCTTTTCCACCTGCCACGCCGTTCGCCAAAATTCATTTGTACTATCATTTTTCTGTGTTCTGTACTACATGAAGTACTTGGTGTATGGTTATCAGTTGTAGAGTCACACGGTCCCTCCGACCTTTCTGTAGTACATGTACCAGTTGTTGGCTGAATATAGTTTTCTACACGTGGGTGGGTGTGTCCTTGGTCTGAAGCCTTTTTCACTTTTTGTCTTAATTTCTGCATAGATAATCTGGCACGCTCTCGCCTTATTCTTAACTTGTTTGGCCCTATTTCTGTTGTGGGTTTATAGTAAGATTTCACACGCTCTGTTTCTTTTTTCAGGTATTTATTACCCTCGCGTGCCTTCTTCCTCTCTCTGTAGGCTTTTTGTATGTCTGCCCTGGTTTTACCCATCGTTCTGAAACAGAAGATAAACCGTGTGAATTACGTTACCATTGTGTGAATTACGTTACCATTTTCATATAGAGATCCAGCATGTCTGTATAATATATACTAAAAACCATTATAAATAATACATATACAACTTGTTTTTCAAATGTTTAACAGTAAAAGGATAACTTTATTAGTATCTGTTCTTAAAAAAACTAAAATTTAAATATTTGTCTTTTGGTGTTTTCTGTGTTCATTTCGTGTGTGTGTGTGTGTGTGTGTGTGTGTGTGTGTGTGTGTGTGTGTGTGTGTGTGTGTGTGTGTGTGTGTGTGTGTGTGTGTGTGTGTGTGTGTGTGTGTGTGTGTGTGTGTGTGTGCGTGCGTGCGTGCGTGCGTGCGTGCGTGCGTGCGTGCGTGTGTGCGTGCGTGCGTGTGTGTGTGTGTGTGTGCGTTTGGGTGTGTGGTTGTGTGTGTGTCATGCTGTCTATCGGTGTTTTGGTGGTGGTTGCGTCTTGTATGTGGCTTTGCCTGCTTGACTTTACCACTTTTCCATTTACATACCTCGATTCTTTCCTCTGAAAAATTCCAACAAAAACACTTGGTCCCGCTTCAAAACTTTCTCAATGTCAACACCGTGAATAGTATTCGGTGCCGTGGTACATATCTCCCTGGTAAATTAATCCTAGGGCTATTGGTCGGCGCATTATTTTAAAAAACGGTAACGTAATTCACAGTAACGTAATTCACGTTTTTTACAATTTTGCTGCGTATGCAACAACATGAATGGAATATTTGCTGATGTTTTGGTGTTTCTTTCAGCTTTTGAGAGGGCAGTTTGCAAGGAATAGATAGGCATATGATCAGTTAATTTATTATGTTTGTAAGATGGCGGTATCGTAAATCACAAAACTTCTACTTTATAATTGATCTCTCAAATAAAGGTAAAACATACATGTTGCGTTCGTCCAGTGGTTAAATTGATTTATATGATATGTTCCACATACGTTAGTGTTTTCTTCAGCGGTAATTATATTAGTTTCCTGAAATTTGCAATATATTATTTTGACTGGAAAAGGAATGGTAACGTAATTCACGACTTTTTATGGGACAACACCTCGAGGTTAATGGTATTTGTCAGTGTATGTTTTTTATATAAGAAATGACATTAATTGTTTGGTCATTATGTATGGTCTATAACTGTAGGTATTTATCTTAGCTGTACATAACGCGTAGTTAACGCACAGTGCAACCAAAGTTTACACAATGTAAGAAGTGTGACGTGCCTTTTTTCTTCGTTTGCGTTGTTTGAAAATGTAGATAACACTATTCACATAAGATATGCATATGTATAAGTTGTTTCTCATTAAACCTGAAATGTATCTATAAGAAACTACCAAAAGGTGTAGAAACGAACTACAGATCTTCGTTATAGGCCGATGTGACAAGGAATATGTGTTATTGCCTAACTTAACGCGATTTGGCTGATTAAAGTGATCACGCACCAGTTTCACTAGCGGTGCCGATTGATTAGGAAGGGGGATTAACGTTAATTACACAATAAAGTGTTGATAAAAGTTTGTGCCGCCTAACCCGTGTCGCTAATTGGTTTGTAGGTATGAACAAGCAATTGGACTAACACGTGTAATTTTTGCACACTTATAGAGTAATTAATATTTGTTTTTTGCTTTACATATCTTACTTGATAAAACTTTTAAACATTTTAATCAACAAATCGGTATCAAGATTCATCTTCATAATTTGTATATTACAACTTTTAAGTGCTGTCCTATCATTTCCAAACTCGATAGTTCAAATTCAAATCCACTTTATTTCTCTCAGTTCACATTACATGAATACATGAGGATATATATATAAATACAACAAGAGGCTCTGTTTAATTGAGAAGAGCAGGACAGTAATAAATTAATACAGAAAAAGAGGAAATGTATAATTTCCGAGTTTATCATGGAAAAGTCACGTAGAATATAAATAAATCCGCGTACGCAAAAATCTGTTTGTTGTTCGAGAATTACTCATAGCCCTATATAATTTGGGGATCAGTTAATTTTTCTGGTTTCTTAATTCACCAAAATCACATATACATTTAACAGATTTATTGAAATACTATTCATATATATATCAGGTAATATATCCTTTTTGACGAAACGTCATTCGTTAAAACTATATATCGCCTTTTTGAAGAACTGGCATTTTGACGAAACGACCGTATAAAAAGTATGAATATATGTAATTATGGCAGGTGGTAGCTATATTCAATCCAGGTCAAAGAGCTTTTGCCCTTCATTTAGTAATCACCTTCCTGTGTCCAGTCAATAAAGTCGCCTAAGACATGTTTTACTGTATATACACAATTCGGTCATCAGCATTTTCACAGAAGAAGAAGTATAGCACATGAAAACAAAATGGGCACTTGCATAATAGATCTACAGTAGAACCTGTCTTAACCCATTCCCTCATATTGACGGCTTTTGACGACTCTGTAAAGTCACTTTGTGAAAACCATTGTGATAAATAGAGCATTTGCTCCTTTAGGAGCAAATGCTCTATTTATCACAATGGTTTCTAACTACAAAAATTCTAAACTTTTCCTTTTCTCTAGTTAATGCTCCTTTTCGATAGATTTATTCAAAGAAATTGTATCTAAAAATAGCCTATGATGTAATGGGTTAAGAGACCACAAAAAAGTCTAAATATAGGTAATTATGGCAGATGGTAGCTTAATGCAGGTCAAAGTCCTATCGCACGGGCATTCAATTTTTCTTCGGTCAGATAAAGGGAAAAATATTTTTTTAAAAAACCCGAAAATAAACCGGGGAAATTTAAAAAAAAACCACAACAAAAAAACGAACAAAAAAACAAAAAACAACAACGGGGAATTTTAAAAAAAAAACCCACACACAAAACAAACAAATAAACAAAAACAAAACGCACGTGAGGATAGGACTGTTGACGGATTTGTTGTGACTTTCCCTAGATTTATATATATCCCACTAAGGAAGTGGTAGTCTGCAACAGGACTTGATTCGCGCCAAAATGTCAACAAAAACAACAATAACAAACTCTCCAACAACGTCAAGGTTTCATCTTTAAACGCGAGAAAACAACGTTAGACTGTGTTAAAACAGTATATTTACACTGGGTCCTTCTCACAAGGAAGTGAACAATGACAACAAAGAACAAAGAAAGAAATTTAATGGCAAAACAGCCAGGTAGTGTAACATTCTGGTGGAGTTCCATTGTACCGCGGTACTTGTCGTTTTTACAATAATAGATATATAAATAGACTTACTTGCTGCTTATATTTTTTATGTCTAGGGGTAAATGATTCCTGTACATCCATGTGAATTTAATTTAATAATCACAAATAGTTGCTGTTTTGTCGGTGTTTTTTTTTTATGTCCTTTTCCCATTATATCGCGCTAAAAGTAGAATCTTCTTCTTCTTTTCTTTGAGGATACTACACTCCCTCATTACATTGAGGATTATGTGTAGGCGCTGGTTTAAAACATTAAAATATATTAAAAGTACTAAAATTTTCAAAAGCGACATGTTTAAGAACTTATGCCAGATAAAAAATAAAGAACAAAATAAAAACTTTATACATGATAAGGACAACACCAACAATGATAAAAGATAAGACTTTGACATGATAAAAGGTAAAACTTTATACGTGACTTAGAGTATGTTTATCTAAAAGTTGAAGGTGGAGACGATAATGGGCACGGTAACAATAGCTTTAAAAGAGTCGACTGTGGGTGCTTGTTGTGCAGTCACTGGCAGCATATTCCACTGACAGATTGTTCTTGGATAGAAAGAGTATTTATAAGGGTCTTTAGATGTTCGTATTTGTCTATATCCATAAGTGTTACCATGTCTAGTTCTAGAATCAGTTGGAACGAGGAGATAATTTTCAGGGTAGATGGCGACAATCTGGTGTATTATTTTATAAAACATTATCAGACGGGTTCTTGTTCTTCGTACCTGTAAGGAAGGCCAATTTAGGTTATTTAACATATCTGAAACTGAGCTGGTGTTGTGATATCTATTAGTTACGAATTGTGCTGCCCTTCTTTGTACTCTTTCTATCTGGTTAATTTGGTTTTTCGTATGTGGGTCCCAGACTGATGAGGCATATTCAAGCTTTGGTCTTACAATGGCCTTATAAGCATGTTCCTTCACTTTATTCGAGCTGATCTTTAAGTTTCTGCGGAGAAATCCCAGGGACTGGTTTGCTCTGTTTGTGATTGAATTAATATGTTTATTCCACTTAAGATTACTTTGAAGAGTTATTCCTAAATATTTAGATGAATCGACTTTTTCTAATATGTGGTTGTGCAATTTGTAACAGTATTTGATCGGATATTTCTTTTGTGTAATGCTTAAGACGTTGCACTTATCAGGGTGGAAGTGCATCAGCCAATCCCTCTCCCATGCACCTGCTGCCGCTAGATCAGACTGGAGAAGTTCTGCATCATTTGAGTTTTTTATTTCTTTGTATATAATGCTATCATCAGCGAAAAGTCTTAAAGTGCTGTGTTTCATATAATCTGCCAGGTCATTAATGTATATGAGGAAGAGGATTGGGCCTAGCACAGTGCCCTGGGGGACACCGGAGGTGACAGCCACCTTATCTGAAATTTCACCCTCCAGGACTACTGTCTGTGTTCTGTTTTCTAGGAAGTCTGAGATCCAATTCAGAGCATTATTGTTTATACCATAGTATTGTAGCTTATAGAGTAGATGTTTGTGTGGGACTTTGTCAAAGGCTTTGGCGAAGTCCATTATAATGACGTCAGTTTGTATATTACTATCTTGTGACCGGCTAATGTTTTGAAAGAACGAGATGAGTTGTGTCTCGCACGAACGCGATGATCTAAACCCGTGCTGAAGGTCATAAAGAATATCGTTTTTTTCTAAGTGGGTCATTGTATGGAGCACCAATCAAGTTATCTATTGTCATGATTGCCGTTATTTTTCAGAATATATCAAAACTGACGAAAATAAACATCAAAAATGGTGGGAAAACGTCAAATACAGAACTAGAGTAACTTCGGGTATATTCGACATCTTAAGCTTTAATAATTTGTAAAAATATGCATGTCGAAATTAGCCGACAAATTACTTCAAAATGGTATATAACGATAAGTTCCAAACAATTTCGAGTGATATGAATGTATAAAACACCACCAGTTGCCTAGTGATGGGTAACGGTTGTACATACTGTGCTTCGGGTAATTTCGACACTGTTCGGCCAATTTCGACACTTGTCAAATTACTTGTCCAGAAAGGATTTATTAAACAAATTAAAGTTTCCTGTTTGATATTTTACAGAGCACGTATTTTACATAGCACTATCCGCATATTTGTGTAAACACTTTCGTTTTGAGGCGAGGTCTTGTCGCCAAATAAGTTGTAGCATTTGTTCACTAGAATTAATTAGACGTGGCTTTATCCGAGACGAAGACAGGCTCAACATTACATATTTTCGTTACGAATGAATCTGTTAAAAAGTTGAGGTAGTATTGGAAGTGCTAAGCAGAAGTATTAGTAAGTAGTATAATACATAGTAGTAGTAGTAGCAGCAGCAGCAGCAGCAGTAGTAGTAGTAGTAGTAGTACATAGTAGTTGTTAGTAGTAGTAGATTTTAGTAGAAGTAGCAGCAGTAGTAGTACTTAGAAGTAGTAGTAGTAGTAGACCAGTAGTAGCAGTAGTAGGTAGCAGTAGGTAGTAGTGGACTAGTAGTAGTAGTAGGTGGTGGTAGATGGTAGGTTAGTATGGGGGTACGGACAAAACCCCACCAGGACGTAACCCCACTAGGACGTAACCCCACAGGACAAAACCCCATAGGACACAAACCCACTGCCAAATGTGTCAAGGCGGACAAAACCCCACATGTTAACATAATTGGGTTATAAATCAATTTTTAGATAATTTGAAGAAGAAACACTCAATCAGAATATAAATTCAAAACAAGATCTTTACATTTTCAAATTTAAAGTTACAACATGCAAATAAAAATAGAAGTTAAAGCATATTTAAAATTAGGTCAAAATTATGAATAAATAAAGAATGCATTCATAGTTAAATGAGCTTTAGTTTACTTTTAATTTTACTTTTAATATAATTGTTTTTATCTCTATTAAGTGTACCAATGCAAACATGGTTCAGCCAGATCATAAAATTGTGAAAATGATTTGGGTCTACCCTGTTTGTAAGTTAAGAAAAGGAATCAGTTAATTGTGGTTATACATGTATTATAATATGGGCTAATATTACATTATCCACATCTATTGAATCTATATTAAGTGTACCAATGCAAACATGGTTGAGCCAGATCTTAAAATTGTGAAAATGATTTGGGCCAGGCTGTTTGTTAGTTAAGAAAAGGAATTGGTTAATTTTGGTTATACCATGTATGCCTTTTTTGTATAGAATGTAGTTCACCTAATAAATATTCATTATTTGTCAGTGAGCAAATAGATTAGAACCTGATCAGATGGCTTTGTTTTAGAATCTGTATGATCTGGATCTATTCTGTTTGTAAAAAGATATAAAAATATCCTCCTTGTGATAATACAACTTATGCTTTTAGTGAAAATCAGGTTATTACCATATTACCATATGCTTAACAACATAGTTATTTATTACTTTTATTCAAATTGAAATTAAACATTTATACTTATTTCTTTTCTTGTATGTTTTATTCTTCTTAATTAAATACATAATTTTTATTAAAGTGGGGTTTTGTCCATGTGGGGTATTGTCCTGCTGGGGTTTGGTCCTAGTGGGGAATTGTCCTGTGGGGTTACGTCCTAGTGGGGTTACGTCCTAGTGGGGTTTTGCCCTACACCCGTTAGTATGTAGTAGTAGGTGGGTTGGTAGTGGGTGGGTTAGTAGTAGGTGGGTTAGTAGTATTAGTAGTTAGTAGTGATAGCTAAAGTACTAATTAGTAGTAGTAGTAGCAGTTAGTAGAAGATCTAGTTAGTAGTAGTTAGTAGTGATAACAATTAGTAGTAGTAGTTAATAGTGGTAGTAATTAGTAATAGTAGTTAGTAGCTAGTAGTAGTAATAGTGGTAATTAGTAGTAATTGTTAGTAAATCTAATTTGTAAGTAGTAGTGATAAATCTAGTAGTAGTAGTAGTAGTAGTAGTAGTAGTAGTAGTAGTTAGTATATAGTGATAGTAGTTAGTTGTAGATCTAGTAGTAGTAGTAGTAGTAGTAGTACATGTAGTAGTAGTAAATCTAGATCTGGTAGTAGTAAGTAGTCAATAGTAGTTAGTAATTACTTTAGTTAAGTAGTAGTAGAGTCTAGTAGTAGTTAGTAGTGGTAGTATAGAAGGTGTAATAGGTAGTAGGTTACTTCTAATAAGCTTTAATTGTGTTTCTTAGAAAAATTAAATTGCCACATAGATATCTAAAAAGTGGGTGTGTACTGTCTTACTGTAAGTGACGAATTTACCCGCTTATGCAAGATTATGTCGGCTAAATTCGACACCCCTCTGATCATAGCTTGCAAACGATTACTCTTTGAAAATCAAGGTCATACAGATAAAAACAATGTCTGCGTGAGATTTAACTTGCGAAAAATGACAAAGAACAGTGAACAGTTAAAGATAGAGCACTCCTGACATACTGTCCCTTCTTATGAAATCTTATAACGTCGTCTAAAAATAGCTTAACGTCACTAGGTCAATATTTACATGACCCACATTTCTTCAAAAGAAACCCTCAAGAGAATCAATGACGTTCTTATGATGTCATGGAATGTTATTACGTCATAATGTTTGCACACAGAGAAATGATCAGCCCAATTATAATGAAACACGAATGGATAACAAAGTATGTGCCGAAATTGCCCGACTGTCGAATTTACCCGAAGTTACTCTATTTACAGTTTTGTACACGAATATCGTTATTTTTCTACACAATGTAGACATCTAAAGACACTCCCTCTTTGCAAAACTTTAATTGGAGTGCAAAATGATAAATATGTTACTGTATAATGGCTGCAGTAGTCACATTTACCCCACTTCACGAACACAACACCCGCTAACTTATCAGTCTTCTGGCTGCCACTTTTCACACACACGTTTCCTCATCATTAGTAAAGAGATCACTTTCAGTGTCAAAGAGAGATGAAAATTTTGAAATAATTCACAATTATGGTCCTTATTTCTTTCCATAGTTTTTCACTTCATAACAAGGTCAAGGTCACTTGTCATGTGAATTAGTTTGTTTATGGGATATGGGAGAATCAGACGACAGATGTCAAAGTAGGTTCATTACTGATAAATAAATAAGTAGGCCTTTTTAGTGAAGGACCCTAGTTGAATCTAAGAATATTCGCCATTTTGATTAAGAATATACAAAATTATGATTTACTTACCAGTATTATTTACATTAACATACATGTGATAATTTTTTCGAGGCAAAGAGGGAGATTAGCTTTTCAAATGAGGGAGATTGGGTGTCAAAGAGGGAGATTTATGCGGATGGTTATTTGTTGGTATAATAGGCCAGAGACCTATATTTATATTACATAAATATCTGCAAGAAAAGAACAACCCCCACCTGGTTTGAAAGGAGGGGAAAATGGACGAAGCGTACCATTGCCGAAGCGTACCAGGACTTTGCGTACCATTTCCTGGACGAAGCGTACCAATAATAAAAAACATAATTATTTTTGAATATAACACTAAAGTATTATACTAATGTATAATACAGTGTTTTAAAAATATACTCTTACAAGATTACAAGTATTGGACATCATATGCCAACTTATTAGATTCTGTGTAAGAACCCAATATGCCGATTTCTTGACATCGCCATACAGGAAATCTACAGATTACAAGTTTCCCCAACACAGTCATAATACATGTAAACTGCACAAATAAACATTAACAAAAGTCACCTGTATTGGACATCATATGCCGACATTTTAGATTCTGTGTAGAACCTCATATATGCCGATTTGTTGACATCGACATACAGAAAATCGCCCATTTACAAGTTTCCCCAACACAGTCATAATAAAATGCACAAGTATCCTTTATAAAAAAAAATAACACCTGAGATGAACCTTATATTCTGAATTAGTTTTAAATAGCCCAAGATTTAAACAATCCAACTCTATTTACGAATCATGACCTGTGTGTATTGTGAATGATCTTGTATGCACTGCATTGAGGGTGGCACGCGTTATGGAAAATCCGGAAATCAATAATTTAACTCTTTCCCAATTCCAAAGTTCGATAACTACTGAATATTCTTGGCCAAATTATTTAGAAATAGAACTATCAAACTCCATTAGCAAACAGAGCAGACCCGGACAAAATAGCCCCTATAAGAGCGTGTATATTAATACGCAATGCACGCGTGTTTGAAACACTGGATTAAAAACGGCGAATTAATTGTCCAATTATTGGCTGTAGTTAATGTCGTTACGCCTCAGTAGCAACTCAATATGACACTTTACCCAAAATACTCAATCAGCGATATGCACGCGAATAAAAGTCACGCGCAAATGAAGACTTGACAGTCAAGAAAGCATCATGCCGGACTATCCTTGTTTAGACTGCTCATTAAACATCAAAGGACGGAGCCGGGCTGTGCAGTGCAGAAGTCTAGATGGCAACACAGAAAGTGCAATACTGGTAACATTTCTTAACAATTTTCGTGTTCTTTTTTTTCAAATATTTTCCAAGTTGTCTGATCGGGTAGGTTTTGTTTGCGATTGCGAGAATAAGCTGAATTATGGAATCATTCTAAAGAAAGGTGTACCATTGTATTTGGACAGGCATCTTTATATGTAGCTCTGTTAATGGTTCCTAACTATCACTGCCATGTATTCCTATTTGTTTCAAAATAGTACCTAATCAGGCGTACTTGAAATGTCTATAATGCAAGTTCAGCATCATAGAGTAGCAGCGTGTCAGATGTATAAATCTTATTCCATTGAACATGTAATTAGTATCAATCCAAAATTTCTCCGTATTTGAAATTTGCTTTCTGTTTCAGGTGTAACACCAGCACAGTATAGACATGTACCCGAAACAACAACGGGTGTTGTTACAGATATGTGTTTCATTTTATTGATTGTTGATCCATGTTCTATTATATGTTCCGATTTAACCCACTCACTGTCCCGTCGGTTCTTGTTTCGAAGAAATCGCGAGTTATTGTCGTAACTCCGGCTTGACCATAACTTCTTCAAGTTTTCATTTACAACCTGCATTTTTGGTATGCATGTCTTGACAAGGCCTGTCCACACATACCAAAATGATAACAGACGATCGAGTGTTCGTATTTGCCCTACAATGAATTTACGGCGCCCATAGACCCGCCGTAAGGTGAAAACCGCTCGGTCTCCGTACGGAGGCATACGGTCGCTGTAGCCTCTATGATTTGTCATAAAAAAGGTTATACATATTTTCTAAAATCGCAAGCCCGCAGCCCGTAAACACGTGGTTACAGGCATCGTGCGAACTCTGCACGGGCATCGTACGGAGGCCGCGCGAGGATCGTGCTGAAAAAGACCGATTTTCGGTGGACATGTAGCAAAAAAAATCGTACGGCGACCATACGGTCATCGCAAGATCACCACAAGGCTGCCGCTCGGTGTCCGTGCCATACCCGTGAAATCGAACGTACATCGCATCGGTGTATATTTTTTTGACATTGCCTGCATTAATAGTTGTCTATCTATAGAAGATGGAACAATCCCACTGGTCTTCGTATGGAATCCACACAGGTTCCGTACGGGCTACGTACGATTGGCTTATCCAAGCGGAGACAGCACGGTCACCGCTCAGTCATCGTACGGATAAGCTCGATCAGTATACACAAATAATCGTACGATGATCGTAGACTAAAACATCGCAGCCCGTAGACTTCTAAGATGCCAAACAAAATCGTAGGAAAATCGCAGAGAAAGAAATCGTACGGCCTCCGTGGCAAATGTAAACTTGCCATAAGCAAACAGAGCAGACCCTAATCAGAAAACTCATATAAGAGCCGTCTGCTCTGGGTCTACTGTGTTTGCAGAGACGAAGAAAAGCGTATTCATGCAGTAATGAGTTAATATACGTGAACGGGTACGAGTCTTTAGAAATGTGCTGCTGAGTGTATGTGCTATGACATCGGGAATATTAAATTTGCAATGGCACACCGTCATAGGAATTTTTGCATGACAGAAACTAGAGAATCTGATATAGTTTCGTAAGCAAACTGAGCAGATGATTCCTATACGAGCCGTCTGCCCAGGGTCTACTGTGTTTGCAAATGCATAAAAAGCGTATACTCATTATGTCCGTGTTCTGTTGTATGTCACTATAGTTAGTGTTTCTATTCATTTATATTAGGGTTTAGAACCACAACATGTTAATCGGGACTGAAATAAAACAATAAAAATAATGTGTTTATTTTTGCCAGCCCCTTCGTTTTAAAATTTAAACGTAGAAACATATATCCGATTATAACGTTTACTCCATAAATATTCATGTAAGAAAAAAATACGATGAGTATTATTAACTGATTTTTGTAAAGACATGTAGGCTATAGATAACATTTTGTAATTTGTAAACTACATGTACATGATTGTATAGTTATATTTCATAACCAGACATGGCAGGCCCTGGTCAAACAGCCTCTATAGGTGCCGTCTGATCTGGATCTACTATGTTTGCAAACGTGTATTTATGGAATAAATGGGCTTAATATATCAGATTAGTGTAATCCAATTGTGTTTCTCTCGCATCGTATTATCAATACACATCGACATTCACACACTAGCGCGTGTGGCCCAATGTCACGTGATTATGGGCACGTGCCAAATACACACTGGCATATAACAGTGAAAACTGTAAAGGAATATCGGTTTTGGAACGAAGCTAAGTTCAAGTGTAAAAATTGTCACAAAAACGATTTATCATCCTGTTTTTTCATTCTGGTTGTTTTATTTTGGGTCTGACCTGCTTGCAAATACTTTTTGTGTATGCATACGATCTTTGTTAGCTTAAACTCTACGTGGCAATTACCACACAGTGAAACCCTAAGTTGAAAGTTTACACGCTTCCGATATTCGCTGTACATAAAAAAGTGATTTGGCAGTAGCCAACACCTGGATGGATGAATGATATTCTCAAATTCAAAGTACGTATTTTGAAAGAAACTTTGGACACCGTATTTAGGATCTTCCTCTTGTCTAGGAAAGTCGGTGTATGGGTCATAACTTGGATAAGGGTAACCGTGTGTCATGACAATACTATGCTCAATTAAAACACATTAAGATAAAATATACATTAATTACATTTTTCATGTTTTCATATAACAATAATAAAAAATATTTATACCAGTTTCATATATTTGGTAAATGGTACGCTTAGACCGAAAATGGTACGATTTGGTAATGGTACGCTACGGTAATGGTACGCTTAGTCCATAAACCAAAGGAGGGAGGTATGATAAAAGCACTTTTATGCGCGACAAACCATCTTAATTACTAGGGCATTGGAACTTTTTTGCCTATCTAGCACATTACATGTGTAATTTAGTTTGTATTAATTCTATTTATATCCTATTCCTTATTCTATTCTGTACTATTCTCTGTTCTACATCCATCAACATCTATACTCTATTTCCCATTCCTTTCTATTCCATTCCATCCCATTCTCTTATAAATCTATTCTAATTCCTTTGTGTTTCATTCCATTCTATTCCATTATCTATTCTGTGCTCATATAATCTATTCTAATTACTATTCCTTTCTATTCTATTTTTTTTGTGTGTGCTATTATCTATTTCCATATACTCTCTTCTAATTACTATTCTTTCTATTCCATTCCATTCTGGCCAATGGATAGACTTGTGTTTATTATTATTCTTTTAACTGGCCAATTGATAGACATGTGTTTAATATTATTATTTTTACTATCATTATTTATATTATTCTCATTCTTATATTATATTATTATATTATTATTGTTTTTATTATTTTAATTCATTTTTGTAATGCAATATATCCAGAAATTTATATTCTGAAATAAACATAATACATTTGTCAATTTCTGTCCGAAATATGGTACTATCCAAACACTAGTACACTATCTTTGCATTTTGTAGTTTCATTTTTGGTTTGAAAAGTGCTTCCTATCTCACCAAAGTTTGTGTATTTGACATCCATATATTCTATACTCAATACATACACAATTTCTTTTGAATATGTTACCAAATGTCTGTGGAAAACAATGTTCGTGTTTGCCTCTATGAAATGACACATTTCACCGTTCGAAAAATCCGTGGTTTGAGGCAACCAATTTCGAGTTCCATTTTATTTTATAAAAGCACATTTTCATTACAGTTATGCCATGTGGACATCTATTAATAAACTAAGAACCGAAATTAATTTAATAAAGTAACTATTTAGATGTTTAGTCTCAGAAAATAAGATTTTCTTAAACAGAAATTTAGTAGAACCTGACCGTGAAGAAAAAAGCATGTAATTACGACAGTGTAATACACCAGAGACATATATGCATACACGAATGTTTATGTTACGGAATACACACATGCCAAGGTAAACTAGAACTGTAAGCCAAAGGCTAACGAATACCCCCCCACCTGTCTGCTTGTCAGAACACCTATCATCAATCTGAACATATGTACATACAGAAACGTGAAGAGATTTAAAAACAATACATGCCCCAACCCAATTTATGTAATAAAAATGAAGAATAATTTTTAGAAATAAGACCCTTTCATGAGGTTTTTGTCAAATCCAAAGTTCTAAAGCTAGGTACCTTTTCAGAAAAACATTAAGTTCAAGGACCATAACTCTGACAAAAATTATTCAACCAGACCGATATTTGAACTTAAGCTGTACCTCATCTAGATTTATTTTTATGTCAAATATGAAGTTAATATCTGCAACCACTTCCAAAGAAAGACCGGAAAACTGAAAATTTGACAAAAAAATAAAGTTCAAGGGCCATAAATGTGGCAAAAATTATTCAACCAGACTGAGATTGGGAATTAAGCTGTAAATCATGTAGAGTTAGCTTTATGCCAAATATAAAGTTAATATCTGCAACCACATCCAAGAAAAGTCCGGAAAACTGAAAATTTGACAAAAAATTAAAGTTCAAGGGCCATAACTCTGGCAAAAATTATTCAACCAGACTGAGATTGGGAATTAAGCTGTAAATCATGTAGAGTTAGCTTTATGCCAAATATAAAGTTAATATCTGCAACCACTTCCAAGAAAAGCCCGGAAAATCCCAAATTTGAAGAAAAAAATTAAAGTACAAGGGCAATAACTCTGGAAATAATTATTCAACCGGACTGAGATTGTAACATAAGCTGTAACTTATACAGATTTAGCTTTGTACTAAATATAGAGTTGATATCTGGAGTCACTTCCATAAAAAGTCCAGAAAACCGGAAAACATTGGTACGGGACTAAAAAGGGGAGATAACTCCTGAAGTAGTGGTCCGATCATAACGGAAATATGCGGTGCACAGGTTTATATGGTCATATGGCTATATATGAACTTTCAACAAAATTGAAGCAAAACTGTAGAAGAAGAAGGCCGGACAAAATTGTGTCCACGGACGGACAGACGGACATACTAACAAATGGGTAGTTGTGTGACTTTTTCCTTTGATCTTTTCTTGTGGGACTAGTCCCACAAGAAAAACTATTTTTGGCTCTAACTTTGGAAAAGAATGATCTGGAAGCTAACCCTAACCCTAACCCTATGTCCCACAACTGGCCAGGTTAATGTCACAAGAAATGGCCAGGTTAATGTCACAAGAGATGGCCAGGTTAATGATTTTACTTGTGCGACTAGTTAGAAAAAGTCACACAACTACCCTTTGGTGAGTGCGGACGGACGGACAGACGGACATGCTAACGGATGGGTAGTTGTGTGACTTTTTCCTTTGATCTTTTCTTGTGTGACTAGTCCCACAAGAAAAACTATTTTTGGCTCTAACTTTGGAAAAGAATGATCTGGAAGCTAACCCTAACCCTAACCCTATGTCCCACAACTGGCCAGGTTAATGTCACAAGAAATGGCCAGGTTAATGTCACAAGAGATGGCCAGGTTAATGATTTTACTTGTGGGACTAGTTAGAAAAAGTCACACAACTACCCTTTGGTGAGTGCGGACGGACGGACGGACGGACAGACGGACAACCTGATTCCAGTATACCCCCCCAAACTTCGTTGTGGGGGGTATAATAACACACCATGCTGAGTTTGCTGACCATTTAATCCCTTTTACTGGGGTCACAATTACTCAGCATGGTATTTAGGGCATGCTGCGGTGGTCTTTGATAAGGGGCAACATGGCGACGTACTACAAAAGGGACACGGCGCTGTGCCTGCCATGATAAACAGGGCAGTAAATAAGTCAACAACACTGGTTCTTTGAGGCGTCTGGCAAGCACTTTATTGACAAAAAATGATAGAAAATGGGATGGGAAAAAAATAAAAATCATTTTTATTCAGAAATCGGGAGATTTCGTCTCCCGGCCGGGACTTGCGGGAGTTGGGCTTAAATCCGGTAGTCTCCCGCACAATCCGGTAGTTATCACATGTATGCATTAACAGAGAAAAAGCTCTTTCTGAACACAACGTTTCTTCCGTGTTTTGTGCGTTAAAAATAGGGTGCTACTTAATGACGTCATCCGCGAGAATTCCCGTGTTTATAAATACCGCGATACAATGGAACCCACAATACAATGGGAAGGTAGTATAAATATAAATCTCTCCACCTGCCAATTGTTAACTTTGTCAAGCACTACTAACTTCTGCTATTCTATTGTGAAATTATTATTCACGCTAAAATGGAGTGATTTCGTGTTTATGAAAACTTGTTCTAGAGTCCGTGTCATTCATAGAAATGAGCTAAAGTACCCACACTGTAAAAAAAACTTCTATTTAGAGATATTGTGATACTGATAGTTAATTTTCCTGTTCAGGGCTCAACATTCAGGGCTTTTTCTCTCTTAATTGGGAAAGGGCCTTAGCCTGCTGATTTTGGGAAGAATTATCGCTAAAAGTGCTGATTTGGGAAACAAAAAAGCTGGTGTAAGTTTAGATTTTTGGGAAAACTGCATGATTTTAAAGAAATTTTCAATTGGGAAGGGGCCTTTTATAGGCCTCTGTTATAGAAGGTGAAAAACCCTTGACATTAACTTTTTTGCTTACAAACCCGGTCTGGCTAGTGGCTTTGAAAACGGGTGGGTGTAAAAGACGTCCGGACCGCGCGGACCGTGAAAAAGTTGTCCGAATTTGCGCAGACCAGAAAATGGGTTTAAGAGGGTTTTTTATGTGTTAAAAGTATGGTGTAGTACTTTAAAACCTATTTTTATCATTTACAGCAAAAATAATGGGGTAAATACCTAGATTGTTGTTATTACAACGTTTTATACCAGTCAAAATCCGCGCTGACCACGGAAAAATCCTACGGACTCGCGCGGACCAGACAAATGGGTGTCAGAGGGGTTTTTATATGTTAAAAGTATGGTATGATAGTTTAAAACCTTTTCCTTATCATTTACAGCAAAAATATGATGTAAATCCCTTGCATTTGTTTAGTTTTATACGATGCTTATACCAGCCTACAAGTCCGCGCTACCGGTAAATCATGAGAATTAACGTATCTAGTAATTTACTTACGGTTCTTAATGATATACAGGGACCCAATCGAAATAACGATTTGTAAAAGTTTAACATTTAAAAAGAGAAACTGATGTGATTGTATGCAATAAATCATACGAGTGATTAACCCTTTCTTACATATACTTTTAACACATAATAAACTCCACTTACACCCATTTTTCTGGTCTGCGGGAGTCCAGACGATGGATGGAACTGGGTGCAGTAAAATCATCATAATAACCTTAAACAAGGTATTTAACCTAATTTTTTTGCTGCAAATGATAGGAAATAGGTTGAAAATGATTATACCATACTTTTAACACATCAATCCCCCCTCTAACACTCAAATTTCTGGTCCGCGCTAGTCCGGACGACTTTTTCTGGTCCGCGTGGTCCAGTCGACTTTTAACCCATCCCCCCCCCCTCCCTACTAGCCCTGACCAAAGTTTCTTGTGCCCTGACCTGGTGATCAACTAGTTTCGTCTTTAAAAACTCGTGAGATATTGAACCTGAATGAAGTGTTAAATCCTGCTTTAAATACATTTTCTAATGAAGATTTAGAGGATCAGGATTATTAAAATGTGTTTATGGGTAGTGAATGATGTATTATATTTGCCTTTAAAACAAAAACAAAGTTTAATTATAGTAACAGTCAATTCTGCATGCAAAAAGAACAAGACTCCTGACCGGACTTCTCTTGCTGGATGTCTAATCTGAATCTGATACTTTTGCAATCTTGTCAAGTCAAAAAGTATCAATATGATGTCAAGACTTAGTATTTAAAATAGATCAATGTAAACATCAGTATCCAGGAATGTTCATGAAAATATGGCACTAGATCTATGTACAATGCTATATTCAATAGGGATGGGTATTGCCAGAGAAAGTGTATCACGATATGGGTATGCCGTATCGCGATACGTATCACGATATACCTTTTCCCTGATTCATCATTGAAGAAGTCACTGTCTACATTATAATTTTTTTTATTAGCCATAGTATTTAGCACACTGGAATGAAATATCATCAATAAAAGTTCAGAACTAACTAGATATCATGTTGACTAGTTATTATGGAGACTGGAACATTGTAAAAAGTCTCATAAACTGATGATTTTCCCCCAAAACGTTACATAAGATAAAAAAAGTTTTGTAACTTCCACCAACTGTCATAAGAAAAAGATTATCAGTGTTGTGTTTGGCAAATGGACAGTCAGAAAAATATTTTATATTTCGAAGTTGTAAACTACAGCTAAAGTACATTCTCAATGTCTCAATTCCTTCGACTCAACTAAAGAATATGGCCTCAGATCTTTCACAATAAATTTGGCAATTTTTTAGTTTTCAAAGCATGCGGTATATTTATTTGTACCTGTTATATAAGCCTATGTCAAGTTACTAAAGTGGATTGCAGATCAAATGATTTTCGCTCAATGTCGTTGACCACATCGACAGTGGAAGTTGAAATACCTGAATATTTGACTTTGGTATTGCACTCGAAACAACCAGCAACATCTTCAAACATTTTGTTTCGTTACAATTTTAATAACCCGAAACACCACCGCATTTCCTTTCGGATTTCTAACGATTTCGAATTGTCCGCCATTTTGTATGTTATGGGAAAGCATGGTACCTGGTTCGATCGATATCGGAAAGCGTCTGCGTTTACATACACCGGGGACCAGTCAGGGGAAGTAATCAAAAGCTGTACTGTACAGACTACTACAGAGGCTGCGACAAAGTTCTAGAAAGAGCTAAAATGATTATTTTAATGAAAGAAACAGAAAATATTAGAAATATTATAAGATACCGGAAATATACAAACTTCTTAGGGAAATTCTCGAGCGTATTGATATTCTCTGGCGGTACCGATACGTCGTATTGTTTTCAAGCATATCACAATATAACGATAATATTCAACACGATACTGGACCATGAGCCATTTAAATTCTCAAGCCATTTTGGAAGAACTTGACAGTTTCGCTTCTCTTTTCATACGTATTCTTTGTTTCTGCTAGGCCCCTTCGATTTATTATATTGTCATCGCTTCATTTTAGTGTAAAACCGAAGTTTAAAAGTGACATTTCTTTCAACAGACGAATTTTACTTACGATAAAGCTTTCATACGTTGTTATTGTAATCAAACGTAAATGAGTCTAAATGTCGTAATTTTTAGGCACGTGTTTTATTTATTCGGGAGATTAATTCAATAACAGCATTTCGCATATTAACTCATTTATTGTTTTCAAAATGTTGCAATTGAACACTACATGCAAATTAATACATTGTACCAATGCCTTTTTGGGACAACTTCCTCAACGGTATTCCCTGTTCAATAGCAAAGGTAGATACGAAATTCCAAGACTGGTATCCATACTTGGGTCACCACGTGGTGTTGTAAGGGCTAGCTAGTAGTGGGGGAAATATCGCGAAGAGTCTGGATCCGAAGAGTCTGTATCTTTGCGCATGCGTACAAGCACAATTATAGATGAACCTGACGTGACCTGTTTGTAAGTGTTTTTTCTTCTACTTTCTCTTTCGATCGGTATCGCTACTGGACTGGGATTTATACGACAAGTCGGGCTACTAGCTTGTAATTTCTGTCGGATGTAGGTTAATGTTGAGCCCTGCTGTTAGATTGAACTTTTCTTACTTGGAAATAAAAATAACAGTTATAATATATGTTAAGTATGACTTTAAGCCTATGTGAAAATGTACATTTTAAAGCAGACTGTGAACACGACTTTCCATACTACAACAATTTTTTACCATTGTATTATGAGCGGGTTTCGTAATCCTCTGGCCCATAACTTCAGAGATGTGGTATGCCATTACTTAAAAGGGACTTTGCCTCCAAAACCTAGACACGTACACAGTTTACCAAATTTAATAACAATCCAACACAAAATACCAGCAATTACAGTTTCAAATAAGAGTTCACTTAAGTTGCCTCAAAACAAGAGTATTTCCAAAGTTCTTTTTTTCATATGCACAGAGCTACTCTACTTTTTTCTATATCCTGCATTGAAAACCTACAACGTTGACTGCCTAAACATCAAAGCACTAGAGTTGCATGCCATATGGTTACATCTCAGCTGAGTTGTTGCTGTAAGCCTAGAGAAAACAATGGTGCTAAAAACACCAGTGACAAATATTAAACAATAAATTGCCTGCACAAAGATTTAAAAGTTACCAAGATCAGTTTCAAAACCACATAGCATAAGTCAAAATGAGTATGTCCCAAACTACACAAAAATGCATAAATATGCATCATTCCTTTTCACAAAGACCCTGGCACTTGCTTTTCAGTTCTCTATTTTCATCACGTAGTTTGAAGAGTTTGCTTTCCAGTTCACTTAAGTGTTTCGATTCTTTCTGTTGGTTTGAAGCTGGACTGCTGACACAGGACGCCTTTAGAGAATCAACTGAAGTCACATGTACTTCAAGCTGTCTACTGGACCTACTTCCTGGCCGATGTGTCTGAGCTGTCTTTGTCTGGCAGAGCTGCGCGTAATGCCCATAATGGTGACACTTATAGCACTTCCTTGTCCTGGCGGGACAGGAGTGAAAGTCCCTGTAGGAACTGCCACATCTCCTACAATTTAGCACTCTGGTGTGCTGTTGTCCATAGCTGAAATGTTGATAACCTCTGGTACGAGGAATAGGTATCTCACTTTGCAGAATATGCAGAGGTACCGGCAAAATCGTTACCGCTGTGTTCTCCACCAATCTATTATGAGCGGGTTTCGTAATCCTCTGGCCCATAACTTCAGAGATGTGGTATGCCATTACTTAAAAGGGACTTTGCCTCCAAAACCTAGACACGTACACAGTTTACCAAATTTAATAACAATCCAACACAAAATACCAGCAATTACAGTTTCAAATAAGAGTTCACTTAAGTTACCTCAAAACAAGAGTTAACTGTCCACGTAAGTTATCCTAAAATACAAAGTTGGATGTCACTTTAAATGTCCTGTAATTAAAATATTCATTCAACCACTTAGAGTTCCTAATGTTACCACTTAGCTGTCAAAGTCTCAAACATTTACAAAACTTAAATTCACAGAGGTTCTAACTTTCACAGAGTATTTCCAAAGTTCTTCTTTTCATATGCACAGAGCTACTCTACTTTTTTCTATATCCTGCATTGAAAACCTACACCGTTTATATACAAAATTTAACAAGCCAGTGAAATGTGCTCAAGATGAGACCATATGCATGAGAAACAAAAGGTGAGAAACCTTTTGATTGACTGCCTAAACATCAAAGCACTAGAGTTGCATGTCATATGGTTTCATCTCAGCTGAGTTGTTGCTGTAAGCCTAGAGAAAACAATGGTGCTAAAAACACCAGTGACAAATATTAAACAATAAATTGCCTGCACAAAGATTTTAAAGTTACCAAGATCAGTTTCAAAACCACATAGCATAAGTCAAAATGAGTATGTCCCTAACTACACAAAAATGCATAAATATGCATCAACAATTGCACTGGTAACATGGAGTTGATTCCCTTACTTCATTCAATATGATCGCTTTATTTTTAGCTCACCAGAGCACAAAGTGCTCAGGGTGAGCTTTTGTGATTGCCTGATATCCGTCGGCGTGCGTCGTGCACCGTCCCGCGTCAACAATTTGAACCTTTAAAAATCTTCTCCTCTGAATCTACAAGGTTCTCAGCTTTCATCTTTGACATATAGCATCAACTATAGGTCCTCTACAAAAGTTATATAAATTATGCCCCTGGAGTCAAAATTTGCCCCGCCCCTGGGATGTGAAATTTTCAATAGAAACATATGGCGAAAACTTTGAACATCTTATCCTCTGAAACTGAAATGTTCACAGCTTTCATATTTGGCACATTGATTCAACTTCAGGTCTTCTACAAAAGTTATATAAATTATGCTCCTAGGGTCAAAATTGGTCCCATCCCAGGGATGGCCATTTTTTAGCTCACCAGAGCACAAAGTGCTCAGGGTGAGCTTTTGTAATCGCCTGATGTCCGTTGTCCGTCGGCGTGCGTCGTCCGTCGTTCGTCATCAACAATTTGAACCTTTAAAAATCTTCTCCTCTGAATCCACAGGGTGCTCAGCTTTCATCTTTGGCACATAGCTTCACCTATAGGTCCTCTACAAAAGTTATATAAATTATGTCCCTGGAGTCAAAATTGGCCCCACCCTGGGGGTGTCAATAGAAACATATAGTGAAAACTTTGAAAATCTTCTTCTCTGCAACTGGAAGGTACTCAGCTTTCATATTTGGCACATAGCATCACCTATAGGTCCTCTACAAAAGTTATATAAATCATGTCCCTGGGGTCAAAATTGCCCCCCCCCCCCCCCAGGGGTGGCAAGTTTTCTGTAGCTGACTGCTGTTTAAACTGCCCTTGGGGTCACTAGTATCTTCTTGTCAAAAACTACATGTCCCAGAGCTTAGATATTTGGTGTTTGGATTTACTTCAGTTCAGTACAGTTCAGTATCTTTATTTCCTCCCAGTGGAGATTACATACAAACAGAACAGTATGAAGGAATATAGAAGTAAAGCGTTCAGGTAACGAACAATAATATAAACATACACAATATATATAAGAGTTTGTGTAGGCCACGCTATAACTAAATATTCATGCCACATAGACCGATATTTGCTATTAGCATTGGTCGGCACAGTTTTCTTTCTATCGTCTGTTGTCACAACGTACACATATAACCTACACTTCCACTTTGTCTTTCCAGACGTCAAACTCTGCATGCAAAACTGTACGAAATGCATATATGCATATTCATATGCACCTCACACAGTCTCGCCTACAGTCATCGGTATGTTTAGGAAAGAGAGTTTGGAAATGTGTAAAACATAGAAAGATAAGTCATTCTGTAAATGCAAACATGTAAATCGTCAGCTACAGTCACTAAACCTTGTACCCTCATATATAGATCCACATTTATATATTTATATAACCCACTCTCGAAACGAAACAGAGCGGGAGAACAATATATCCGTGGACCTTATCCAGATTGTAAGTACGAGTACTGGGTATTTTACGTTGGACACTATACCAGGCCGTAATTGGCACTATCGCATAAGCATTTTAACAAAGAATCAACGACGGCTTTTACACTTCGTCTTAACATTCGTTTTAACGGTCCAGATAGCTGTATGAGAAAGCTTAAATATAAAAGTGTGCATGACGATCCTATATGCCGTCCGCAGAAGTGTCATATTTTGCGTAAGCCGACGTCAGTTCCATGGGTGCTGTACAAATTAGAATCAATGTTAACATAATTATGCAGCTTAATAACATTTTCGGTGAAAAAATAATAATCAGTTACTAACACATTAAGCATGTAGTGTTCCATTCACCTAGTCATGAACTAGTAACATGCACCATCTGTTTATAACCACATCGTATTAAAAATGTTTGCTGTACATTCTACAATGACTTAAGAGTATATGGACTTCACATACACTTACCGGTATGTCATTGTGGAATGAATTAAGGCGACATAGGACTTACAACAGTCACTTATCCATTTCAAGTAGCATTCTGTAGTGCATGTCCATACAGTCTTGGACAAAATGAAATGCGCAGATTACAAAGCTGTACCAATTTTCATCTGCTGGGATCTCGTTTAAGGACGCGCCAACAATGGTTTCCAGAAATGATTCAGAGTTAAGCTTATCGAGTTCGATCCCGAAACAGACTTCTGCAAACCCGGTGAACTCTTCTCTTTTGCCATACGTGAGCAAGCATTCCGATGTTATATGTCGGTATGTGTCTGTATAGATCTGCTCACAATGTCTACATACTGTCAATATATTATTTGGGCGTGTCACCCAAATGTCAGAAATAAGATGTGCAAGTCTCAATTCACTTCGATTAGCCGGGATTGACCATATATGAGCAGGCTGTATACTTTTATGTACATGCTTAAATCTGTCAAAGTCCCTGTCTCTGTTCAGTCGATCTACCCACAGCAGATGTTCAGACTCGCGGATTACTTTATTAGTCCCCCACCGGTTACCGGTTGGGGGACTATAGGTTTGCTCGATTCCGTCTGTCTGTCCGTCTGTCCGTCTGTCCGTCCGTCTGTCCGTCCGCACTCACCAATGGGTAGTTGTGTGACTTTTTCTAACTAGTCACACAAGTAAAATCATTAACCTGGCCATCTCTTGTGACATTAACCTGGCCATTTCTTGTGACATTAACCTGGCCAGTTGTGGGACATAGGGTTAGGGTTAGGGTTAGCTTCCAGATCATTCTTTTCCAAAGTTAGAGCCAAAAATAGTTTTTCTTGTGGGACTAGTCCCACAAGAAAAGATCAAAGGAAAAAGTCACACAACTACCCATTTGTTAGTATGTCAGTCTGTCCGTCCGCACTCACCAATGGGTAGTTGTGTGACTTTTTCTAACTAGTCACACAAGTAAAATCATTAACCTGGCCATCTCTTGTGACATTAACCTGGCCATTTCTTGTGACATTAACCTGGCCAGTTGTGGGACATAGGGTTAGGGTTAGGGTTAGCTTCCAGATCATTCTTTTCCAAAGTTAGAGCCAAAAATAGTTTTTCTTGTGGGACTAGTCCCACAAGAAAAGATCAAAGGAAAAAGTCACACAACTACCCATTTGTTAGTATGTCAGTCTGTCCGTCCGTCTGTCCGTCTGTCAGTCTGTCACGCTTCTTGTCCGGGCCATATCTCCTACAAAGTTATGCCAAATTCATTATAACTTCACACATTGAAGAAGCATGATGAGGGCTAGTGTCATGCACAAGGGTCATAACTCTAGCATCAATATTTTTGGAGTTATTCCCCTTTTACATATTTTTTTGTCCGGACAATAACTCTTTATCTACTGGTTCAATTGATTTGAAACTTCACATATGGAACAATCATGATAAGGGGTAGTGTCATACACAAGGGCCATAACTCTAGCATCAATATTTTTGGAGTTATTCCCCTTTTTCATATTTTCTTGTCAGTCCGTCTGTCACACTTCGTGTCCGGGCAATATCTCCTACAAAGTTAGGCCAAATTCATTATAACTTCACACATTGAAGAAGCATGATGAGGGCTAGTGTCATGCACAAGGGTCATAACTCTAGCATCAATATTTTTGGAGTTATTCCCCTTTTACATATTTTTTTGCCCGGACAATAACTCTTTATCTACTGGTTCAATTGATTTGAAACTTCACATATGGAACAATCATGATAAGGGGTAGTGTCATACACAAGGGCCATAACTCTAGCATCAATATTTTTGGAGTTATTCCCCTTTTTTCACATTTTCTTGTCAGTCCGTCTGTCACACTTCATGTCCGGGCAATATCTCCTACAAAGTTAGACCAAATTCATTATAACTTCACACATTGAAGAAGCATGATCAGGAGTAGTGTCATGCACAAGGGCCATAATTATAGCATCAATATTTTTGGAGTTATTCCCCTTTTTCATATTTTTTTGTCCGGACAATAACTCTTTCTCTACTGGTTCAATTGATTTGAAACTTCACATATGGAACATGCATGATGAGGGGTAGTGTCATGCACAAGGGCAATAACTCTAGCATCAATATTTTTGGAGTTACTCCCCTTTTTCATATTTTCTTGTCGGGACAATAACTTTTTATTTACTGATTCAATGTATGAAAGTAGGTACTAATACCATTCAGGTGGTCATGTATATACCATGGTCAACCACACCATGGGTGGGTGGGGTGGGGAGAGTGGAGGTTTTTTTCAGTCCGGTGGGGGACTTATGTCTTGCATAGCAATACAACATGCCCTTGTTTAACCTGTGTTTCCATACTCCTTTAGAAGGAAGCTCCGAATATAAGACGTAGTCATTTAAAATTGCCGATAACTTATATTTAGATAAAATCTTTATGATATCCGGAACAAATCCCCTTTTAACTACTTCGGGGGCTTGTAAAAAGTTGTAGTACCGTCTCATGAAGATATCTTTCACGAGGTGACCGTTGGGAAGAGAAATAATTTTATGCAAAAACATGAGTTTCCGTTTCTCGACTTCAGATATGATTCTATAAACACCTAGCATTGATTCGGCAATATCCGATCTCGTGAGTCTAGAAAAACCTTGAATACACTTTGTAATATAGTGCTGGGTTTGACTAGGTGTGTTCTGATCTTTCAGTGTCATATCATTCCAGAGCTCTGAACCATACAAAATGCATGGCAATACTACCTTTTTATACAAGCTTACAGATGTGAGTGGATTTAAACCCTTAGGATGCATACCAAGCCCAATCATAGCATGGAATGAGTTTTTCCCCTTTTGACATCGGGCTGCAATTTTCGATTCACATTTAAGGTTGCTTGAAAGTTTCATTCCAAGATGTGTTGCCGTATTTACATGCTCTAAACACTGTTCACCAAACCGTGCCGTAAGCGGGATGTCTTTCCTTTTATTTGAAAATGTCATCACACAAGACTTTGATGTGTTTATTTCAAACCTAAACTTTGAGGCATATTCGTAAACAGTGTTCAGTAATGACTGTAAATGTTCTGGACTGATAGCGACAAGCGTGACGTCATCGGCCAGGGTCGGACAGCTGCAATTCAGACTGTCAACGCACGCACCCTCTTTACTTTCTGTTAACTGACATAAAAGGTCATTTATGAAGACCAGATACAGGAAAGTCGACGCCACGACGCCCTGACGGACGCTGCGGTTGACATCAACCGCATTAGACGTCACCCCATTGACCTTAATCCTGCATTTCAGATTTCTGTACGACTCTTGCATTATCCTTAATGGCTTACCTCGAACACCTAGCAATCCTAATTTATAGAATAATGCGTCATGCCAGACCGTATCAAATGCCCCTTTAATATCTAACTGAGCCACGTAAACATTGCTATTTTGCTCGAGGTTATGATGTATGGTTTCCTGTAGGCTGAAGGCCGTGGTAATGCAACTCAAATTTTCCTGGAAACCCTGTTGCTGCCTGCTGGGAAACACTTGGGATGTGAGCAAAAGATGCTTATTAAGTCTATCGACAAGAATGCGATCAAACATTTTAGAAAGACAGGGGATTAACGAAACGGGGCGATAACTAGAAGGACAAGCTCTAGGTTTGCCATGATTTTTATAAATAGGGACAACGAGGCTTGTCTTCCAAACATGAGGGATGACCTCGTGGTACAGTATACTATTGAAAAGTGTCGTAATGGCAGTAACGATTGCGGGACCACCATAGATAATATGCTCACCCAACACGGAGTCGTGTCCGGGTGCTTTCTGGCATTTCAGACGTTTTATGCACTGCTCTACTTCTATCTCCTGTATATCATCGACTAAGGCATTCGAACTCGGCGTAGCCGTCTTGAATTTTCGAAGAAAATTTCTCACCTCACTCTCAAATTTAGAATTTAGTCCGTTACCTTTAAAATTAAACACGCCTTTAAAATATTCGGCAAACCCTTCGGCGACTTTACCGTCTTTAAATTCCTCATCATCAAACACTAAGCTAGAGATATTACTTGATGCTTTCGATTTGCGATTTCTAAGCAATTTCCAGAAAAGCCGGTAATCAAGTCCAGCGGCTTCATCTAAGTCGTGATTAATTTTGTCAATATATCTATCAGATTCGATTCTTTGAATCTTACGAAATTCTGATTTTGCCGCCTTGTAGTTGACGTAAGACTCATACTCTCGACCTCTTGGACGTCTTTCGCTTATCCAAAAGCGACGCATACGTCTAGAGAGTGTATGCTTAATCTTAATCTCGGCGTTCCAATACGGCTTTGTGTGCGTGTTAAAGTTACTATATGGAATACAACGCGCTGCCGCTTCGAGCAGACTGGACGTAATTATATCGGATATACAATTCGGATCATATTGCGTGACGTCAAAGACCGGAAGACGCTGTGTCAGTTCAGTTTGGTACCTACTTTTATGTCCGTCAGTAGCTTTATTCCAAGCAACTGTTCGAACATTCGCGCCATTTCCTACGCTCGGAGATACACCGGCGTCAGGGAGATCAAACGAAATTATCTGTGGCAAATGATCCGACGTGTGTATATCCGAATCGGAGACCGTTTCAAAGTCGGTGATGTATGGCACTAAGTCAATGTTCGCAAACACATAGTCAAGTCTAGATTTGCATGGGATAAATGTATAATCGCGTCCTTTAGCCCCATCTATAAGATGTGTGGGTACAACAGATAGCACTTCAACAAACTCTTTCAGTGCTTCCGATTTCCGGTTGCCCGCGATTCCACGTTCGAGAAGCTTTCCGTTAAAGTCACCCCCTACAATTACATGACCATTCTTGCCATAAAAGTTAACGAATGCTTGTAATTCGCTAAGGGTTTCCCGATACAAGTCTAGATCATTTCCAGACGGCATGTAGGCAGCACATATGAATAAAGGGACGCTTGTGACATTGCGCAGTTCGACCCCTACAACCCTCTTGTTCCCAAAAGTGTCAACCGGAGTGATAAAAGGGGCTGTCTCTTTACGGTACATTATCGCCACCCCGCCTTTACCACAGGTTGACCTTTGGTATATATTTGCAGGGCAATTTTCGACTGAAACAAATTCCGAGTGAATACTGCTGAGAAACTGTCTCGAGCATGGAAAAAGCTTGTGCTCCATTATCAGCGCAATATCAACACGTTTGTCGTCTAATAAGTTCGACAGCGAGTAAGCAGACGACATTATGCCTCTCACATTCCAACATAAAAGCGTTAGCTTTATCAAGGTATCCATTTCAAGAGGAATCAGCGGTATTTTAAAGTGATCGCGTACTTTCATAATAAGTAACTAAAACCCTATATCAGTATTGTCCCAATCGTCCCCATTACTGTCCGCCCAAACATTTGGCTGATCAGATAGGTTCCTGCCACTTTCGCGACCAACGTCCGACTCACAGTCAGCATCATGGTCCTTGCGCCGCGAATCAAAGTGCTGAGAGTACTGAGAATTTCTATCACCATAGCGGGGCCTGTAACGTTCGCGCCGGTACTCGTAACCTCGACGGTTCTGACGGTGCGGTCTATTAAAACCGTTTCGGATATCGCCGGTATAACCTGACTCATCGTAGGACCTAAAATTGCTCACATGGTCTACCTGATTCCCCGATCGCCTTTCGCTAATCTCTTTTACCCACTCTGTCTTACTCTTTCATTTCCGAACTACCATTTTACGCGGCCAAAACCCCTCCCGTCCAACCGCATCAGCCTGATTAGCTGGAACCACGACTTTCGCAGAGGCTGATTTAACACCATGATAAAATATCCGTGCGTCGTGCGCCGTCCCGCGTCAACAATTTGAACCTTTAAAAATCTTCTCCTCTGAATCTACAAGGTTCTCAGCTTTCATCTTTGACATATAGCATCAACTATAGGTCCTCTACAAAAGTTATATAAATTATGCCCATGGAGTCAAAATTTGCCCCGCCCCTGGGATGTGAAATTTTCAATAGAAACATATGGCGAAAACTTTGAACATCTTATCCTCTGAAACTGAAATGTTCACAGCTTTCATATTTGGCACATTGATTCAACTTCAGGTCTTCTACAAAAGTTATATAAATTATGCTCCTAGGGTCAAAATTGGTCCCATCCCAGGGATGGCCAGTTTTTAGCTCACCAGAGCACAAAGTGCTCAGGGTGAGCTTTTGTGATCGCCTGATGTCCGTTGTCCGTCGGCGTGCGTCGTCCGTCGTTCGTCGTCAACAATTTGAACCTTTAAAAATCTTCTCCTCTGAATCCACAGGGTGCTCAGCTTTCATCTTTGGCACATAGCTTCACCTATAGGTCCTCTACAAAAGTTATATAAATTATGTCCCTGGAGTCAAAATTGGCCCCACCCTGGGGGTGTCAATAGAAACATATAGTGAAAAATTTGAAAATCTTCTTCTCTGCAACTGGAAGGTACTCAGCTTTCATATTTGGCACATAGCATCACCTATAGGTCCTCTACAAAAGTTATATAAATCATGTCCCTGGGGTCAAAATTGCCCCCCCCCCCCCAGGGGTGGCAAGTTTTCTGTAGCTGACTGCTGTTTAAACTGCCCTTGGGGTCACTAGTATCTTCTTGTCAAAAACTACATGTCCCAGAGCTTAGATATTTGGTGTTTGGATTTACTTAGTTTACCTTTATGAATTTTGTTAATATCATAGTTCTGAGGTTAAAATTGGTCCTGCCCTGTGGGTTATACTTTAAAATAGGCTTTTTCACATCAGAAACTGCGGTTAAAGGTTTCCCTTACAACCCAGTGCACTGAGACTGAGCTAGCCATTTCCAGTGTTTATGCAAGTTTTACCCTTAGTCTGATCAGTAGAGTAGAAATTGTGTTTAGCCAAATAAATAACAAACACTCATTTTAGATTGAGAAAACTAAGTGGATAATTCTCAAAATGCTCTTTGCATACCTATGTCCTGCATTAAGCTCTCAGATATCAATATAGAGTCTATCAGTGTATCTTTTTGTGAAGTTCAGCTGAATACCAGTCAAGTGTTCTATGCTGTAGCATTCTTTATCAGTATTGTAGTTGTCTGCTTCAGAATTGTTGTCTGCTTTTCTAAGATTGTTCACATTGTTTTTTAATACATGTCAATCTTACAATTAACTCTTTTGTACAAACCACATATGAAGTAAAATATTGGATTCTGATCTGACGCATATGTAACTTGAAGTTACATATGCGTCAGATCAGAATCCAAACTGTGCTAGGTCTTCCTTTGCACTTTTGATAACTCACTGGATTGCCTCCCTTTTCGGTAGACAGCTGATATTTTTAGATCTGGCCTGTTGCACAGACAATTAACCTTTTACACCATAATTATGCATTTCTTCACCATTGCAAACAGAGTAGACCCAGATTAGATGGCTCATTTAGTAGCCATCTGATCAATCTGCTCTGTTTGCTTATGATATTATATAATGCAAATTGCATTAAATTATTTCCATTTTGTGTACAATATACAATGTACTTATAATATGTTTACTTAACCCTTTCCCTCATATAAATGCCTTTTTCATGCATTTGCAAGCAGAGCAGACCCAGATCAGACGGCTCCTTTAGCAGCTGTCTGATTTGGGCCTACTCTGTTTGTTAATGGAATTTGAAAGATGTTTTTCATTTCTTTCTAAAATGGCTACACTTTCCATTTTTCATTATAACTATTTTGTCCATGAATATTCAGTAGGTATTGAAATTTTGAATAAACATTGAACAGGGGAAGGGTTAAAAATAAGTTAAGATATGAATAATAATATGAACTCATGAAGGTATAATGAAAATATCTGAAATTTTGAACATAAGTATAGATTAATTTTATTCTTTCTGAAATTAACCATTCTTTCTGAAATTAACCATTTTGCCCAGGGAGATGCTATACATACTTTTATTGTATGACCTTCTTTAGATTTACATCGTTATAATATGTTTTCATTTACATTTTTCTTTAATTTCTATTCCCTTTGGGTCCTCTACAAAAGCTATATAAATTATGCCCTTGGGGTCAAAATTGGCACACCCCAGGGCCAGCTAGTTTTCTATAGAAACATATAGTGAAAACTTTGAAAATCTTCTCCTCTGATTTTCTGGTGAGCGATGTCAGGGCCATTCTGGCCCTCTTGTTTGTAGCTGACTGCTGAAACAGCCCATGGGGTCACTAGTTATGCATAGGAAAAACTTTAAATATCTTCTTGTCAGAAACTACATGTCCCAGAGCTTAGATATTTGGTGTATAGATTCACTTAGCATACCATTATGAGTTTGTTAAGTATCATAGTTCTGGGGTTAAAATTGGCCCTGCCCTGTGTGTATAGACTTCTTCACATCAGAAACTACAGTTTAAAGGTTCACCTTAAATCAGAGATGAAGCCAGTGACCAGAGACTAGCCAGTGTGAGTGTATGGGTAAATCACCCTTAGCCTGATCAGTAGAGTAAAAATTGTTTTTAGACAAATAATACACACTCATTTTAGATTGAGAAAACTATGTGGATACGGTAATTCTCAAAATGCAGAAAGCTCTTAAAGCTTTTTTTCATATGTATGCCCTGCATTAAGCTGCCAGCTATCAATATAGAGCCTATCAGTGTATCTGTTGGGAAGTTGAGCTTAATACAAGTTCAAGTGTTCTAATAGTAATCTCTACCCATTCAGTACTCTAATGTTGTCTGCTTCAGAATTATTGTCTGCTTGTTTGAGTTTGTTCACACTGTTTTTATGCCCCCCAGATCAAATCTTGGGGGCATATTGTTTTTGCCCTGTCTGTTTGTCTGTCTGTTTGTCCGTTTGTCTGTTTGTCTGTTTGTCCATTTGTCAGCAACTTTAACATTGGTCATAACTTTTGAGCCAGTACAGATAGCGACTTGATATTTGGCATGCATATGTATCTCATAAAGCCGCACATTTTGAGGGTCAAATATATGGGTCAAATCACTGACTTTAACATTGGCCATAACTTTTGGACCAGTAGAGATAGAGACTTGATATTTGGCATGCTTGTGTATCTCATGAAGCTGCACATTTTGAGGGGTGACATGTCAAGGTCAATATCATCATTCAGGGTCAAAGGTCAAATTGTCTGGGGGTTTTTGGCTGTAACTTTAACGCATTCTTAACATTGGTCATAACTTTTGAGCCAGTACAGATAGAGTCTTGATATTTCGCATGCATATGTATCTCATAAAGCCGCACAATTTGAGGGGTGACATGTCAAGGTCAAGGTCATCCTTCAAGGTCAGAGGTCAAATATATGGGTCAAATCACCGACTTTAACATTGTCCATAACTTTTGGACCTGTACAGATAGAGACTTGATATTTGGCATGCCTGTGTATCTCATGAAGCTGTACATTTTGAGGGGTGACATGTCAAGGTCAAGGTCATCGTTCAGAGTCAAAGGTCAAATTGTCTGTTTCTTTGTAACTTTAACATTGGTCATAACTTTTGAGCCAGTACAGCTAGTGACTTGATATTTGGCATGCATATGTATCTCATAAAGCCGCACATTTTGAGGGGTGACATGTCAAAGTCAAGGTCATTCTTCAAGGTCAGGGGTCAAATATATGGGTCAAATCACTGACTTTTAACATTGGCCATAACTTTTGGACCAGTAGAGATAGAGACTTGATATTTGGCATGCTTTTGTATCTCTTGAAGCTGCACATTTTGAGGGGTGACATGTCAAGGTCATTATTCAGGGTCAAAGGTCAAATTGTCTGTTTGTTTGTCTGTAACTTTAACATTGGTCATAACTTTGAGCCAGTACAGATAGAGACTTGATATTTGGCATGCATATCTCATAAAGCTGCACATTTTGAGGTGTGACATGTCAAGGTCAAGGTCATCCTTCAAGGTCAGAGGTCAAATATATGGGTCAAATCACTGACTTTAACATTGGCCATAACTTTTGAACCAGTACAGATAGAGACTTGATATTTGGCATGCTTGTGTACATGAAGCTGCACAGTTTGAGGGATGATATGTCAAGGTCATCCTTCAGGGTCAAAGGTCACCAACTTCAAATTGGCCATAACTTTTGAACCAATAGAGATAGAGTCTTGATATTTGGTATGCATGTGTATCTCATGAAGCTGCACATTTTGAGGGCAACATGTCAAGGTAAAGTCATCTTTTAGGGTCAAAGGTCACCGACTTTAACATTTGCCATAACTTTTGAACCTGTAGATACAGACTTGACATTTGGTATGCATGTGTATCTCATGAAGCTGCACAGTTTGGGGGTGACATGTCAAGGTCATCTTTAAGGGTCAAAGGTCACCGACTTTAACATTGGCCATAACTTTTGAACCAGTAGAGATACACACTTGACATTTGGTATACATGTGTATCTCATGAAGCTGCACAGTTTGGGGGTGACATGTCAATGTCAAGGTCATCTTTCAGGGTCAAAGGTCACTGACTTTAACATTGGCCATAACTTTTGAACCAGTAAAGATACAGACTTGATAGTTGATATACATGTGTTTCTCATGAAGCTGCAGTTTGAGGGGTGACATGTCAAGGTCATGGTCATCCTTTATGGTCAAAGGTTACCAACTTTTAACATTGGCCATAACTTTTGAACCATTAGAGATACAGCCTTGATATTTGGTATGCATGTGTACCCTATGAAGGTGCACAGTTTGAGGGGTGACATGTTAAGATCAAGGTCATCCTTCAGGGTCAAATATCATATCGAGGGGGCATATTGTTTCACAAACACATCTTGTTAATACATATAAATCTTACAATTAACTCTCTTGTACAAACCACATATGAAGTTACATATGTGTCAGATCAGAATCCAAACTTTGTGCTAATTTCAGTCAAGTTATGCTCAGCAGTGATAGGGTTTCTGTCATCTGTTTGTCTGAAAAAATAACACTTTCAATGGCCCTCTTGTCGATAGAAACATATAGTGAAAATCTTCTTTTCTGAATCTACAGGGTTCTCAGGTTTCATATTTGGCACATAGCACCATTTTCCGGTCCTCTATAAAAGTTATATACGTCATTAAAAGTTCGAGTAAAGGGAATTTTGAGCGAATGAAGGATTGTTAGGCTGTCTGTACTGTATCAATTGGTTGTATGCACTGTGCATGTGTGTACTCTTAGCCATTTCTGGCGATATTGGGATATTCAGGAGCAGAGTGAAAACTAGTGTAATTTTCATAAACACTATCAAATGTGTATTATTAGTTTAATATAAACTTCATTTTCTGCATTAAATACAAAAGGGAACTGTTGCTTTCTGCTCCCTGAAGATCAATCTCACATGTATGATAGAAAACTCGATAAGCATTATATCTTACAGAGTTGTCTTTCTTCTTCAAATTTATACTTGTCATGATAGGCAATAGAAACCCCCCCCCCCCCCCCCCCCCCCCCCCCCCAGAAATAGTCTTCTATAATATTCCTTATTTAAATCCACGATTATTTTTTATAAAAAATTAACTCAAATGTGACAAGTTGTGAAATCTAACACAAAAATTAGCATACATATTAAACACAATGTCTACTTCCGGTTTCCCAAACAAGTTCACTTTTTAAATTCACAGTTATAAAAAATTAACACAAACAAGCTTGACAAGTCATGAAATCTGGCACAAAAAATAGCATACATAAACACAATGTCTACTTCCCGTTTCCCAAACAAGTTCAATTTTTAAAAACAAAAAAAGTCACTACACATAACACTCACTTCTTCAAAAAGTCATTTATGCTTTATCAGCTCATTATTTTAAAAACGATTATGGTAATAATATGCACGCCTGTGTTAACACAAGTCATCTTATTAAACAATTAATTCTATTGATGTGTACCGCCCTTTCGAAGTGTGAAAAACATGCGGCACTGGGAGACCGACACTCAAAAGAGGTTGGGTACAGCCGTGTTTGCCATCCTTTTGTGTTTGAGTAATTAGAGTGTGAAATACAAATAAATAAGCTCTTGGGGCCAACATTTAGTTAGAGAGTTCCAGTCATCGGTGTTTGAGCTAACTATGGTAGAACAATATAGAACATATAAGACTTTTGCTGGGACAGAGACAGCGATTCGAGTCATCACGGGTGTTCTTATTGTAAAATCCATGTTCGAGCTTTCGAAGTTCGACTGTCATTTGCTTACAAGCAAAGTACTGACAGGCATGGAAGGCGATGGTCATTTGTTATTTCAAATTATAATATACACGTTTTTCATTAATGATACATGTATATGTATTGAGGCCTTTTTCTGGCAATTTTGGGGACAATGCATTTTAATATTTGGAAAAAAAGTTTGTGTAAACTCAACCAGGGAGTGGATCTTAAAGAAAAACCTGGTAAACTGTAAGAGAGAAGAACAGGACTGGTAATCAAGATGGTGGATTTTGAAGGCAATGAGACCATGTGAGGAGTCTAATTTAAAAGATTTAATCATTTATTGTCTAACTCTTTCGTTCTCAGCATTATTTTGGAAATATACATAATATTACATGTATCTATTAACGTGTACTGATGTATGTAATCACTAATACATGTACTGTGTTTGTTATTTGTCTAAGACCCATAAAACTGTTTGAAAGGGTATGATTTTTTCTTTTATACAGTATTTGCATATGCAATTTACATAAAATCTGCATATAATTAATATTCATAATATGCAAATGAGCTCAAGCGACAGACAAAATGACATTTTGTTGTTTTTCCTCATATAAAGCTGTTTCAAAATAAGATTTACTATGATGTTTAGTCATATTTTATGACAAATGTCAAAGTTATTTATAGTTTTTTTTTTGGGAGGGGGGGGGGGGGGGGGGGGGCTTTGTTTTAAAAATGAAAACAAATATATGAACTGTTTGTTCATGGTTGTTTTAAGTTAGGATAGACCGATTTGACCAAACATTGTATTAAGCAAGCTTATATAATAAAATAGAAAAAATGGTTTCCAGTCAATAACTTAAGTTTGGATTGACCGATTTTGACCAAACTTTGTATTTAGCCAGCTTGTATGAAGACCTAGCTTGGGATTGTATTTTGGGATTCTCCAGTCAAAGTCAAGGTCACTGTCACTAAAAATAGAAAAATGTTTCCACTGAATAACTTAAAAGAGTGGAATTACCAATTTATTTGAAATTGGATTGACCAAACATGGTATGTAGGAAGGTTTCATGAAGACATAGCTTGGAAAGACCAATTTTGACCAAATTTGTATTTAGCAAGCTTACATGAAATCCTAGTTTAGGATTGTATTTGGAGGTTATCAGGTCAAGGTAAAGGTCACTGTTACTAAAAATAGAAATACGGTTCTTGGTCAATAACTTAAATATGGATAGACCAATTTTGACCAAATTTGTTTTTAGCGAGCTTACATGAAGACCTAGCTTGGGGTTGTATTTCGGATTTCTTGGGTCAAGGTCAAGGTTGCTGTTACTAAAAATAGAAAAAATGGTTTCCAGTCAATAACTTAAGTTTGGATTGACCGATTTTGACCAAACTTTGTATTTATCCAGCTTGTATGAAGACCTAGCTTGGGATTTATTTTGGGATTCTCGAGTCAAAGTCAAAGTTACTAAAAATAGAAAAATAGTTTCCACTGAATAATCTCAGATTGAATAGATCAATTTACTTGAAATTGGATTGACCAAACTTGGTATTTAGAAAGCTTGCATGAAGACCTAGTTTAGGATTGTATTTAAGGTCATTGTCACTAAATATAGAAAACTGATTTCCGCTTAATATTGGATTCTCCTATTTTTTATAAAAAAAATTATTTAGCAAACTTGCATGAAAAAACCTAGCTTGGAAGTGTGTTTTGGGTTCTAAAGTCAAGGTCACAGTTACTAAAAGTAGAAAAACACTCATCTCAATAACTTTAGTAAGATAAAGGTTTTGCAATATTTGCTATGTGGGTAGTATAGCTTATGAAGAACATTTGCTTGTTTGATTGACAGTAGGGTTAGTTTAGTCACAAGTTGCTGTGCCCATGCTGTGTTGACATACATATGATACGCTAGTATTAAATGCAATAGTCTGATTTAGTTATTCATCCAATCAAAATTCATCTGCATTTGTATCAGTTTGTACTCAGCACAGCAATGTGACTCTACCTCCCATAGGTGGGCACTGGAAGCTAAAACACTTATGAAGCCTTAAGGCAGAATGCTAAAGTAGTACATTTTAGCTTTTTCACCTCTAGATTGTATGTCATCTTCTGCATTCATGCTTATCCATCACATCCCATGTAATAATTTGGTAAAACTTTGAAAACCTGGTTTCGTGGCATTGCCATGTTTCTTATTTTGTCATTATAGTTATGCAAGGAATATGTTACAAAAAGTAAACATGCATATGGATTGAGTAAGTACTTAAAATTAAAAAAGTGTAAACAACATATTTGAAAAATGCTTTTATAAATTCAAAATACACATACCAGTACATGTGTATATCATACATTTTATTTCAGCAAGAATTTTGATGTTGGACATGACCTATACGTTCAGCTGTGAGGCAGTAGATGACATCTGTGATTCTCTGGAAAATGTTTTTGCTGTAGCCTGTAATTTTAGTGGACCTTCAAGAATTCCGTTTTTCAGTTTAATAGCACTTAAGGAGTACCCAAAGGTATATGTGTATAAGAGACTTTTATTAAATTGAATTAATTGCTTATGAAATTATTTATTATCAATTTACATGTACAGGGTGTCCCAAAAAAAAAATGGAACCCGGAATTAAGACCTGCAAGTTACACCATTTCTGTCAATATTGCTAACTTAAATTAAAAGTATACACACATGTAGTTTAGTAGAGACAACATTTTGCCATATGTTGTCTAAATTTTGTCTAAACATATTCATTGGTTTTTAAGATATCAGCATTTAAACAAAAGCACCAAAACTCCGTTTTAAACATGATATAGGCATGGTCTTTGCAATTTACGAATTTATGAATTTTAGGTGCATTCATTAAAAAACTCATATCTTTAAAACCAATGCATATTTTTATGAGAAATTTGGCAGACATATTATGCACAAATGACTTATCTACAAAAATTAATATTTATATTTTGATTTGTCCGGTTACATTGGTTAAAATACACATTTGATCCAGGGTTCCGTTTTTAGCTCACCAGAGCACAAAGTGCTCAGGGTGAGCTTTTGTGATCACCCGTTGTCCGTCGGCGTGCGTCGTCCGTCGTTCGTCGTTCGTCGTTCGTCGTCCGTCGTCAACAATTTGAACCTTTAAAAATCTTCTCCTCTGAATCTACAGGGATCTCAACTTTCATCTTTGGCACGTAGCATCATATTCAGGTCCTCTACAAAAGTTATATAAATTATGCCCCTGGGGTCAAAATTGGCCCCGCCCCAGGGGTGCCTTGTTTTCAATAGAAACATATAGGAAAACTTTGAAAATCTTCTCCTCTGAAACCAGAAGCTTCGTAGCTTTCATAATTGGCACATAGCATCATGTTCAGGTCCTCTACAAAAGTTATATAAATTATGGCCCTAGGGTCAAAATTGGCCCCGCCCCTGGGGTGGGCAGTTTTCAATAGAATCATATAGTGCAAACTTTGAAAATCTTCTTCTCTGAAACTGGAAGGCTCTCAGCTTTCATATTTGGCACATAGCATCATGTTCAGGTCCTCTACAAAAGTTACATAAATTATGGCCCCAGGGTCAAAATTGGTCCCGCCCCAGGGGTGGGCAGTTTTCAATAGAAACAAATAGCGAAATCTTTGAAAATCGTCTTCTCTGAAACTGGAAGGCTCTCAGCTTTCATATTTGGCACAGAGCATCATGTTCAGATCCTCTACAAAAGTTATGTAAATTATGGCCCAGGGGTCAAAATTGGCCCAGCCCCAGGGGTGGGCAGGTTTCAAAAGAAACAAATAGTGAAATCTTTGAAAATCTTCTCCTCTGAAACTGGAAGGTTCTCAGCTTTCATATTTGGCTCATAGCATCATGTTCAGGTCCTCTACAATAGTTATATTATTTATGGCCCGGGGGTCAAAATTGGCCCCGCCCCAAGGGTGGGCAGTTTTCGATAGAAACAAATAGTGAAATCTTTGAAAATCTTCTTCTCTGAAACTGGAAGGCTCTCAGCTTTCATATTTGGCACAGAGCATCATGTTTAGGTCCTCTACAAAAGTTACATAAATTATGGCCCCGGGGTCAAAATTGGCCCCGCCCCAGGGTTAGGCAGTTTTCAATAGAAACAAATAGTGAAATCTTTGAAAATCTTCTTCTCTGAAACTCGAAGGCTCTCAGCTCTCATACTTGGCACATAGCATCATGTTCAGGTCCTCTACAAAAGTTATATAAATAATGGGGCCCTGGAGTCAAAATTGGCCCCGCCCCAGGGGTGGACAGTTTTCAATAGAAACAAATAGTGAAATCTTTGAAAATCTTCTTCTCTGAAACTGGAAGGCTCTCAGCTTTCATATTTGGCACAGAGCATCATGTTCAGGTCCTCTACAAAAGTTATATAAATTATGACCCTGGTGTCAAAATTGGCCCTGCCACAGGGGTAGTAGACAGTTTTCAACAGAAACATATTGAGAAAACTTTGAAAATCTTCTTCTCTGAAACTGGAAGGTTAATCTCAGCTTTCATATTTGGCTCATAGCATCATGTTCAGGTCCCCTACAAGTTTTTCTAAATTATTCCCCTGGGGTCAAAATTGGCCCGCCCCAGGGCCGGCTAGTTCTCTATAGAAACATATAGTGAAAACTTTGAAAATCTTCTCCTCTGATTGTCTGGTGAGCGCTTCAGGGCCATTCTGGCCCTCTTGTTTTTGGGACACCCTGTATTTAGTGTTTGCAGCAGATATTAGAACCTACCAAGAGCTTGTCTGTTATTGCTTACCTCTTTAAATGTGGTTCATGAGTGTACTGGCATTTGCAAACGACCCAGATTAGGGTCTGCACTGTTTGTCATTCAAAATCCGGCAGCATTTTCTTACTGAATAGACTCTACAACACTGATGAGTCATTTAAGTTTTAATTTTCAATATTCAAGCTTTGGTTAATCTGCATAGCTTTTGTACTGGATTCTCAGAGTACAATAGGAGAAAAATCCTATGAGTATATCCTATTACTCTAAGGCTTCTAGGCATTCAGAAAGAGAAACTTCAGTCTATAGGTCAAGCTGCTCCTGAAGGATTAGTTTGATCAGGTTCTTCACTGTTTACTTCTATGGTAAAAAAGGTCAAAAGGTAAGTGGGAGTGGTGGTCCAGTGGTAGGACGTTACACTTGGGATCGAAGGGTCCCTGGTTCGAATCCTGCCATCGGACTATCAGAATTTTTTTGAGCAAAAGGTGCATTCCATGTTTGCTCCTTTCCACCCAGGTATATAAATGGGTACCTGTGAGGGAAATAAGCCAATGTGCCATGACTGCCTTGGGCGCCGAATGTTAATGGCCAACTATAACCCAGTAAGCGGGGGGTAAATTGTGAAGTCGGGAGAATATGTACCTTGTATATAGTTCCAGACTATAAACCTCACCTTTTCCTTTCACTTCTATGCAGTGCTCCAGATAAATTTTGCATGCTAATGTGTACGTACAAAGGGTCCCGGGTTCAATCCCCCTCCGGACCAAGTCCTTCGGTGGAGACTATAAACCGAGGTCCGATGTATCAGTGCTTTACATGATAATAAGAGTAGGGCATCGCCCCCGGGTTTTCTCTGCATCCTCTCCCCTCTCTCTGGGGCGTCCAATTAGCCCCTAGTGAGCAGAAACGGACACTAATGAACACAAACCTATGTGCACATTTTGTTTTCAATACTGATAGTCAAAATGAAATGCTGAAAACGGGAACTGCAATTCTTGTTTTTATGCCCCCAAAGCTAGGCTTTGGCGGCATATAGTCATCGCACCGTGCGTGGGTGTGTGGGTGTGTGTACCTTTTGTCCGGAGTATATTTGCTTTGTCACATCAGCTACGGATACCAAATTTGGTGTGTGAGTTCATCTTGGGATGGCGGAGTGTCGCATATCATTTCCAGGTCACTTTGACCTTGACCTTTGACCTCGATTTACAAAAAGCTTGTCCGGAGCATATATACCTTACCAGCTACAAAAAGTTTGTCCGGAATATATCTCCTATACCTTACCAGCTAAGGATTCCAAATTTCGTGTGTGAGTTCATCTTGGGATGGAGGAGTGTCATGTACCATTTTCAGTTCACTGTGACCTTGACCTTTGACCGATTTTACAAAAAGCTTGTCCAGAGCATATCTCCTATACCTTACCAGATACGGATTCCAAATTCGGTGTGTGAGATCATCTTGAGATGGCGGAGTGTCGCATACCATTTTCAGGTCACTGTGAACTTGACCTTTGACCTCGATTTTACAAAAAGCTTGTCCAGAGCATATCTCCTATACCTTACCAGCTATGGATTCAAAATTTGGTATGTGAGTTCATCTTGGGATGGCGGAGTGTAGCGTACCATTTTCAGGTCACTGTGACCTTGACCTTTGACCTTGATTTTACAAAAAGCTTATACCTTACCAGCTGCAAAAAGCTTGTCCGGAGTATATCTCCTATACTTTACCAGCTATGGATTCCAAATTTGGTGTGTGAGTTCACCATGGAAATGCGGAGTGTTGCGTACCATTTTCAGTTCACTGTGACCTTGACCTTTGACCGATTTTGCAAAAAGCTTGTCCGTAGCATATCTCCTATACCTTACCAGCTACAGATTCCAAATTTGGTGTGTGAGATCATCTTGAGATGGCGGAGTGTTGCGTACCATTTCCAGGTCACTGTGACCTTGACCTTGACCTTTGACCTCGATTTACAAAAAGCTTGTCCGGAGCATATCTCCTTACCAGCTACGGATTCCAAATTTGGTATGTGAGTTCATCTTGGGATGGAGGAGTGTCGCGTACCATTTTCAGGTCACTGTGACCTTGACCTTGACCTTCGACCTCGATTTTACAAAAAGGTTGTCCAGAGAATATCTCCTATACCTTACCAGCTACGGATTCCAAATTTGGTGTGTAAGTTTATCTTAGGATAGTGGAGTGTCGCGTACCATTTTCTGGTCACTGTGGCCTTGACCTTTGACCTCGATTTTACATAAAGCTTGTCCGGAGCATTTCTCCTATACCTTACCAGCTAGAGATTCCAAATTTGGTTTGTGAGTTCATCTTGGGATGGCGGAGAGTCGTGTACCATTTTCAGACCACTGACATTGACCTTGACCTTTGACCTCAATTTTACAATCTGGAGCATATCTCCTATACCTTACCAGATACAAAAAGCTTGTCCAGAGCATATCTCCTATACTTTACCAGCTACGGATTCCAAATTTGGTGTGTGAGTTCATCTTGGGATGGCGGAGTGTCGCGTACCATTTTCAGGTCAATGTGCCCTTGACCTTTGACCTTGATTTTACTAAAAGCTTGTCCGGAGCATATCTCCTATACCTTATCAGTTACAGATTCCAAATTTGTAATTTGTAAGTATTGTACAGGTATGCTTAGGCAAACAGTGTAGACCCAAATCAAACTACAGGGTCTACACTGTTTGCTACTACATTAGCATGAATCAGACATTATAAAGAGCTCTAAATACTATTCGTACATGGGTAGGCCATGCTGTTCAAATACTTACAGTGTCAGAACTTTCAGATGAATTACAGCATTATAACAATATAAACCCATATCAGGCAGCTCCTGTAGGAGCTACTGGGTCTTCATTGCTTGCTTACAACACTACCTAAATCAGATGCTATACATGCTTATGCAAAGAATGTAGATCCATATTAGGTAACTTCTGTTGCAGCTGTCTAAAAGCAAGTGTTACATGAAACTTTGACCATGCGTTTAGAATTGACTGAGGGTATGTTTTTAACGTTAAGGATCGACATAGGGTCTTTCTTAAACGTTAAGAATCAACTTAACAGTAACAATCAACACAGCATGTTTTTTTAACATTGAAATTTGACCCTATGTCTTTTTTTTAAAACGTTAAGAATTTACCCAGGATCTGTTTTAAATGTTGACAATCAACCCAGGGTCCTTTTTAACGTTGAGAATGACCTAGGGTCTTTTTTAACTAAATTTCGACCCTTGGCTCTTTTCTTAGCTATCATAATCATCAAAGGTTCTGTTTCTAATGTTAAGAACTGACTCCTGTGTCATTTTTAACAGCATCAAAATTTCATGTTACACCTGCATTACATTGTATTGTTTTTCCGCCAAAATGCATTTCGGTGTCAAACACTTTGGGGGCATTTGTCACCCGTGACGACTCTCTTGTTCTGTCCATTTTTAGCTTGTCTGTTTCGAAGAAATCACAAGCTATTTTCGTAACTCCGGGGTAGTCGTTGTCGTGGTCATCGTCCAAAATCTTGATTTCTAAATTTGTGAGTTATTGCCCTTTGTATTTTTAGCTCACCTGAACTGAAGGTTCAGGATGAGCTATTGTGACCGCGATCCATCCGGCCACATTTTCAAACGACATCACCAGAAACTGCTGACCCGATTTTAACCAAATTTTGTGAGAAGCATTAGTGGCTAGGGGGAACAAAAGGTTGTTCACAGTATGACCCCCGGACCAAAAATGGCCCGCCCAATGGCTTATCAGTTTGTCATAGGAACATCTTTAAAAATCTTCTTCTCTGAAACTGTAAGGCCTAGACCTTTGATATTTGGTATGTAGCATGATCTAATGGTCCTCTTCAAAGATTGTTCAAATTATGACCCCCGTGCCAAAAATGGCTCCGCTTCGGGGTTTATCAGTTTTTCATAAGAAAATCTTTAAAAATCTTCTCTGGAACTATAAGGCCTAGACCTTTGATATTAGGCATGTAGCATGATCGTATGGTCCTCTACATTGTTCAAATTATGACCCCGGACCAAAAACGGCCCCGCCCAAGGGCTTATCAGTTTTTCATAGGAAAATCTTTAAAAATCTTCTGAAACTGTAAGGCCTAGACCTTTGATGTTTGGTATGTAACATTATCTAATGGTCCTCTACAAAGATGTAGCTTAGAATGTTCAACTTATGACTCTGACCCTTGGCGAAACTTGGAGCTTATCAGTTTTTCATGGGAAAAATATATTATTTTTCTCTGAAACCATAAGGCTTAGACCTTTGATTAATGGCATACTGCTTTGCCTTGTGGTTCTCTACCAAGGTTGTACAAATGATGACTTCTGGGTCAAAAATTGCCCCGCCCCTGGGGTATCTCAGGTGAGCGCTTCAGGGCCTTATGGCCCTCTTGTTTTATACTTACATTTTGTGTAGCTGATTACTCGACTTTACTTCATAGGTTAGTAGATCTCATTGAGGGAAGGCCCGTACATAAGAACCGTAACTCTTGATTTCAAATTTTTTGGAGTTATGGTCCTTTATTTTTAGCTCACCAGAGCACTTTTGTGCTCAGGGTGAGCTTTTGTGATCGCCTGTTGTCCGTCGTCCGTCGTCATCCGTCGTCGGGCGTCAACAATTTGAACCTTTAAAAATCTTCTCCTCTGAATCTACAGGGTTCTCAGCTTTCATCTTTGGTACATAGCATCATCTGTAGGTCCTCTACAAAAGATATAAATTATGCCCCTGGGGTCAAAATTGGCCCTGCCCCAGGGGTTTTCAGTTTTCAATAGAAACATATAGTGAAAACTTTGAAATTCTTCTCCTCTCAAACTGGAAGGTTCTCAGCTTTTATATTTGGCACATAGCTTCAACTTCAGGTCTTCTAAAAAAAGTTTGAAAAATTATGCCCCTAGGGTCAAAATTGGCTCCACCTCAGGGATTGCCAGTTTTTTGTAGCTGACTGCTTAAACAGCCCATGGGATCACTATATATGCATAGGAAAAACTTTGAAACTCTTCTTGTCAAAACTACATATCCCAGAGCTTAGATATTTGTTGTATAGATTTACTTAGCATACCTTTATCAGTTTTGTTAATGTCATAGTTCTGAGCTTTAAATTTGCCCTGCCCTGTGTATATAGACTTCTTCACATCAGAAACTACAGGTTAAAGGTTTCCCCATATTCAAAGATAAGCCAGTGCTCTGACAGGACTAGCCAGTGTGAGTGTATTGGTAATCACCCTTAACCTGATCAGTAGAGTAGAAATTGTGTTTAGACAAATTACACACACTCATTTTAGATTGAGAAAACTATGTGGATAATTCTCAAAATGCAGAAAGCTCTTAAAGCTTTTTTTCCATATCTATGTCCTGCATTAAGCTGCCAGCTATCAATATAGAGCCTATAACTGTATCTGTTGTGAAGTTCAGCTTAATACAAATTCAAGTGTTCTATTGCATCTTGGAGAGCAGTGTCTATTTTTAGCTGGCTATTTTTAGCTGGCTATTTTTAGCATACATAAAAGGTAGGTTATCTCCCTTTCGCACTTTTTGATTACAACTGGATTGCCTTCCTTCTGGATAATGGCAGTTGCAAATTAGATCTGACCTGTAAATAGAACAATTAACCCTTTACTCCATAAATATGCATTTCTACACCTTTGCAAACAGTAGACCCTGATCAGATGGCTCATGTATTAGCCATCTGATCAATCTGCTCTATTTGCTTATGATATAATATAGTGCAATTTTCATTTTGTGTACAATATACATGTACTTATATGTTTACTTAAGCCTTTCCCTCATATAAATGCCTTATCATGCATTTGCAAACAGAACAGACCCAAATCAGACGGCTCCTATAGCAGCTGTCTGATCAGGGTCTGATCTGTTTGTCAATGGAATTTGAAATATGTTTCTTTACTTTCTAAAATGGCTACACTGTCCCACTTTCCATATTTCGTCCATGAATATTCACTATGTATTTGAAATTTTGAATAAACATAGAACAGGGGAAGGGTTAAAAGTACATCAATCTTAAGATAAGATATGAATGATAATATGAACTCATGAAGATGTAATGAAAATATCTGAAATTTTGAACATAAGTATAGATTAATTTATTCTTTCTGAATTATAATTGGCTCCACCCCAGGGCCGGCTAGTTTTCTATAGAAACATATAGTGAAATCTTTGAAAATCTTCTCCTCTGATTGTCTGGTGAGCGATGTCAGGGCCATTCTGGCCCTCTTGTTCCATTTTTTTTTAAAATTTAGCTGGACAAGCACCAAATCAGGCGAACGCGGCTCTTGTTTAATCGCTTATTACTTTATCTATCAAACGAGTTCGCACTCGCTATTCCTCCTTTTTTTCAAAATAACTGAAAATGTTAGCGATTTGTCAACGCTCAATCTCTTCATTTGCGGACCAACTCTAGATGATGACATAATATATTTTTTGTCAATCAGACACATGCAATTTGACATCTTCTCGACCCTACATCTTTTGCACAATTTCGACAAACCGTGGTCGTTTCCGGTTCCCTATATTTGATACATGTAGAGTTACAGAATTTACTGCGATTTTTGATTGCTTCACGTCATGAACATACTGGACCAAACTATGTTAGAGACAGTTCATTGCCATCTAATTTGAAAAAACAACAACAATAGACATAAAAACGAGAATTACAGTTCCTGACATCTACCTAAACATTACTGGAATGGTACCAGATATATAAGTGTATATAAACCTAACTCGGAACTTTGGGCAAGTGTTTATCAACGATCTACGCATTGGTTTCATTTTGATGGAGATAAGAAGTGCGAAATGCAGTCTGACAATTAAAATATGTATACAGTTTCCCATTAGCGTTTCAGAGTTTCATATGCGTTTTAGTTTGAAAAATATGTGTAAAAATGAACGTACACGCCTTATCTGGAGCACTGACTATGTCAGTCTAATTTAAACTTATTGAAATGGTGTTTTACTCAGCTTTACAAACTGATGAAACTTGTAGGTTGGATGTCCTAATACTTGGGGTAATTAAGGTAATAATTTTCTGTCCAGTATAAAAGCGTTGAATCATATATCTGTATATACAGGTACATCTTGCATATAGTTCAAACTGTTAGGACATTAACTGTCATTGAACTCTCCACCAACTTAACAAAGGATGGCTCATTAAACCAATCAACTATGTTATATTTCAGGTAATATTGCCATATTCATATGTGCGAAATAATTTTCAAAGAATACAGGCAGCAGTTGCTGAGGCCAGAACTTCGCTGTATCAGTCAGACTGTAGGAGTGCAAAGCCCCTGTCATGCATCCACCAAGCCCTGGAGCAAGCATGCTCTCAGTTTGTAAAACAGCTACATTCTCCACTTCATGTAAGTTATACACCCAGCCCTGGAGCAGGACTTAATGTAAGTTATACGCCAAGCCTTGGAGCAAGCGTGCTCTCAGTTTGTAAAAAACTACATATTCTACACTTCATTAAGTTATCCACCAAGCCTTGGAGCAGGCACGCTCTCAGTTTGTAAAACAGCTACATTCTACACTTCATGTAAGTTATCCACCAAGCCCTGGAACAGGCGTGTCCTCAGTTTGTAAAACAGCTACTTTCTACACTTCATGTAAGTTATCCACCAAGCCCTGGAGCAGGCGTGCTCTCAGTTTGTAAAGCAACTACATTCTACACTTCATGTAAGTTATCCACCAAGCCCTGGAGCAGGCGTGCTCTCAGTTTGTAAAACAGCTACATTCTACACTTCATGTAAGTTATCCACCAAGCCCTGGAGCAGGCGTGCTCTCAGTTTGTAAAGCAACTACATTCTACACTTCATGTAAGTTATCCACCAAGCCCTGGAGCAGGCGTGCTCTCAGTTTGTAAAGCAGCTACATTCTACACTTCATGTAAGTTCATCATTCTAAGTTGCTCAAATTGTGAGCCTGTAGGATAAATACACATGTATATATCTAAAAGTTGTGAACAAAGAAATTCAATTTCTTAATAATCTTAATAGTGCAAACAATATCAAACAGGGTTGCCACAGGTCAGGGAAAAGTCAGTGAAATTTAAATATTTTCAAGGTCGGGAATTGTCAGGGAATTTTGTGAAATGTCAGGGGAATTGGAAAATATGGGCAAATGTTAGAATTGTAAGGGGATTTTGAAAAAAAAGAGAACCAAGACCATATATTTTAAAGGTCCTCAAAAATATAATATAATTTGTGACAGAAAGACCAAATGTTGCAATGTAACATGTCAGGGAGATTTAAAATTATGTCAGTGAAATGTCGGAATTGTCAGGGAATTTTGTTTCCACTGATTTGTGGCAACCCTGTCTTACACAGTGTATCACATTCATGTTTTGGTTTCAGTGCTATATGCATTAAAGGAGTACATGTACCTAAATTACATTTAAGAGACACCTAAGCATGTAAAACGCTACTGTTACCACAAGAAATTCCGTCATAAAATGCAAGCTTTTATAATAAGACACTAATCAAAGTTTGATTCTGATGTCTGCCTTTAAACCTCTCCATCATACAAATGCTTTTTCATGCCTTCGCAAACAGAGTATACCAGATCAGAAGGCTTCTAGAGGAGCTGTCAGATTAGGGTCTGCCCTATATGCTCATGATTTATATCTTATTCTAAAGTTTCTTCCATACCAAAATCTTCCTGTTTACATAATTATGCTATTTTGAAATTCAGCTAACATATATTCATAAGTCATTATTTCTTAAATGAATATTCAACATTAACATTCCAGTTAATGTAGCATACTGGAAATCATATGTCTTTGTATACACAAATGTATTCATAAACTTTACATTAAATAACAATGTACTTGATTCTATATTGTGTCTAACACTATTTGTTTAGAAAAAAATATATATGTACCAATATTTTGACTAAGTTCAAATAATCAAACTGTGAATTAAAGTGATGCCGAACAATAGATAAAGGCACATATTCAAATTACTAATATTCATATTTCTCCATCAAACCCTATGTTGTGACCATTCTTTGAATTGTCTCAAAGGGATGATCTAAAGACAGTCACAACATAGGGATTGGTGGAGTAATAAAGAAGCTATTCTTGAAAATGTTTAAATTACACATCTTATCTGGTGATGTGCAAATTATGAAAACAGATTGGTTTACTGAAGTAATAACATTTAGCAAGATGTGGTTCTTGTTAAACTGCATCTTATGATTTAATGACCCACTCAAACTTGAAACAAATTCTGGATTGACCTTTAATTTGATGAATATTAATATTAGCTGCATTTTATGCCCCGTGACAACAGTCAGGGGGCATTATGTTTTGCACCTGTCGGTCTGTCTGTCCGTCCGTGCATCACGCTTTGTTATAAAGTGTTATATGTCAGTAATTTCTACACTTATACACATGAAACTTCACATACACATCAATCACCATAATTATGTGCTATCATTTGGCACCCCACCCATGCTGCCCCTAAGCCCAAGGTCAAATGACTTGGAAACTTTACTTGCAGTTGGTTGTCACAGTTATTAGCTCACCAGAGCACAAAATGCTCAGGGTGAGCTTTTGTGATGGCCCGTTGTCCGTCGTCCATCGGCGTGCGTTGTCCGTCGTTTGTCGTCAACAATTTGAACCTTTTAAAATCATCTCCTCTGAATCTACAGGGTTCTCAACTTTCATCTTTGGCACATAGCATCATGTTCAGGTCCTCTACAAAAGTTATATATATTATGCCCCTGGGGGTCAAATTTAGCCCCGCCCTAGGGGTGCCTTGTTTTCAATAGAAACATATAATAAAACTTTGAAAATCTTCTCCTCTGAAACTGGAAGGTTCTCATCTTTCATATTTGGCACATAGCATCATATTCAGGTCCTCTACAAAAGTTAGTGTAGTCCCTGGGGTCATAATTGGCCCCGCCCCAGGGGTGCTAATTTTCAAAAGAAACATATAGGTAATACTTTGAAAATCTTGAAACTGGAAGGTTCAAAGCTTTCATATTTGACACATAGCATCATGTTCAGGTCCTTTATGTCCCTGGGGTCAAAATTTGCCCTGCCCCAGGGGTGGCCAGTTTTCAGTAGAAACATATAGTGAATACTTTGAAAATCTTCTCCTCTGAAACTGGAAGGTTCTCAGCTTCATATTTGGCACTTAGCATCATGGTCAGGTCCTCTACAAAAATTATATAAACTATGTCCCTGGGGTCAAAATTGGCCCCACCCCAGGGGTGCTAATTTTCAATAGAAACATATAGTGAAAACTGAAAATCTGCTCCTCTGAAACTTGAAGGTTCAAAGCTTTCATATTTGGCACATAGCATCATGTTCAGGTCCTTTACAAAAGTTATATAAATTATGCCCCTGGGGTCAAAATTGGCCTCGCCCCAGGGGTGGTCAGTTTTCAATAGAAACATATATAGTAAAAACTTTGAAAATCTTCTTCTCTGAATCTGGAAGTTTCTCAGCTTACATATTTGGCACATAGCATCATGTTTAGATCCTCTACAAAACATATATAAATTATGCCCCTGGGGTCAAAATTGGCCCCCAGGGGTGCCTTGTTTCTATAGAAACATATAGTAAAAACAAAAAATCTTCTCCTCTGATTGTCTGGTGAGCGATATCAGGGCCATTCTGGCCCTCTTGTTTCATTGTCTTATATCTCCCTAACCACTGTAGCTAATGCCATGGAATCGCATATACACATTAAACACCATTAATACTTTCATTGCGCACCCAGCCCAGGCTGCGCCCAAGGCCAAGGTCAAATGACTTGGAAATTTTACGTGCAGTTGGTTGTCACACTTTTTTTTCGTCTTATATCTCCCTAATCACTGTAGCTATTCGCATTGAATTGCATATACAATTAAATACCATATATACTTTCATTGCACACCCAACCAATGCTGCCCGCAAGCCCAAGGTCAAGGTCAAATGACTTAAATTTTATGTGCAGTTGGTTGTCACATTTACATGCAGTTGGTTGTCACAGTTTCTTCATCGTCTTATATCTCCCTAACCACTGTAGCTATTCGCATGGAATTGCATATACACATTAAATACCATCTATACTTTCATTGCACACCCAATCCATGCTAACCGCAAGCCCAATGTCAAGGTCAAATGACTCATGAATTTTATGTGCACTTGGTTGTCACATTTTTATACCCCCACAAACAAAGGTATATAGGAGTCACCTTGTTGGTTTATCGGTTAGTTGGTCGGTCTGTTGACTTTTGTTTCCGCGCGGTTTCTCAGTAACCGCGGACTAGAATTCAATGAAACTTGACATGATGCTTTATCATAAAGAGCAGATGTGAATTCAATTATTATTTTCCGGCTCAGTGATTTCCTTACAGAGTTATGCCCCTTTGTTCAAAATTTTATGTTGGTCTGTTTCCGCGGGGTTTCTCAGTAACTGCTGACTAGAATTCAATGAAACTTTACATGATGCTTTATCAAAAAGAGGACATGTGCTTCCAATTATTATTTTCCAGCTCATTGATTTCCATACAGGGTTATGCCCCTTTGTTTAAAATGTTTGTGTTGGTCTGTTGACTTTTGTGTCCACGCGGTTTCTCAGTAATCGCTGACTAGAATTTAATGAAATTTGACATGATGCTTTATCATAAAGTGGACATGTGCATCCAATTATTAGTCCCCCACTGGTTACCGGTTGGGGGACTATAGGTTTGCTCGATTCCGTCTGTCTGTCAGTCCGTCCTTCCATCCGTCCGCTTGTCCGTCCGTCCGTCACGCTTCGTGTCCGGGCCATATGTCCTAAAAAGTTATTCCCCTTTGGGGAGTTATTCCCCTCTTACATATTTTTTTGTCCGGACAATAACTCTTTATCTACTGGTTCAATTGATTTGAAACTTCACATATGGAACAATCATGATGAGGGGTAGTGTCATACACAAGGGCCATAACTCTAGCATCGATATTTTTGGAGTTCTTCCCCTTTTTCATATTTTCTTGTCAGTCTGTCACGCTTTGTGTCCGGGCAATATCTCCTACAAAGTTAGGCCAAATTCATTATAACTTCACACATTGAAGAAGCATGATCAGGAGTAGTGTCATGCACAAGGGCCATAACTCTAGCATCAATATTTTTGGAGTTATTCCCCTTTTTATACGCCCACCTAATAAAGGTGGTCATATATTGTCGTGGCCTTGTCCGTCCGTCCGTTCGTTCGTTCATTCGTTTGTTCGTTGGTTCGTTCGTTCGTTCGTCCGTCAACATTTTGATTGTCCGCTGTTTTCTGGGAAAACTATTTGAGAGATATTAATGAAACTTCACACAAATGTTAAATGCATCAAGATCTGAAGCTGAGTTGATTCTGAGGTTCATTTGATTTTTCATTTCAGAGTTATGGCCCTTGTCCTTAAAAAATATGCAAATAGTTGTCCGCTGTTTTCTGGGAAAACCATTTGAGAGATATTAATGAAACTTCACACAAATGTTTAATGCATCAAGATCTGAAGCTGAGTCGATTCTGAGGTTCATTTGATTTGTCGTTTGGGAGTTATGGCCCTTTTACTTAAAAAATAATGCAAATACATGCAAATAGTTTGTCCGCTGTTTTCTGGGAAAACTATTTGACAGATATTAATGAAACTTCACACAAATGTTAAATGCATCAATATCTGAAGCTGAGTTGATTCTGAGGTTCATTTGATTTTTCGTTTCAGAGTTATGGCCCTTGTCCTTAAAAAATATGCAAATAGTTTGTCCGCTGTTTTCTGTGAAAACTATTTGAGAGATATTAATGAAACTTCACATAAATGTTTAATGCATCAAGATCTGAAGCTGAGTCGATTCTGAGGTTCATTTGATTTGTCGTTTCGGAGTTATGGCCCTTTTACTTAAAAATAATGCAAATACATGCAAATAGTTTGTCCGCTGTTTTCTGGGATAACTATTTGACAGATATTAATGAAACTTCACACAAATGTTAAATGCACCATGATCTGAAGCCGAGTTGATTCTGAGGTTCATTTGATTTTTCATTTCAGAGTTATGGCCCTTGTCCTTAAAAAAATATGCAAATAGTTTGTCCGCTGTTTTCTGGGATAACTATTTGACAGATATTAATGAAACTTCACACAAATGTTTAATGCATCAAGATCTGAAGCTGAGTTGATTCTGAGGTTCATTTGATTTATCGTTTCGGAGTTATGGCCCTTTTACTTAAAGAATATACAAATACATGCAAATAGTTTGTCCGCTGTTTTCTGGGAAAACTATTTGACAGATATTAATGAAACTTCACACAAATGTTAAATGCATCAAGATCTGAAGCTGAGTTGATTCTGAGGTTCATTTGATTTTTCATTTCAGAGTTGTGGCCCTTGTCCTTAAAAAATATGCAAATAGTTTGTCCGCTGTTTTCTGGAAAAACTATTTGAGAGATATTAATGAAACTTCACACAAATGTTTAATGCATCAAGATCTGAAGCGGAGTTGATTCTGAGGTTCATTTGATTTGTCGTTTCAGAGTTATGGCCCTTTTACTTAAAAAATAATGCATTTATACATGCAAATAGTTTGTCCGCTGTTTTCTGGGAAAACTATTTGACAGATATTAATAAAACTTCACACAAATGTTTTAAGCAACAAAATTTGAAGCTGAGTTTATTTTGAGGTTCATTCAGTTTGTCTTTACAGAGTTATGGCCGTTGCACTTTACAAAAATCTGCAAAAATGAGGATTAGCTGTAACTTTTTTAGCTCACCAGAGCAGAAAGTGCTCAGGGTGAGCTTTTGTGATCGCCTGATGTCCGTCGTCCGTCGTCCCGCGTCAACAATGTGAACCTTTAAAAATCTTCTCCTCTGAATTTACAGGGTTCTCAGCTTTCATCTTTGGTACATGGCATCACCTATAGGTCCTCTACAAAAGTTATATAAATTTTGCCCCTGGGGTCAAAATTGGCCCCGCCCCAGGGGTTGAAAGTTTTCAATAGAAACATATAGTAAAACTTTGAAAATTTTCTCCTCTGAAACCAGAAGGTTCTCAGCTTGCATATTTGGCACAGATCATCATGTTCAGGTCCTCTACAAAAGTTCTATAAATTATGCCCCTGGGGTCAAAATTGGCCCCGCCCCAGGGGTGGGCATTTTTCAATAGAAACATATAGTGAAATCTTTGAAAATCTTCTCCTCTGAAACTGGAAGGCGCTCAGCTTTCATATTCTGCACAGAGCATCATGTTCAGGTCCTCTACAAAAGTTATATTAATTTTGACCCTGGGGTCAAAATTGGCCCCGCCCCAGGGGTGGGTAGTTTTCAGTAGAAACATATAGAGAACACTTTGAAAATCTTCTCCTCTGAAACTGAAAGGTTCTCAGCTTTCATATTTGGCTCATAGCATCATGTTCAAGTCCTCTACAAAAGTTGTATAAATTATGTCCCTGGGGTCAAAATTGGCCCGCCCAGGGCCGGCTAGTTTTCTATAAAAGCATATAGTGAAAACTTTGAAAATCTTCTCCTCTGATTGTCTGGTGAGCGCTTCAGGGCCATTCTGGCCCTCTTGTTATTTAATGAGATATTCACTTCATTTTTAGCTCACCAGAGCACAAAGTGCTCAGGGTGAGCTATTGTGATCGCCAGATGTCCATCGTCCGTCGTCGGGCGTCAACAATTTGAACTTTTAAAAATCTTCTCCTCTGAATCTACAGGGTTCTCAGCTTTCATCTTTGGTACATAGCATCACCTATAGGTCCTCTACAAAAGTTATATAAATTATACCCCTGGGGTCAAAATTGGCCCTGCCCCAGGGGTTTTCAGTTTTCAATAGAAACATATAGTGAAAACTTTGAACATCATCTCCTCTAAAACTAGAAGGTCCTCAGCTTTCATATTTGGCACATAGCTTCAACTTCAGGGCTTCTACAAAAGTTATATAAATTATGCCCCTAGGATAAAAATTGGTCCCACCCCAGGGATTAACAGTTTTTTCTAGCTGACTACATAAACAGCCCATGAGATCACTAGTTATGCATAGGAAAAACTTTAAAATATTCTTGTCAGAAACTACATGTCCCAGAGCTTAGATATTTGGTGTATAGATTTACTTAGCATAAATTTATGGGTTTTATAAGTATCATAGTTCTTGGGTTAAAATTGGCCCTACCCTGTGTGTACAGACTTCTTCACATCATAATCGACATTCTAAAGGTTTCTCCTTAATATATCAGCCTGCAGAGCTGAGACCAGTCAGGGTGATTTCTTATATAATCGCCCTTCGCCTGATCAGTAGAGTAGAAATTGTGTTTAGACAAATAATACACACTCATTTAAGATTGAGAAAACTGTGGATAGTTCTCAATATGCAGAACACTCTTAAAGCTTTTTTTCATACCTATGCCCTACATTAAGCTACCAGATATCAATATAGAGCATAATCTGTTGTGAATTTCAGCTTAACTCTTTGCATGCTGGGTAATTTTGTCATCTGCTAAATAGTTGTCTGCAGCATATTCATAAGTAATCCGTACTACACAATTTCTTTCTAAGTTTTTCAGAAGTTCAGTCTCATTGACAAACAGTTTGGATAACAGACCAGGCCCCACATTATATTGGCCCTGATCTGGATCCAAACTGTTTGCATAGGTCATTAGTGGTGGGAGAATCCCACTACACACTTTCTTTCTAAGTTTTTCAGAAGTTCAGTCTCATTTACAAACAATTTGGATATCAGATCAGGCCCCACATTATGTGGGCCCTGATCTGGATCCAAACTGTTTCCATAGGTCATTAGTGGTGGGAGAATCCGCCTCTAGTCTAAATTTTTCTTCACTTGAGGTCCTCTACAAAAGTTACATAAATTATGCCCCTTGAGTCAAAATTGGCCCTCGCCAGGGCTGGCTAGTTTTCTATAGAAACACATAGTGAAAACTTTGAAAATCTTCTCCTCTGATTGTCTGGTGAGCGATGTCAGGGCCTTTCAGGCCCTCTTGTTTTAAAAAATAGTATCACCTTAATATGGAAATCAAGATCTGAAGCACAGATTAGAAAATGTCAACACTTATAAGGCATGTTGAATCAGAGAAAGTTTGCAAGTGGGCGTATTATGTACCGTATGCGGTACTCTTGTTCATATTTTTTTGTCTGGACAATAACTCTTTATCTACTGGTTCAATTGAACTGATTTTTACTCCCCTTTTACATATTTTCTTGTCGGGACAATAACTTTTTATTTACTGATTCAATGTATGAAAGTAGGTACTAATACCATTCAAGTGGTCATGTATATACAGGTAAACCTCTGAAAACCGAACACCTTCGGACCGGACAAAATGTTCGGTTTTCAGAGGTGTTCGGTTTTCAGAGATTTTTCTTAAAGTGAAACCTGAAGGTAATGAATGTGATCTTCTGTAATATTGTTCACTTCTTTTGATCTTATCAGAATAAGATACAAACATCAGTTTCTACTATAGATGAGAGTATTCAGTAACAAGAAAATAATCATGTTGTAATATTGTTTTATCTAATTTATACTTTGCCACATATTGATGATGTCGGAGTAGAAGAGGAGCAGGCATGATTGTGTTAAATGTTTAAACTGACTGTCAGATTCAGAGCCTGATTGATTTTATTTATCCTTTATTATTTTTCATAATCAAAAGGCTTGTTCATGCAGAATTACTCTAATGTTAAAACTTCAGTTAATGAAGTTATGTCAGTCAATTGAAGCACTAGTAATATGTAGCATGAACATTTAAGTATGTAGGCATTGTGTTTATGAAAACAAAATTTGCATGTTGAGTTCATCTTCCCTTAATTTCAATAAAGAGGTGTGAAAAACCATGCCTAATTAAAATTTTCTTACGATTTCCAAAAACAACATCAGCTACAGTATTAGCCTATACCCCTGTTGTGGTTTTCACACCTTTTTAGTAACACAGGCAGCTGTCAAACACAGTAGGGGTCCCAAAATTCCCTAGTCATACTATCAACAAGCCAGCACCCCTAATTGGTCCTCAGGGTATGTTCGGTTTTCAGAGGTGATTTACAATGGAAATATAGGTTTCTGTTCCGGAACTTGTGTTCGGTATTCAGAAGTCAGAGAGTTCGGTTTTCAGAGAGCTTTTCTATATAGAATATATAAGGAAAAATTCGGGACCAAAATATTTGTTCGGTTTTTAGAGATTTTCGGTTTTCAGAGGTTCGGTTTTCAGAGGTTTACCTGTACCATGGTCAGCCACACCATGGGTGGGTGGAGAGTGGAGGGTTTTTTTCAGTCCGGTGGGGGACTCATGTCTTGCATAGCAATACAACATGCCCTTGTTATTTTCCAGCTCAGTGATTTCCTTACAGAGTTATGTCCCTCTTTTTAGCTCACCAGAGCACAAAGTGCTCAGGGTGAGCTTTTGTGATCGCCTGATGTCAGTCGTCCGTCGGCGTGCGTCGTGCGGTGTGTGTCGTCCCACGTCAACAATTTGAATCTTTAAAAATCTTCTCCACTGAATCTACAGGGTTCTCAGCTTTCATCTTTGGTACATAGCATCACCTATAGGTCCTCTACAAAAGTTATATAAATTATGCCCCTGGAGTCAAAATTGGCCCCGCCCCAGGAGTGGGAAGTTTTCAATAGAAACATGTAGTAAAACTTTGAAAATCTTCTCCTCTGAAACCAGAAGGTTCTCAGCTTTCATATTTGGCACATAGCATCATGTTCAGGTCCTCTACAAAAGTTATATAAATTATGACCCTGGGGTCAAAATTGGCCCCGCCCCAGGGGTGGGCAGTTTTCAATAGAAACAAATAGTGAAATCTTTGAAAATCTTCTCCTCTGAAACTGGAAGGCTCTGAGCTTTCATATTTGGCACATAGCATCATGTTTAGTTCCTCTACAAAAGTTATATAAATTATGGCCCTGGGGTCAAAATTGGCCCCGCCCCAGGGGTGGGCAGTTTTCAATAGAAACATATAGTGAAATCTTTGAAAATCTTCTCTTCTGAAACTGAAAGGCGCTCAGCTTTCATATTTGGCACATAGCATCATGATCAGGTCCTCTACAATAGTTGTATTAATTATGGCCCGGGGGTCAAAATTGTCCCCGCCCCAGGGGTGGACAGTTTTCAATAGTAACAAATGGCGAAATCTTTAAAAATCTTCTTCTCTGAAACTGGAAGGGTCTCAGCTTACATATTTGGCACAGAGCATCATGTTCAGGTCCTCTACAAAAGTTATATAAATTATGGCCCTGAGGTCAAAATTGGCCCTGCCACAGGGGTGGGCAGTTTTCAATAGAAACATATTGAGAAAACTTTGAAAATCTTCTTCTCTGAAACTGGAAGGTTAATCTCGGCATATTTGGCTCATAGCATCATGTTCAGGTCCCCTACAAGTTTTTTAGCTCACCAGAGCACTTTTGTGCTCAGGGTGAGCTTTTGTGATCGCCTGATGTCCGTCGTCCGTCGACGTCCGTCGTCCGTCGTCGGGCGTCAACAATTTCAACCTTTAAAAATCTTCTCCTCTGAATCTACAGGGTTCTCAGCTTTCATCTTTGGTACATAGCATCATCTGTAGGTCCTCTACAAAAGTTCTATAAATTATGCCCCTGGGGTCAAAATTGGCCCTGCCCCAGGGGTTTTCAGTTTTCAATAGAAACATATAGTGAAAACTTTGAAATTCTTCTCCTCTCAAACTAGAAGGTTCTCAGCTTTCATATTTGGCACATAGCTTCAACTTCAGGTCTTCTACAAAAGTTATATAAAGTATACCCCTAGGGTCAAAATTGGCCCCACCCCAGGGATTGACAGTTTTTTTCTAGCTGACTGCATAAACAGCCCAAGGGATCACTATATATGCATAGGAAAAACTTTGAAACTCTTCTAGTCAAAACTACATGTCCCAGAGCTTAGATATTTGTTGTATAGATTAACTTAGCATACCTTTATGAGTTTTGTTAATATCATAGTTCTGAGGTCAAAATTGGCCCTGCCCTGTGTATAAATATTTTCACATCAGAAATTTCAGTATAAAGGTTCTACAGGTTAAAGTTTTCCTCAGATAAGCCAGTGTCCTAGCTGGTCAGTGGGAATGTATTGGTAATCACCCTTCGCCTGATCAGTGGAGTAGGAATTGTGTTTAGACAAATTACACACACTCATTTTAGATTGAGAAAACTATGTGGATAATTCTCAAAATGCAGAAAGCTTTTGAAGGTTTTTTTTCCATATCTATGCCCTGCATTAAGCTGCCAGCTATCAACATAGATCCTAAAACTAAGTTCAGCTTAATACAAATTCAAGTGTTCTATTGCATCTTGGAGAGCAGTGTCTATTTTTAGCTGGCTATTTTAAGCATACATAAAAGGTAGGTTATTTCCCTTTCACACTTTTTGATTACAACTGGATTGCCTTCCTTCTGGATAATGGCAGTTGCAAATTAGATCTGACCTGTAAATAGAACAATTAACCCTTTACTCCATAAATGTGCATTTATACACCTTTGCAAACAAAGTAGACCCAGATCAGATGGCTCATGTAGTAGCCATCTGATCAATCTGCTGTATTTGCTTATGATATAATATAGTGCAAATTGCATTAAATTATTTTTATTTTGTGTACAATATACATGTACTTATAATATGTTTACTTAAGCCTTTCCCTTATATAAATGACCTTTCATGCATTTGCAAACAGAACAGACCCAAATCAGATGGCTCCTACAGCAGCTGTCTGATCAGGGTCTGATCTGTTTGTCAATGGAATTTGAAATATGTTTCTTTACTTTCTAAAATGGCAATACTGTCCCACTTTCCATATTTCATTACAACTATTTTTTTTATAACAACTGGATTGTCTCCCTTGTTGGTAGTAACTCTGCAGAAATATTGCAGATCTACCCAAACAATGAACATTTTTGCACAGTAAATCAGACAATTAACCCTTTACTCCATAAATATGCCTTTCTACACCTTTGCAAACAGAGTAGACCCAGATCAGATGGCTCATGTAGTAGCCATCTGATCAGTCTGCTGTTTGCTTATGATATAATATAGTGCAAAGTGCATTACATTATTTTTATTTTGTGTACAATATACTTATAATATGTTTGCTAACCCTTTCCCCTCATGTTAACACTTTTTTCACACATTTGCAAACAGAACAGACCCAGATCAGACGGCTCCTATAGCAGCTGTCTGACCAGGGTTTGCTCTGTTTGTTAATGGAATTTGAAAGATGTTTCTTTACTTTCTAAAATGGCTACACTGTCCCACTTTTCGGTCGGTCGGTCGGTCGGTCGGTCTGTCTGCAAAATCTTGTACGGCGAACTCCTCCTTCAGTTTCAACCCGATTCACTTGACACTTGGCATAATTGTTAATCAGGAGTAGTAGATGTGCAAGACACAAATTTCAGGTCTCTGTGACCTTGACCTTGACCTTTGACCTTGAAATTGGTCTTGAAATTGGCAGGCAAAAGCTTGTACTTTGAACTCCTCCTTCACATTCAACCTGATTCACTTGATACTTGGCATAAATGTTACTCAGGAGTAGTAGATGTGCAAGACACAATTTCAGGTCTCTGTGACCTTGACCTTTGGCCTTGAAATTGGTATTGAAATTGGCAGGCAAAATCTTGTACTTTGAACTCCTCCTTCACTTTCAACCTGATTCACTTGATATTTGCCATAAATGTTATTCAGGAGTAGTAGATGTGCAAGACACAAATTTCAGGTCTCTGTGACCTTGACCTTGACCTTTGGCCTTGAAATTGGTCTTGAAATTGGCAGGCAAAATCTTGTACTTTGAACTCCTCCTTCAATTTCAACCTGATTCACTTGATACTTGGCATAAATGTTACTCAGGAGTAGTAGATGTGCAAGACACAAATTTCAGGTCTCTGTGACCTTGACCTTTGGTCTTGAAATTGGCAGGCAAAATCTTGTACTTTGAACTCCTCCTTCAATTTCAACCTGATTCACTTGATACTTGGCATAAATGTTACTCAGGAGTAGTAGATGTGCAAGACACAAATTTCAGGTCTCTGTGACCTTGACCTTTGGCCTTGAAATTGGTCTTAAAATTGGCAAGCAAAATCTTGTACGGCAAACTCCTCCTTCACTTTCAACCTGATTCATTTGATACTTGGCATAAATGTTACTCAGGAGTAGTAGATGTGCAAGACACAAATTTCCGGTCTCTGTGACCTTGACCTTGACCTTTGGCCTTGAAATTTGTCATGATATTGGCAGGCAAAATCTTGTACTTTGAACTCCTCCTTCAATTTCAACCCGATTCACTTGATACTTTGCATAAATGTTACTCAGGAGTAGTATATGTGCAAGACACAAATTTCAGGTCTCTGTGACCTTGACCTTGACCGTTGGCCTTGAAATTGGTCTTAAAATTGGCAGGCAAAATCTTGTACTTTGAACTCCTCCTTCACTTTCAACCTGATTCACTTGATACTTGGCATAAATGTTACTCAGGAGTAGTAGATGTGCAAGACACAAATTTAAAATCTCTGTGACCTTGACCTTTGGCCTTGAAATTGGTCTTAAAATTGGCAGGCAAAATCTTGTATGGGGAACTCCTCCTTCACTTTCAACCTGATTTACTTGATACTTGGCATAAATGTTACTCAGGAGTAGTAGATGTGCAAGACACAAATTTCAGGTCTCTGTGACCTTGACCTTGACCTTTGGCCTTGAAATTGGCAGGTAAAATCTTGTACTTTGAACTCCTCCTTCAATTTCAACCTGATTCACTTGATACTTGGCATAAATTACAGAATTTTCTCTATTTGAACTTTGGGTATTTTTGTTATTTGGTCCTGTTACATGTTCAAAACTTGGATTTGCAATCAAGGCTGCCGTGTGGGGGTATTCATCACCTTTAGTGATAGTTCTAGTTATAACTATTTTGTCTATGAATATTCAGTAGGTATTTAAATTTTGAATAAACATAGAACAGGGGAAGGGTTGAAAATAAATTAAGATATGAATAATAATAACTCATGAAGGTGTAATGAAAATATCTGAAATTTTGGATATTATTTATAAGTACATGTATAGATTAATTTATTCTTTCTAAAATTCAACCAATTTGCCCAGGGAAAGGGTATACATACTTTTGTACATGCCCTTCTTTAGATTTGCATTGTTATATGTTTTCATTTACATTTTCTTAAATTTTCTTCACTTGAGGTCCTCTACAAAAGTTACATAAATTATGCCCCTTGAGTCAAAATTGGCCCTCGCCAGGGCTGGCTAGTTTTCTATAGAAACACATAGTGAAAACTTTGAAAATCTCCTCCTCTGATTGTCTGGTGAGCGATGTCAGGGCCTTTCAGGCCCTCTTGTCTAAATTATTCCCCGGGGTCAAAATTGGCCCGCCCCAGGGCCGGCTAGTTTTCTATAGAAACATATAGTGAAAATCTTCTCCTCTGATTGTCTGGTGAGCGCTTCAGGGCCATTCTGGCCCTCTTGTTTTTCCAAACCTTTACAGATATTGATGTGATATTTGGTATGTCGCTTTATTATAATGAGTTACAGATCAGGTTTGAATTTCATTAAGCTTCATTGATTTTTCACGGAAATACAGTGATTTTACTTAGAAATTTTGTTGAAATTAAGGTTTTCCGGAGTATTTTTCTAAACCTTTACAGATATTGAAGTGATATTTGGTATGTGGCTTTATTATAATGAGTTACAGATCAAGGTTGAATTTCGTTACGCTTCATTGATTTTTCACGGAAATACAGTGATTTTACTTAGAGATTTTCCGGAAATTCAGGTTTTACAGAGTTTTTTCCTAAACCCTTTCAGACATTGATGTGATATTTGGTATGTAGCTTTATAATAATGAGTTACAGATCAAGTTTGAATTTTATTACACTACATTGATTTTTAATGGAATTACAGCATTTTGACTTAGAAATTTTTAGGAAATTTCAGGTTTTCCGGAGTTTTTTTCTAAACTGTAGCAGATATTGTAGTGATTTATTTCTATAACCCCCATCTCTGTGTCAAATGTGCTAGTCATCACCTTAAGTGGTAGTTCTAGTTATTTATATATTCATTTATTTTATTTATTTTGATTCATATATTTTTATCAGCAGGGGCTAATATTTTTGTCAGGGTTATTTCTTTCTTTTCTGCCTTGACCCAGTTTCAGTGAAAATGCTAGTGAATTAGATATAACTAATTAAAATCACATTCTCAATCATAGCGGTCAGCGTGGTCTAAGAGTTATAACAATGGCTTAGGAAATGTGAGGTCTTGGGTTCGATCCTCGGTGGAAGCTTAATTTTTTATGCCCCAGTTGACGACAGTCAGGGGGCATTATGTTTTGCACCTGTTCGTCCGTCCGTCCGTCCATCTGTTCGTCACGCTTTTACGTGCAGTTGGTACATGCAGTTGGTTGTCACAGTTTTTCATGGTCTTATATCTCAGTAACCACTATAGCTATTGGCATGGAATTGCATATACACATTAACCATCATCCATATTTTCATTGTGCCACCAGACCATGCTGCCCACAAGCCCAAGGTCATGGTCAAATGATTTAGAAATTTTACGTGCAGTTGGTTGTCACGTTTACATGCAGTTGGTTGTCAGGTTTTAGCTCACCAGAGCACAAAGTGCTCAGGGTGAGCTTTTGTGATCGCCTGATGTCCGTTGGCGTTCGGCGTACGTCGTTCGGCGTCCGTCGTCAACAATTTGAACCTTTAAAAATCTTCTCCTCTGAATCTACAGGGTTCTCAGCTTTTATCTTTGGCATATAGCATCATATTCAGGTCCTCTACAAAAGTTATATAAATTATGCCCCTGGGGTCAAAATTAGCCCCGCCCCAGGGTGTCAAGTTTTCAATAGAAACATATAGTAAAACTTTGAAAATCTTCTCCTCTGAAACTGGAAGGTTCTCGGCTTTCATATTTGGCACATAGCATCATGTTCAGGTCCTCTACAAAAGTTATATAAATTATGCCCCTGGGGTCAAAATTGGACCCGCCCCAGGGGTGGCTAGGTTTTTTTAAGCAGACTGTTGTTCCAGTTTTCTGTTACAGACTGCTTGGTTCATTAGTTGGGCATAGGGAAAACTTAAAATCTTCTTGCCAAAAACTCCATGTCCCAGAGCTTAGATATTTGGTGTATAGATTTACCTTTATGAATTTTGTTAATATCATAGTTCTGAGGTTAAAATTGGCCCTGCCCTGTGGGTTATACTTTAAAATAGACTTCTGCAGTATAAAGGTTTCCCTTGAACCACCAGCTAGCCAGCTAGTGTATTGGAGAGGTCAAGCTTAAGTTCACCTGTCCTATACTCTAGCTGTTGTCTGCTTCAGAATTATTGTCTGTTTGTTCACACTGTTTTTAATACATACCAATCTTACAATTAACCCTCTTGAACAAACCACATAATTAAGAAGTTACATATATGTATCAGATCAGAATCCAAACTGTGCTAATTTCAGTCAAGTCATGCTTAGCACTGATAGGGTTATAACACTGAGTTTCTGTTATCTGTTAGAAATGTCTGCTGAAAAATTAACACTGTCAATGGCCCTCTAGTTTTATATAGAAATATGTTGTGAAACCTAAATAGTAATCTTCTTCTGAAACTGGAAGTTTCTCTGCTTTCATATTTGGCACATAGCATCATCTTGAAGTCCTGTACAAAACATATATGAATTATGCCCCTGGGTTCAAATGAAGCCCCGTCCCAGGGGTGGCCAGATTTCTATAGAAACATAGTGAAAACTTTGTAAATCTTTTCCTCTGATTGTCTGGTGAGCGATATCGGAGCAATCATGGCCCTCTTGTTTCATTGTCTTATATCTCACTAACCACTATAGCTATTGGCATGGAATTGCATATACACATTAAACACCATCCATACTTTCATTGCGCACCCACTCCATGCTGCCCGCAAGCCCAAGGTCAAGGTCAAATGACTTAGGAATTTTATGTGCGGCTAGGCAAGCACCACCACAGGGGCATCGCTGTGTTTTACAGACACAATTTTCTACTTTTTCTCTCATTTTTAGCTCACCAGAGCACAAAGTGCTCAGGGTGAGCTTTTGTGATTGCCTGATGTCCGTCGTCTGTCGGCGTGCGTCGTCCGACGTTCGTCGTCAACAATTTGAACCTTTAAAATTCTTCTCCTCTGAATCTACAGGGGTCTCAGCTTTCATCTTTGGCACATAGCATCATCTGTAGGTCCTCTACAAAAGTTATATAAATTATGTCCCTGGGGTCAAAATTGGCCTCGCCCCAGGGGTGCATTTTTTTCTATAGAAACATATAGTGAAAACTTTGAATATCATCTCCTCTGAAACTGGAAGTTTCTCAGCTTTCATATTTGGCATATAGCATCATGTTCAGGTCCTCTACAAAAGTTATATAAATTATGCTCCTGTGGTCAAAATTGGCTACACCCCAGGGTTGACAGTTTTCTAGCAAACTTATAGCTGACTGCGTTTTTAAGCATCTTCTCTTTGCTCATAAATAGGTCATCCAGTCAAGCAGTAGAGAGAGATGACCAGTGGCTATTTTAAGTGCACCTGTATCTGGTGCTGGAGCTCTGTCTTAACCCTTTGCCTGTTCTATGTTTATTATTAATTTGAATGCCTACTGCATATTCAGGAACAAAATAGTTAAAATGAAGTATGGAAGGTGGAACATTGTAGCCATTTTTTTTCCAAATTTCACAACCTACTGAATATTCATCTACAAAATAGTTATAATGAAATATAGTAGGTGGAACATTGTAGCCATTTTAGAAACTTAAGGAACAGATCTATCAAATTCCAATAACAAACAGAGCAGGCCCTGATCAGATGGCTCCTTATAGGAGGCATCTGATCTGGGTCTACTCTGTTTTCAAATGTGTGAAAGCACGTTTATATGAGGGAAGGGTTAATTAATAATAGTGATTGGCATTATGATATTATTATAACCTGCCCTGCAGTTCAGAAGAAGGGTAAATCATGTAAAGACTCCACAATGCCAAATTAAAGATTTTAAATAAATTATGAAATATTTTTTAACATGAAATTGTATTACTTGAAACTATTAAGTTAAACTTATGAATATGAAATTATTATGTAATAATTTATAATAATATTCAAGTGCAAAAAATCAGTTTGGAATGCTAGGGTACACATACCCATTCAGAAGAACAGTTGATCGCCTTTAGTCAGAACTTTGTATGGCCTTGTTTATTTCTTAGCACTCTTAGTTTCTTAGTTTACATGCTTTTGGTTTAAAACAATTTTGTACATAAAAATATAAGTCCTTTGTTTGCATTTTGGCTTTGGTAAAGTTATTTAGCTGAGATCTTTTACTTGTGGTTTTGTTGACCGTTTTGCATATTTCACCATTGTGCATGAATTTGCTTCCATTTAAATGTATATTTTATACTAACCTGTTCTTAATTTGGGGACAATATAAGTGAAAAAGTTAATGGGCATTGAGTCGACCTGTTCGAATAATTTCATGTAGACTGTAAGTATGGGAGTTTGTATGCCTTGTGACCATCACTTAATGTGATAATGGTTTCTACATCAGTGTGTTTCAGCAAATGAATAACATTGATCTGTGATGTAATGTGTATTATTGGTGTCATACATAGGTATTATGCATCATGGCTCATTAAAACATTCCCCTGTATCTGCTATTCATACATTACAGTCATGTTTTCCCAATGTATCTGTTATTAAAAGTAATAAACAATATTGCTCCCTCTTTTTCTTCTATCCTGCTTAAAGACATGTTAGGCAGCCATTTTACTCTTGCGTAAATCCTTGCTTGTCTCTACTGTTTCATAAGTAAACAAAGCCGATGCTGATCAGACAGTTCCTGCAGGAGCCTTATGATTTGGGTTTATATGTTTGCTAAATCAAAAGCATAAAAGTGTGTCTCCATCAGGTTAAAGGTGCAACTGTGCTTCTTATGATTTTCTCTGCAGACTGGTGGATTTTGTCAACAGTTGGAGATCATCATCATTACAAATCAAAGATCTGGCCCAGTACAGAAGCAAGTGGAGTCAGCTATTGCCAACCTAGACATGGAACATGTCAAGGTACTGAAGACTAATGAGCTGATTATACCCCCGCAAACGAAGTTTGAGAGGGGGTATATAGGAGTCAGTGTGTTGGTTGGTCAGTCGGTCGGTTGGTCTGTCTGTCTATTTGTCTGTCCGTGGCACAACCTGGCACAATGAACACTCTAGTGGTCACAATTTTAGTCCAATCTTCATGAAACTTGGTCAGAATGATTGTCTTGATAAATTCTGGAATGAGTTTGAAAGTGGGTCATGTGGGTTAAAAAACCAGGTCACTAGATCAAATAGTATAAAAAACCTTGTGAACACTCTAGAGGTCACATTTTTAGCTGAATCAGAATGATTGTTTTGATAAAATCTCAGACAAGTTTGAAAGTGGGTCACTTGGGGTCAAAAACTAGGTCACTAGGTCAAACAGAAAATCCTGGTCTGATTTGCAATCAAGGCAGCTGCGTGGGGTTTTTCCATCACCTTTAGTGATATTTCTTGTTTCTATCAACGATGTTACACGGGGTGTATAGTTTTGACCCATTTGTCTGTCCATTCAACAGTTTGTGCGTGTATCATAATACATTGTTGCTCATCTAGGACTTTCATTTCATCACCAATTTTTCTAAAATCTTCTTTTAGAATTGTCATAAATATAACCTTGGATGAGTTCAATTTTCAGAGGAATCTGTCATGGGGAACCACTTTTTAGCTCACCAGAGCACAAAGTGCTCAGAGTGAGCTTTTGTGATCGCCTGATGTCCTTCGTCCTTCGGCGTCCGTCATGCGTCGTCCGTCGTCAACAATTTGAACCTTTAAAAATCTTCTCCTCTGAATCTACAGGGTTCTCAGCCTTCATCTTTGGCATATAGAATCACCTTTAGGTCCACTACAAAATTTATATAAATGATGTCCCTTGGGTCAAAATTTGCCCCGCACCAGGGGTACATTGTTTTCTATAGGAACATATAGTGAAAACTTTGAAAATCTTCTGAAACTGGAAGGTTCTCAGCTTTCATATTTGGCACATAGCATCATGTTCAGGTCCTCTATATAAATTTTGCCCCTGGGGTCAAAATTGGCCCCACCCCAGGGGTGCCTTGTTTCCTATAGAAGCATATAGTAAAACTTTGTAAATTTTCTCCTCTGAATCTACAGGGTTCTCAGCTTTCATATTTGGCACATAGCATCATGTTTAAGTCCTCTGCAAAAGTTATATAAATTATGCCCCTGGGGTCGAAATTGACCCCGCCCCAGGGGTGCATTGTTAGCTCACCTGAGCCGAAGGCTCAGGATGAGCTATTGTGATCGCGATCCGTCCGGCGTCCATCCACATTTTCAAACGACATCTCCTCTGAAACCGCTGACCCGATTTTAACCAAATTTTGTCAGAAGCATCAGTGGCTAGGGGGAACGAAATGATGTTCATATTATGACCCCCGGACCAAAAATGGCCCCGCCCAAGGGCTTATCAGTTTTTCATAGGAAAATCTTTAAAAATCTTCTTCTGAAACTGTAAGGCCTAGACCTTTGATATTTGGTATGAAGCATGATCTAATGGCCCATTACAAAGATTGTTCAAATTATGACCCCCTGGTCAAAATTGGCCCCGCCCAAGGGCTTATCAGTTTTTCTTAGGAAAATCTTTAAAAATCTTCTTCTCTGAAACTGTAAGGCCTAGACCTTTGATATTTGGTATGAAGCATGATCTAATGGCCCATTACAAAGATTGTTCAAATTATGACCCCCTGGTCAAAATTGGCCCCGCCAAAGGGCTTATCAGTTTTTCATAGGTAACTCTTTAAAAATCTTTCCCTCTGAAAGTGTAAGGCCTAGACTTTTGATATTTGGTATGTAGCATGATCTAATGGTCCTCTACATAGATTGTTCAAATTATGACCCCGGTCGAAAATTGGCCCACCCAAGGGCTTATCAGTTTTTCATAGGAAACTCTTAAAAAATCTTCTTCTCTGAAACTGTAAGGCCTAGACCTTTGATATTTGGTATGAAGCATGATCTTATAGTCCTCTACAAAGGTTGTTCAAATTATGACCCCCAGGTCAAAAATGGCCCCCAAGGGCTTATCAGTTTTTCATAGGGAAATCTTTAAAAATCTTCTTCTCTGAAACTGTAAGGCCTAGACTTTTGATATTTGGTATGTAGCATGATCTAATGGTCCTCTACAAAGATTGTTCAAATTATGACCCCCAAACCAAAAATGGCCCCGCCAAAGGGCTTATCATTTTTTCATAGGAAAATCTTTAAAAATCTTCTTCTCTGAAACTGTAAGGCCTAGACCTTTGATATTTGGTATGTAGCATGATCTAATGATCTAGTGATGACTTCTGGGTAAAAAAAGGCCCTGTCCCAGGGCTTATCTCAGGTGAGCGCTTCAGGGCCTCATGGCCCTCTTTTTAGTCCCCCACCGGTTACCGGTTGGGGGACTATAGGTTTGCTCGATTCCGTCTGTCTGTCTGTCCGTCCATCTGTCCGTCCGTCTGTCACGCTTCTTGTCTGGGCCATATCTCCTACAAAGTTAGGCCAAATTCATTATAACTTCACACATTGAAGAAGGATGATGAGGGCTAGTGTCATGCACAAGGGCCATAACTCTAGCATCAATATTTTGGAGTTATTCCCCTTTTACATATTTTTTTGTCCGGACAATAACTCTTTATCTACTGGTTCAATTGATTTGAAACTTCACATATGGAACAATCATGATGAGGGGTAGTGTCATGCACAAGGGCCAAAACTCTAGCATCAATATTTTTGGAGTTCTTCCCCTTTTTCATATTTTCTTGTCGGTCCGTCTCACGCTTCGTGTCCGGGCCATATCTCCTACAAAGTTAGGCCAAATTCATTATAACTTCACACATTGAAGAAGCATGATCAGGAGTAGTGTCATGCACAAGGGCCATAACTCTAGCATCAATATTTTGGAGTTGTTCCCCTTTTTATGCCCCCAAAGCTAGGCTTTGGCGGCATATAGTGATCACACCGTGCGTGGGTGGGTGGGTGTGTGGGTGTGTGTACCTTTTGTCCGGAGTATATTTCCTTTGTCACATCAGCTACGGATACCAAATTTGGTGTGTGAGTTCATCTTGGGATGGTGGAGTGTCGCACCATTTTCAGGTCACTGTGACCTTGACCTTGACCTTTGACCTTGATTTTACAAAAAGCTTATACCTTACCAGCTACAAAAAGCTTGTCCGGAGTATATCTCCTATACCTTAGCAGCTAAGGATTTGAAATTTTGTGTGTGAGTTCATCTTGGGATGGAGGAGTGTCGCTTACCATTTTCAGATCACTGTGACCTTGACCTTTGACCGATTTTACAAAAAGCTTGTCCAGAGCATATCTCCTTTACCTTACCAGCTACAGATTTCAAATTTGGTGTGTGAGTTCATCTTGGGATGGCGGAGTGTTGCGTACCATTTCCAGGTCACTGTGACCTTGACCTTGACCTTTTACCTCGATTTTAAAAAAAGCTTATACATTACCAGCTACAAAAAGCTTGTCCGGAGTATATCTCCTATACCTTACCAGCTAAGGATTCCAAATTTGGTGTGTGAGTTGATCTTGGGATGGAGGAGTGTCGCGTACCATTTTCAGATCACTGTGACCTTGACCTTTGACCGAATTTACAAAAAGCTTGTCCGGAGCATATCTCCTTTACCTTACCAGCTACAGATTCCAAATTTGGTGTGTGAGTTCATCTTGGGATGGCGGAGTGTCGCGTACCATTTCCAGGTCACGTTGACCTTGACCTTGAACCTCGATTTTAAAAAAGCTTATACCTTACCAGCTACAAAAAGCTTGGCTGGAGTATATCTCCTATACCTTACCAGCTAAGGATTCCAAATTTGGTGTGTGAGTTCCTCTTGGGATGGAGGAGTGTCACGTACCATTTTCAGGTCACTATGACCTTGACCTTGACCTTTGACCCATTTTACAAAAAGCTTGTCCAGAGCATATCTCCTATACCTTACCAGATACGGATTCCAAATTTGGTGTGTGAGATCACCTTGAGATGGCGGAGTGTCGCGTACCATTTTCAGGTCACTGTGACCTTGACCTTGAACCTCAATTTTACAAAAAAGGTTGTCCAGAGAATATCTCCTTTACCTTACCAGCTTCAGATTCCAAATTTGGTGTGTGAGTTCATCTTGGGATGGCGGAGTGTCGCGTACCATTTCCAGGTCACTGTGACCTTGACCTTGACCTTGACCTTTTACCTCGATTTTAAAAGGCTTATACCTTACCAGCTACAAAAAGCTTGTCCGGAGTATATCTCCTATACCTTACCAGCTAAGGATTCCAAATTTGGTGTGTGAGTTGATCTTGGGATGGAGGAGTGTCGCGTACCATTTTCAGATCACTGTGACCTTGACCTTTGACCAAATTTACAAAAAGCTTGTCCGGAGCATATCTCCTTTACCTTACCAGCTACAGATTCCAAATTTGGTGTGTGAGTTCATCTTGGGATGGCGGAGTGTCGCGTACCATTTCCAGGTCACGTTGACCTTGACCTTGAACCTCGATTTTAAAAAAAGCTTATACCTTACCAGCTACAAAAAGCTTGGCTGGAGTATATCTCCTATACCTTACCAGCTAAGGATTCCAAATTTGGTGTGTGAGTTCCTCTTGGGATGGAGGAGTGTCACGTACCATTTTCAGGTCACTATGACCTTGACCTTGACCTTTGACCCATTTTACAGAAAGCTTGTCCAGAGCATATCTCCTATACCTTACCAGATACGGATTCCAAATTTGGTGTGTGAGATCACCTTGAGATGGCGGAGTGTCGCGTACCATTTTCAGGTCACTGTGACCTTGACCTTGAACCTCAATTTTACAAAAAAGGTTGTCCAGAGAATATCTTCTATACCTTACCAACTACGGATTCCAAATTTGGTGTGTGAGTTTATCTTGGGATGGCGGAGTGTCGCGTACCATTTTCAGGTCACTGTGACCTTGACCTTTAACCTCGATTTTACATAAAGCTTGTCCGGAGCATTTCTCCTATACCTTACCAGCTACGGATTCCAAATTTGGTTTGTGAGTTCATCTTCGGATGGCGGAGAGTCGTGTACCATTTTCAGATCACTGACCTTGACCTTTGACCTCAATTTTACAGTCCGGAGCATATCTCCTATACCTTACCAGATACAAAAAGCTTGTCCAGAGCATATCTCCTATACCTTACCAGCTACGGATTCCAAATTTGGTGTGTGAGTTCATCTTGGGATGGCGGAGTGTCGCGTACCATTTTCAGGTCAATGTGCCCTTGACGATTGACCTTGATTTTACTAAAAGCTTGTCTGGAGCATATCTCCTATACCTTATCAGTTACAGATTCCAAATTTGTAATTTGTAAGTATTGGACAGGTATGCTTAGGCAAACAGTGTAGACCCAAATCAAACTACAGGGTCTACACTGTTTGCTACTACATTAGCATGAATCAGACATTATAAAGAGCTCTAAATACTATTCATACATGGGTAGGCCATGCTGTTCAAATACTTGCAGTGTCAGAACTTTCAGATGAATTACAGCATTATAACAATATAGACCCATATCAGACAGCTCCTGTAGGAGCTACTGGGTCTTCATTGCTTGCTTACAACACTACCTAAATCAGATGCTATACATGCTTATGCAAAGAATGTAGATCCATATTAGGTAACTTCTGTTGCAGCTGTCTAAGAGCCAGTGTTACATGAAACTTTGACCATGCGTTTAGAATTGACTGAGGGTATGTTTTTAACGTTAAGGATCGACATAGGGTCTTTCTTAAACGTTAAGAATCAACTTAACAGTAACAATCAACACAGCATGTTTTTTTAATATTGAAATTTGACCCCGTGTCTTTTTTTTTTAAACGTTAAGAATTTACCCAGGATCTGTTTTTAACGTTGACAATCAACCCAGGGTCCTTTTTAACGTTGAGAATGACCTAGGGTCCTTTTTAACTAAGTTTTGACCCTTGGCTCTTTTCTTAGCTATCATAATCGTCAAAGGTTCTGTTTCTAATGTTAAGAACTGACTCCTGTGTCATTTTTAACAGCATCAAAATTTCATGTTACACCTGCATTACATTGTATTGTCTTTCCGCCAAAATGCATTTCGGTGTCAAACACTTTGGGGGCATTTGTCACCCGTGACGACTCTCTTGTTCATATTGTTTTGTCCGGACAATAACTCTTTATCTACTGGTTCAATTGATTTGAAACTTCACATATGGAACAATCATGATGAGGGGTAGTGTCATGCACAAGGGCCATAACTCTAGCATCTATATTTTTGGAGTTCTTCCCCTTTTTCATATTTTCTTGTCCAGTTAATAACTTTTTATGTACTTGTTCAATTGATTTGAAACTTCTCATATGGAACAAGCATGATGAGGTGTAGTGTCATGCACAAAGGCAATAACTCTAGCATCAATATTTTTGGAGTTACTCCCCTTTTTCATATTTTCTTGTTGGGACAATAACTTTTTATTTACTGATTCAATGTATGAAAGTAGGTACTAATACCATTCAGGTGGTCATGTATATACCATGTTCAACCACACCATGGGTGGGTGGGGTGGGGAGAGTGGAGTTTTTTTTCAGTCAGGTGGGGGACTCATGTCTTGCATAGCAATACAACATGCCCTTGTTTTCTATAGAAACATATAGTGAAAACTCCTCTGAAACTGGAAAGTTGTCAGCTTTCATACTTGGCACATAGCATCATGTTCATGCCCTATACAAAAGTTACATAAAATATGCCCCTGGGGTCCAAATTGGCCCCGCCCCAGGGGTGGCCAGTTTCTTAGAGCAGGGTGGCCAGTTTCTTAGAGCAGGCTACTGTTTCAGCCAATTCAATCTGACATTATTTGCTGGGAGACTACACTCCAGATTTACACTCCAGAAAAATGGCCCCTCCTCCAAGCTTTAGTGAAGGATGAGGGGCATTATTGGAGTAAGCCGGAGTCTGAGCATGTATATAGTAGCATATCATTCTGAGCGTACTAATCGCGGACCGCACTTTAAAGACCGTGTTTTTTACCTGACCGCCGTGACAGGAACCCTTGACCGGAAGTGAAATGAAACACATGTCATAGTTTAAAGCAACCAGTTTTATTGCCATTTAGTAAAGGCAGTAAATAACAACCAATAAATCAATGGGAGGGCAGGGCAGGGTATTTACATATACATGCTCAGCCTCCGGCTTACTCCAATAATGCCCCTCATCCTTCACTAAAGCTTGGAGGAGGGGCCATTATTTCCCGTAAGCCTTCGGCTTCACATGTACATAGTAGCATCTTTAAAGGGCAATAAAATGGCCACAAAAAACAGAATACCCTGAACCAGAAAACGTTTAACATAATAACTGTCAAACCACTATCACTGTCACTAAACTAATCACTTCTTGTGAACTAAACAGTACCTAACACTGCATTAGAAAAAGTAACATTACTGTCTACACACTGTCTATAGTAATACTTATGGAAATTCTTCTCTGAAGACCAATCTGCAGTTTTTAGTATCGTCTTCAATGAACACCCTTTCACAAAAGCAGCTGATGTAGAAGCCCCTCTAAAAGAATGGGCCTTAAACATTTGTGTATCCACACCAGCCTGTTCTAATACAGTTCTAAGCCATCTAGCTACAGTACTTGTAGTAATCGCCTGATGAGTAACATATGAAATAAACACCTGTCTTGTTAACCTACAAGACTTTGTATACTTAATATAATACTGCAATGTATGAAAAGGACACAAACTCTCAGTGACATAATGATCCACTTTCAAAACAAAATTATGACCCAACCTTGAGGTCTTAAGCATACAAGGAAAAGAAAAAATGTAACTATTACTTTGACATTTCATGAAGTCTAGACTCATGGCAACAAGAGTTTGTGCTCTAGGAGCAGTGCTCAAAGCAATTAAAGCTATCACCTTCAGGGTTAAGTATTTCAAAGATAACCCTTCTAAAGGGTATAAAGATGACAAAAAATTTAACACGACCTTCACATCCCACGTAAAAGAATACTTTGGTCTCGGAGGAGTCTTGTAAAAAATTCCTTTCATGAACCTCACTATCATAGGTACAGTACAACACCAAGTATTTCCAAACACTGGCAACGTCTGCAACAACATTGACTTGTGCAAGTTAATAACAGAATAACTCTTACCTGAGTAATGCAAAAAGTACAAATATTGTATCACTACAGTTTCAGATGTATAAAAGGCACTCGAAGACCTGATCTGATTCCAAATACACCATCTTTTCCAAGCGTAACCGTACTGCCTTCTTGTTCCTTGACTCCACGAATTGACGACAATGTCGGAAGCTCCTGCAGAAAGGCCTCTAGCCTGCAGCTCTTCCCGGAGATGACCACTCCTATCATCTTCAGCTTTTTCCCTAAGGGATGACAATCCATGTTGTGGCGTAGAAAGAGTAGGTCCTGATGCCGACGCAACCTAATGGGTAATGAACAAAATGTTCTAATAAAAGTGGGAACCACGACTGTGTAAACCAATATGGAAAAATCAAGATTGCCTGATCAACCTTGTCCTCAATTACCTTATTAATAACTTTCCCAATCAAATTAAATGGTGGGAAAATATATGGCCTGAACAACCCCCAGTCCAAAGAAAAAGCATTTGAAGCCATTGCTCCTTCCTCTGGAAACCAGGTAACAAATCTGTCTAACTGCTTGTTTAATTTCGAAGCAAATAAATCTATGTCAGGCCAAAAAAGGTGATTACAAATTCTTTCAAAAATTTCTACTTTCAACATCCATTCAGTGGAATTAGAAAAGTTTCTTGAATAGAAATCAGCTGTATTTGAGGTACCAGGTATATGGACAGCTGAGATGAAAATATCTTTTTCTAAACACCATTTCCAAATCCTGCCAGATAATTCATCCATTCCAAGTGAATGCATACCTCCCATGTCATTTATATAAGCAACTGCACAAACATTATCTGACTGAATCTGCAAATGAACACTAGAAGCAGATCCAAACAATGCTCTGACTGCATATAAAACTGCCAAAAGTTCTAGATAGTTAATTGATCTTAATTTCTCTTCAGCACTCCACCTATTATTAGCATATTCTTGGGTGTCCATATTAATTGCACCCCAGCCTTCCAGGCTAGCATCAGTCCTACAAACTAAGGAAACTTTCCAGGGACGGATTCTTTTCCCATTCTTTTTATACGCCCACCTAATAAAGGTGGTCGTATATTGTCGTGGCCCTGTCCGTCCGTCCGTTCGTTCGTTCGTTCGTTCGTTCGTTTGTTCGTCCGTCAACATTTTGCTTGTCCGCTGTTTTCTGGGAAAACTATTAGACAGATATTAATGAAACTTCACACAAATGTTTAATGCATCAAGATCTGAAGCTGAGTTGATTCTGAGATTCATTTGATTTTTCGTTTCGGAGTTATGGCCCTTTTACTTAAAAAATCATGCAAATACATGCAAATAGTTTGTCCGCTGTTTTCTGGAAAAACTGTTTGACAGATATTAATGAAACTTCACACAAATGTTTAATACATCAAGATCTGAAGCTGAGTTGATTCTGAGATTCATTTGATTTTTCGTTTCGGAGTTATGGCCCTTTTACTTAAAAAATAATGCAAATACATGCAAATAGTTTGTCCACTGTTTTCTGGGAAAACTATTTGACTGATATTAATGGAACTACACACAAATGTTAAATGCATCAAGATCTGAAGCTGAGCTGATTCTGAGGTTCATTTGATTTTTAATTTCAGAGTTGTGGCCCATGTCCTTAAAAAATATGCAAATAGTTTGTCCGCCGTTTTCTGGGAAAACTGTTTGACAGATATTAATGAAACTTCACAAAAATGTTTAATGCATCAAGATCTGATGCTGAGTCGATTCTGAGGTTCATTTGATTTGTCGTTTCGGAGTTATGGTCCTTTTACTTAAAAAAAATGCAGATATATGCAAATAGTTTGTCCGCTGTTTTCTGGCAAAACTGTTTGACAGAAATTAATGAAACTTCATACACAAGTTTAATGCATCAAGACCTGAAGCTAAGTTGATTCTGAGGATCATTTGATTTGTTGTTTCGGAGTTATGGCCCTTGCACTTAAAAACATAATGCAAATTTATGCAAATATGAGGATGTCCATAACTTTTTCATTTGAAATGATATTTACTTCAAATTTTTTTATATGGTTAAACCTTAATGTGAATTTTCACAGATATATTGGGCGATTTGATATGTCATTTTATTCTAAAGTTATGGTCCTTGAACTTCGTGTGTTCGTTGCTTTGTTAGTCGGTCAACTTTTAGTTTGTGTTTTGTTTTCTGGGAAAACTATTAAAATGATATAAATGAAACTTAACACAAATGCTTTAAGCAACAAAATTTGAAGCTGAGTATATTTTGAGGTTCATTCAATTTGTCTTTACAGAGTTATGGCCGTTGCACTTTACAAAAATCTGCAAAAATGAGGATTAGCTGTAACTTTTTTATTTAATAAGATATTCACTTCATTTTTTAAAAAAATAGTATCACCTTAATATGGAAATCTAGATCTGAAGCACAGATTAGAAAATGTCAACACTTATAAGGCATGTTGAATTGGAGAAATTTGCAAGTGGGCGTATTATGTACCGTATGCGGTACTCTTGTTAACAGTGTTATCTAACCACCAATCTAACTGTGAATAACTTGTTTCTGACAATAAAACCTTGTTGTCAAAATTCATTTCTTTACCCAGCCCCTGCAGCTTATTCCTTTCAAGTGCTCTATAATGCAAAGGGGCTTCTAAGACAGCACTAAAAGCATTTATAATCAACCCTATAAAAGAGGCTAACTGTCTGACAACCACAAATTTCTGTTCCTTCAAAGTCTGAGCCAACTTCAAATTTTTTTCCACCTTTTTCTCAGTTAAAAATATCATAAAAAGTACTGAATCAATGACAAAACCAAAAAACACAATTCTTTGTGTGGGAACTAATACAGACTTCTTCTGATTTGAAACATACCCTAACTTTTCCAAAGTATTGACAATGACATTAGTATTCACTGTACACACATCAAAACATTTGTTCATATTCAAAGAATCATCTATATAATATGAACACCTAATATCCTGTTGCCTAAACCAAGCATAAACTGGTTTAAGTAATTTTGTAAACACAAAAGGTGCCGATTTTAAACCAAATGGCAAACAGACAAATTGGTACAAAACACCATTCCAGAAAAATTTCAAATACTTCTGGTAATCCTTATGTATAGGAATAGAAAAGTATGCATCCTGCAAATCAATTGAAGTCATATAATCGTTCTCTTGTAACAAATCCAAGACAATGTTGAAAGTTTCTTGTTTAAAATGATCATAGTGTACAAAGTGATTCAAATACTTAAGATTAATCACTGGTCTGAACTTGTTATTAGGCTTCGGTACTATGAACAAATTTGAGATATACTCATCAGACTCCTGTTTAGAAGGAATTATAGCTCCTTTATCTAACAAAGTTTTCACCTCACAATCAACAATTTCCCACTCTTTACTGTTAAAAGGAATAGCTTTTGGAATTTTCTCCTGAACTGGTACACAATCAAAATGGATTTTATAACCAGAAATGGTGTCCAGGACCCACTGATCTAATGTGATATTCTTCCATGCTTCAACACAATTTCTCAGATTACCTACCTTAGACTTCAATTCTGGTCGTTTGGGGCTGTGACAGTACTAGTGGCAGTACCTCTCCTGGGTATCCTATAACCAGCCATTCTACCTGGTCTACCCTGTCCTCTGCTGGGATAAGGAGAAAACCTATTGCCTCCATAACCACTATAACCAGAATTATAAGGTCGCCTTCCACCTCTGAAATTTCCTCTACCCCTACTCATGGGGAATCTTGGTTCTTTGCCGATAAAACTAAGGGATTCACAAGACTTGATATCCTTTGCTACATCATCGCCAAAAAGTTTGTCAGTTACAGGCATCGAAACATTACACAAACTGTGAAATTTCTTTTTCAGGTTAGGCCTGATCATATATCTGCGTTTGATAGACAACATGTACTGGACTTGTCCAAACAAAACCAAAGCATCTGAAATTAAGCTCTTTGCTTCAGCATTCCCTGCAATTTGAGTTTTCAACACAGAAGCCAACTTAATCACTGGCATAAGTCCAGTAGCCACCAAATTCTGGATGTCAACAACTCCCCTGTCTTGAGACTGGGTACGTTTATCCATTATCTTCCAGATTTCACTGTTAACCAGAGGTGGACATGCTCTCTCACAATTTTCTGGAACCTGATATTTACTTACTAAACTGTCAACATCACACTGTGACGAGCAGGCCATATTTATAAGATCCGCCAAAGATTGTGGAATGGCTTTCCCTTTCTGCGGGGTTTTCAGCTTTGGTAAACACCAAGCATCTTCATTGTCATTATTATTTTCATCCACAGACTCACTGAATAAGGCTCTATTCAAGTCCTGACCAATGTTATTTGTCATAAATTGTTCATCATCAGACAAGTCTCTACTATCCACTGCCACTCTAAGGTTAGGCCAACTCTCTCTATCTTCCTGAGGGTCCTCATATTCATCATCTCTACGAGACTGAATGCCTAAGACATCTCTTAATCTTACAATGTCATTTTCTGACACGGAGTTTAAGTCAAACTGAGAGCCAGTACTCTTGGAACTCTTATCACCCGACTTCTTGGGTCTTGTTTTCTCAGACTCTTTTCTCAACCGCTAGAATGAATATGACATGTGTTTCATTTCACTTCCGGTCAAGGGTTCCTGTCACGGCGGTCAGGTAAAAAACACGGTCTTTAAAGTGCGGTCCGCGATTAGTACGCTCAGAATGATATGCTACTATATACATGTGAAGCCGAAGGCTTACGGGAAATAATGCACATTATGCAGGTCATTTTGGAGGTCATTTGCTGTCCAGCATAATGTCCTCTCCAATACCTTGTGCACTCTGAGCAATTAATATCTGCAAATAATGTCTGCTGCAAAAATTGTTTTCTTCCATATCTTTTCAAAACCAAATGTCAGAGTGAAAAACAGTTTGGACCCTGATGAGATGCCAAGTTACTTTGTATCTCATCTGGATCCGGACTGTTTGCAAAGGTTATTATAAATGCAAAAAACCAAAGCAAGTAGTTGGTGTAATATTAGCAGGCTAAGGGTACATGGCCTTTGAAGATATAGTGAAAATCTTCTCCTCTGAAACTGGAAGGTTCTCAGCTTTCATATTTGGCACATAGCATCATGTTTAGGTCCTCTACAAAAGTTTTATAAATTATGGCCCTGGGGTTAAAATTGGCCCCGCCCCAGGGGTGGGCAGTTTTCAATAGAAACAAATAGTGAAATCTTTGAAAATCTTCTCCTCTGAAACTGGAATGCGCTCAGCTTTCATATTTGGCACATAGCATCATGTTCAGGTCCTCTACAAAAGTTATATTAATTATGGCCCTGGGGTCAAAATTGGCCCCGCCCCAGGGGTGGGCAGTTTTCAATAGAAACAAATAGTGAAAACTTTGAAAGTCTTCTTCTCTAAATCTGGAAAGTTCTCAGCTTTCATATTTGGCTCATAGCATCATGTTCAAGTCCTCTACAAAAGTTGTATAAATTATGCCCCTGGGGTCAAAATTGGCCCACCCCAGGGCCGGCTAGTTTTCTATAGAAACATATAGTGAAAACTTTGAAAATCTTCTCCTTTGATTGTCTGGTGAGCGCTTCAGGGCCATTCTGGCCCTCTTGTTTTAAATTACCTTATTTGCATACTCATATATATTAATGAGAACCTTAAAAATAGTAGAAAAAGTATAGAAATAATGTAAAACTTTAATTTTTTATCCTACAAATATCAGAAAACAACTTCAAATGCAGTTTATCACAGCCAGTTTTGGCCCTAAACCCACAAAACTGGTACCAAATTGGAGATAAGACATTGTGCTTTTATTTCCAGCTTGTTGTTTTAAATTACCTTATTTGCATACTCATGAATATTAATGAGAACATTGAAAACAGTAAAAACAATATAGAAACAACGTAAATAATTTAAACTATTCACTTTTTATCCTACAAATATCGGAAAAACAACTTCAAATGCAGTTTAACATGATGAAAAGACCCTACCTCCAAAAATCTTCCATAACACAGAAAGTTTTAGTGCTAACTATATAAAACTGGTACCGAAGTAAAGCTAAGACCTTGTGCTTTTGTTTAAAGGCTATACTTAGGAAATACCTTTTTTGCATACACATGAATATTAATGAGAATAGTTAAAAAGTAATAAAAAAAAATTCAAACATAACATAAACCTCTCAATTTTTAGCTCACCAGAGCACTTTTGTGCTCAGGGTGAGCTTTTGTGATCACTTGATGTCCGTCGTCGTCCGTCGTGCAGTGTGCGTCGTCCGTCGTCGGGCGTCAACAATTTGAACCTTTAAAAATCTTCTCCTCTGAATCTACAGGGTTCTCAGCTTTCACCTTTGGTACATAGCATCATCTTTAGGTCCTCTACAAAAGTTATATAAATTTTGCCCCTGGGGTCAAAATTGGCCCCGCCTTAGGGGTGCCTTGTTTTCTATTGAAATATATAGTAAAACTTTGAAAATCTTCTCCTCTGAATCTACAGCGTTCTCAGCTTTCATATTTGGCACATAGCATCATGTTCAGGTCCTCTACAAAAGTTATATAAATTATGCCCCTGGGGTCAAAATTGGCCCCGCCCCAGTGGTAGCCAGTTTTGAATAGAAACATATAGTGACAACTTTGAAAATCTTCTCCTCTGAATCTACAGGGTTCTCAGCTTTCATATTTGGCACATAGCATCATGTTCAGGTCCTCTACAAAATTATATAAATTATGGCCCTGGGGTCAAAATTGGCCCCGCCCCAGGGGTAGCCAGATTTCATTAGAAACATATAGTGACAACTTTGAAAATCTTCTTCTCTGAATCTACAGTGTTCTCAGCTTTCATATTTGGCACATAGCATCATGTTCAGGTCCTCTACAAAGGTTATATAAATTATGCCCCTGGGGTCAAAATTGGCCCCGCCCCAGGGGTAGCCAGTTTTGAATAGAAACATATAGTGACAACTTTGAAAATCTTTTCTTCTGAATCTACACGGTTCTCAGCTTTCATATTTGGCACATAGCATCATGTTCAGGTCCTCTACAAAATTTATATAAATCATGCCCCTGGGGTCAAAATTGGCCCTGCCCCAGGGGTGGTCAGTTTTCAATAGAAAACATATAGTGAAACTTTGAAAATCTTCTCCTCTGAAACTGGAAGGTTCTCAGCTTTCATATTTGGCACATAGCATCATGTTCAGGTTCTCTACAAATTTTTTATAAATTATGCCCCTGGGGTCAAAATTGGCCCCGCCCCAGGGGTAGCCAGTTTTCAATAGAAATATATGGTAAAACTTTGAATATATTCTTCTCTGAAACTGAAAGGTTCTCAGCTTTCATATTTGGCACATAGCATCATGTTCAGGTCCTCTACAAAATTTATATATATTATGCCCCTGGGGTCAAAATTGACCCCGCCCCAGGGGTGGCCAGTTTTCAATAGAAACATATAGTGACAACTTTGAAAATCTTCTCCTCTAAATCTACAGGGTTCTTAGCTTTCATATTTGGCACATAGGATCATATTCAGGTCCTCTACAAAAGTTATATAAATTACGCCCCAGGGGTCAAAATTGGCCCCGCCCCAGGGGTAGCCATGTCTCAATAGAAACATATAGTGACAACTTTGAAAATCTTCTCCTCAGAAACTGGAAGGTTCTCAGCTTTCATATTTGACACATAACATCATGTTCTGGTCCTCTACAAGAGTTATATAAATTATGCCCCCGGGGTCAAAATTGGCCCCGCCCCAGGGGTAGCCAGTTTGCAATAGAAACATACAGTGTCAAATTTGAAAATATTTTCCTCAGAAACTGGAAGGTTCTCAGCTTTCATATTTGGCACATAGCATCATGTTCAGGTCCTCTACAAAAGTTGTATAAATTATGCCCCTTGGATCAAAATTGGCCCGCCCCAGGGGTGGCTAGTTTTCTCTAGAAACATATAGTGAAAACTTTGAACATCTTCTCCTCTGATTGCCTGGTGAGCGATGTCAGGGCCATTCTGGCCCTCTTGTTATCTTACCAATATCAGAAAACAACTTCAAATGTAGTTTAAATTGATGACAAAATGTTCAGAAAGCATAGTATCTAAATTGATAACCAAACAATGAACTGTAAGTAACATTGTAACTGTTTCCATGGTAGCCGATCCTTTCACAAATTTTGGAAAATTGACATCTACCTGTTATACTCCACTATATCTCTGTTATTTTTTATGAATAATGAAATAAAGTGTTACAAACATAGATATGAGGCATTGCTTTAATAGTAAATATTACTTTTCTGATATAAACTAATTTGCATATGTATGAATATTTATGAAAACAGTAAAAAATGTTTAAATTTTCGAAAAACACCAGTCTTTCTCTTATAAAAGCAAAACAAAAATGCAAAATGGTTAGCTAAAGCTTAAAATGATCACTGAATATCACCAAGATTGTTAGCTAAATAAATTTGGGACAAATTATATAGCACTCATTCAGCTGAGTGTGATATATCTGTTTCCAAGGCAACCATTCTAACCTCATTGTTCATATTACAGTGTGTTTAAATACCTGCAACATGCAAAGATATCGCAGTTTCAGGCATCTACAAAAATTATATAAATTATGCCCCTGGGATTAAAATTGACCCTGCCCAAGGGCCGGCTAGTTTTCTATAGAAACATATAGTGAAAATCTTCTTCTCTGACTGTCTGGTGAGCGATATCAGGGCCTTTTAGGCCCTCTTGTTCTTGAAAAATGTAGTGTGGAAAGCACATAATGAGGGGAAATATAATTCAAGTCCATTACTATGGTAGCAACATTTTGAGTTATTTACCTTAACATTATTAGTTATACAGTTCTTTCCCAGGGTACTTGACAATTTATTCCTGGCTGAGCGAAATCATGTTGTCCGAGCCGTTAGGCGAGGGTTACATGATTTTACCAGCCGGGAATAAATCGTCATGTACCCAGGGAAAGATCTGAATTTATTATACTGCAAAGTTTTACGGTTTTGATAATTTATATAGATCTATTTTGGCATGTTGAGATCAATAAACATGCTAATTCCCCTAAAAGGGCCTCAATACATTATTTCTACCTGAAGGTATCCGAAGTGGTGTGTATTGTATTTCATCGGCGTTCGTGTTATAATAGATGGCTGACCGATATAATAACTCATAAAAAAACCCTGTTTTGTTGATCATTTCAAACAATAGTGTTTTTAGCTCACCTGAGCTTGCTCAAGTGAGCTATTGTCATGGTGCTCCGTCCGGCGTCCGTCGTCGTGCGTCGTGCGTTGTGCGTCGTGCGTCGTGCGTCGTGCGTCGTCAACATTTGGCTTGTGAACACTCTAGAGGTCACATTTGTAGCCAAATCTTCATGAAACTTGGTCAGAATGATTGTCTTGAAAAAATCTCGGATGAGTTCGAAAGTGGGTCATGTGGGGTCAAAAACTAGGTCACTAGGTCAAATTATTCAAAATCTTTGTGAACACTCTAGAGGTCACATTTTTAGTCCAATCTTCATGAAACTTAGTCAGAATGATTGTCTTGATAGAAACTTGGATGAGTTTGAAAGTGGGTCACATACGGTTAAAAACTAGGTCACTGGGTCAAATTATTGAAAAACCTTGTGAACAATCTAGAGGTCACATTTTTAGTCCAATCTTGATCAGACTTGCTCAGGATGATATTCTTGATGATATCTCGATCAAGTTCGATCATGGGTGGGGCAGGATTAAAAAGTAGGTCATTAGGTCAAATCTTAAAAAAATCTTGTTTACACTGTAGAAGCCACAATTTCTGCCTAATCTTCATCAAACTTGCTCAGAATGATAACCTTGATGATATCTTGATCGAGTTTGATCATATGTGGGCTTGGGTCAAAAAGTAGGTCACTAGGTCAAATCTTAGAAAAATCTTGTTTACACTCTAGAAGCCACATTTTCTGCCTATTCTTCATCAAACTTGCTCAGAATGATGACCTTGATGATATCTCAATTGAGATCCATCATGGGTGGGCTGGGGTCAAAATGTAGGTCACTAGGTCAAATCTTAGAAAAATCTTGTTTACACCCTAGAGGCCACATTTTCAGCCCAATCTTGATCAAACTTGCTCAGAATGATAACCTTGATGATCTCTCATTTGAGTTCGGTTGTGGGTGGTGTGGGGTGAAAAAGTAGGTCACTAGGTCAAATCTTAGAAAAATCTTGCCTACACTCTAGAAGCCACATTTTCTGCCTAATCTTGATCACGCTTGCTCAGAATGATAATCTTATGCCGTGTGATTCTTGCTCAGAATGATAACCTTATGCCGTGTGATTCTTTAGCCTATTGGAGGGGCTGTATTCGAATAAACTTTTCAAGCTACAATAGTAATGTGTACCTTGTCTGCATAAGCCTTTCAGATTGAATAACTCTCTGCACAATATGGATATTTTCAATGTTATCAAATGAAAATTAGAAATATTAATTTGTTTTCAACACAAGCCTCACCGATAGTCCATAAAATTAGCTCATTTAGGTATTTAACTATATAAGTAGCAAGCTTGCTGTTTATACAGCTAAATATCTAAATGAGCTAGTTTGGATTTGCAATGAAGAGAATTGGCAATCATAGACATGCGGTCAACTTTTCAAGCTACAATAGTAATGTGTACCTTGTCTGCATAAGCCTTTCAGATTGCATAACTCTCTGCACAATATGGATATTTTCAATGTTATCAAATGAAAATTAGAAATATTAATTTGTTTTCAACACAACCCTCACCATTAGTCCATAAAATTAGCTCATTTAGGTATTTAACTATATAAGTAGCAAGCTTGCTGTTTATACAGCTAAATATCTAAATGAGCTAGTTTGGATTTGCAATGAAGAGAATTGGCAATCATAGACATGCGGTCCGAGTTGGAAATGGGCCAAACCTTGTGAACACTCCAGAGGTCACAATCTTAATGAAACTTGGTTAGAATAATTGTTTTGATAAAATCTTAGATAAGATTGAAATTGGGTCATGTGGGGTCAAAAACTAGGTCAAATTATTGATTTTGATGGAGAAAGAAGATGTTTTAAGTTTAATCTTCTTCTCTGAAAATGTAAGGCATAGACCTTTGGTATTTGGTATGTAGCATCATCTAATGGTCCTCTACTAAGATTGTTCAAATTATGACCCCCAGGACAAAAATGGCCCCGCCCCAGGGCTTATCAGTTTTTCATAGGAAAATCTTTAAAAATCTTCTTCTCTGAAACTGTAAGGCATAGACCTTTGATATTTGGTATGTAGCATCATCTAATGGTCCTCTACTAAGATTGTTCAAATTATGACCCCTGGGCCAAAAATGGCCCCACCCCGGGGCTTATCAGTTTTTCATAGGAAAATCTTTAAAAATCTTCTCTGAAAATGTAAGGAATAGACATTTGGTATTTGGTATGTAGCATCATCTAATGGTCCTCTACTAAGATTGTTCAAATTATGACCCCCAGGACAAAAATGGCCCCGCCCCAGGGCTTATCAGTTTTTCATAGGAAAATCTTTAAAAATCATCTTCTCTGAAACTGTAAGGCATAGACCTTTGATATTTGGTATGACTAGCATGATCTAATAGTCCTCTACTAAGATTGTTCAAATTATGACCCCTGGGCCAAATATCGCCCCGCCCCAGGGCTTATCAGTTTTTCATAGGAAAATCTTTAAATATATTCTTCTCTAAAATTATAAGGTTACATAGACCTTTGATATTTGGTATGTAGCATTATTTAATCGTCCTCTACTAAGATTAATCAAAATATGACCCCGGACCAAAAATGGCCCTGCCCAAGGGCTTATCAGTTTTTCATAGGAAAATCTTTAAAAATCTTCTCCTCCAGAACTGTAAGGTCTAGGCCCTTGATATTTGGTATGTAGCATCATCTAATGGTTTTCTACCAAGATTATTCAAATTATTACCCCTGGGTCAAAAATGGCCCCGCCCTGGGGCTTATCAGTTTTTCATATGAAAAGCTTTAAGAATCTTCATCTCCAAAACTGTAAGGCAGAGACCTTTAATATTTGGTATGTAGCGCTATCTAATAGTTTTCTACCAAGATTGTTCAAATTATGTCCCCTGGGTTGAAAACTTCCCCGCCCAGGGGCATATCAGTTTTTTATAGGAAAGTTTTTAAAAATCTTCTCTTAAAAATCTTTAAAAGTCTTCTCTGAACTTGTAAGGCATAGACCTTAGATATTTGGTATGTTGCATTATCTAATAGTCCTCTACCAAGATTTTCAAATTATGAACCCCGGATCAAAATTGACCCCGCCCTGGGGCTTAACAGTTTTTCATAGGAAAATCTTTAAGGTCTAGACTCTTTATATTTAGTATGTAGCATCATCTGATGGTTTTCTACCAAGATTTTTCAAATTATGCAATCTGTCATTGAAATCATTAATCTGTTACGAACAGGTGAGCGATTAAGGGCCATCATGGCCCTCTTGTTTATTTCATTTCTGTATTTGTTTTGTTTACGTATCAATAGTTGTCTATTATTGTTATGTCTTATGGCCCGAACGACAACGTTAGTATTCTGCGACGTAAGTGACGTCACGTCGTAGACCCGTTACGCCGACGTCGCATCGGTTGTATATATACGTTTATACTTTGAAAATCAGTCTTTATTAAAGTATTGAACTAGTAGGTCGCATTTATATTTGCTGTCATAACAATTATGAATTTTTCTACTGTTTACCCGAGTTGAGAAGTCCGTCATTTTGTTTCTGACCATAAATATGTGGGGCCTGCCATGGGGAATTTCTATGTACCCTGTTCATTTGGGGCATATAGTTATTGAACCGGCCGTTAGTGTGTGCGTTAGTGCGTGCATATTTTGCTTGTCCTGATCATATCTCCTGCACTACTCTAGCTAGGAACACCAAATATGGTGTGCAAGTACATCTTGGGATGGCAGAGTGCCGCGTCCTATTCATAGGTCAATGTGACCTTAACTTTGACCTTGGGCTTCATTTACAAAAAGAACTTGTCCGGAGCATACCTCCTATACTGAATCAGCTAGGATCACAGGGGTCTGGACCGATTCATGGGGGTCTATATGTACTATATAATACTATATATAGTACATATAGACCCCCATGAATCGGTCCAGACCCCTGTGGCTAGGATCACCAAATATGGTGTGTAAGTTCATCTTGAGATGGCAGAGAGTCGCATACTAGTTTTAGGTCAAAGTGACCTTGACCTTGAACTTTGACCTCATTTAGAAAAAAAGCGTATCCGCAGCATATCTTCTACACTACTTCAGCTAGGATCACTAATACGTGTGAGTACATCTTGGGATGGCGGAATGTCGCATACTATAAATAGGTCAATATGACCTTGACCATGACCTTAGGCTTCATTTACAAAAAAAACTTGTCCAAAGCATACCTCCTATATGGAATCAGCTAGGATCACAAAATATGTAATGTGAGTTCATCTTGGGATGGCAGAGTGTTGCATACTATTTTTAGGTCAATGTGACCTTTATCTTGAACTTTGACTTCATTTATAAACAAATCTTGTCCGCAGCATATCTCTTACACTACTTCAGCTAGGATCACCAAATATGGTGTGTGAGTACATCTTGGGATGGAGGAGTGTCGCATACTATTTATAAGTCAATGTAACCTTGACCTTGGACTTCATTTACAAAACAAACTTGTCCAGAGCATACCTCATATACAGAATCAGCTAGGAATATCAAATATGGTGTGTGAGTTGATCTTGGGATGGCAGAGTGTTGCATACTATTTTTATGTCAATGTGACCTTGACCTTGAACTTTGACCTCATATAGAAAAAAAAGCTTGTCCGCATCATGTCTTCTACACTACTTCAGCTAGGATCACCAAATATGGTGTGTGAGTACATCTTGGGATGGAGGAGTGTCACATACTATTTATAGGTCAATGTGACCTTGAACTTGGGCTTCATTTACAAAAAATCTTGTCCAGAGCATACCTCCTATACAGAATCAGCTAGGAACACCAAATATGGTGTGTGAGTTCATCTTGGGATGGCGGAGTGTCACATACTATTTTAAGATCAATGTGACCTTGACATTTGACCTCATTTACAAAAAAAGCTTGTCTGCAGCATATCTCCTACAATACATCAGCTAGGATCACCAAATATGGTGTGTGAGTACATCTTGGGATGGCGGAGTGTCACATACTATTTATAGGTCAATGTGACCTTGACCTTGGGCTTCATTTACAAAACAAAAAAACACTTCTCTGGAGCATACCGAATTAGCTAGGATCACCAAATTTGGTATGTGAGTTCATCTTGGGATAACGGAGTGTCGCATACTATTTTTATGTCAATGTGACCTTGACCTTTGACTTCATTTAAAAAAAAAAGCTTGTCCTGAACATGTCTCCTACATTACTTGAACTAGGATCACCAAATATGATGTGTGAGTACATTTTGGGATGGCGGGGTGTCGAATACTATTTATAGGTCAATGTGATCTTGAACTTGACCTTGGGTTTCATTTACAAAAAAGCTTGTCCACAGCATATCCTTACATCCAATCACTAAATATGGTGTGTGAGTTTATCTTCGGATGGCGGAATGTTGCATACTTTTTGTAGGTCATGTGGCCATGACCTTGACCTTTGACCTAAAATACAGAAAAAGCTTGTCATTAGGGGTAACTTGAGTTCAAATTGTGGTCTTACTATGCAATCTTTACTTTCATTTTGCAGTCGCATATCCCTCTGTTGGGGAGACATCTGTTTTTAGCTCACCAGAGCACAAAGTGCTGAGGGTGACCTTTTGTGATCGCCTGATGTGCGTCGTCCCGCATCAACAATTTTGAACCTTTAAAAATCTTCTCCTCTTTATCTACAGGGTTCTCAGTTTTCATCTTTGGCACATAGCATCATCTATAGGCCCTCTACAAAAGTTATATAAAATATGCCCCTGGGGTCAAAATTGGCCCCGCTCCAGGGGTGCCTCGTTTTCTAAAGAAACATATAGTGAAAACTTTGTAAATCTTCTCCTGAAACTGGGAGGTTCTCAGCTTTCATATTTGGCACATAGCATCATGTTCAGGTCCTCTACAAAAGTTATATAAATCATGCCCTGGGGTCAGAATTGGCCCCAGTCCAGGGGTGGCCAGTTTTAAATAGAAACATATAGTGAAAATCTTCTGAAACTGAAAGGTTCTCAGGTTTTATATTTCGCACATAGCATCATGTTCAGGTCTTCTACAAAAGTTATATAAATCATGCCCCTGGGGTCAAAATTGGCCCCATCCAAGGGGTAGCAAATTTCTTATAGCTGATTGACCAGTGGCTATTTTTAGCATACATAAAAGGTAGGTTATCTCCCTTTGCACTTTTTGATGACAACTGGATTGCCTCCCTTCTTGGTAGCAAAGCTGAATATTTAGATCTGGCCTGTTGCACAGTAAACATGACAATTAACCCTTTGCTCCATAAATACGCCTTTCTGCACCTTTGCAAACAGAGTATACCCAGATCAGATGGCTCATGTAGTAACTGTCTGAGCAATCTGCTCTGTTAGCTTATTGCAAATTTCATTAAATTATTTTCATTTAGTGTACAATATACATGTACTTATAATATGTTTACTTAACCCTTTCCCTCATATAAACGCCTTTTCACACATTTGCAAACAGAGCAGACCCAGATCAGACGCTCTTATAGCAGCTGTCTAAATAGGGTCTGCTCTGTTTGTCAATGTAATTTGAAAGATGTTGCTTTACTTTCTCAAATGGCTACACTGTCCTACCTTCCATATTTCATTATAACTATTTTTGTCCATGAATATTCAGTAGGTTTTGAAATTTTGAATAAACATAGAACAGGGTGGGGGAGCTCAGTTAGCAAAGATGTAGTAGGTTTGGGAGTGTTTTGCCATGTTTTATATAGAAACATATTGTGACAACTTTGAAAATCTTCTCCTCAGATTGTCTGCTGAGCGATATCGGGGCCTTCATGGCCCACTTATTGTGACAGAAACATCTTGTTTCATTAATTTTTGTACAATCGGATTATATCGGACAGCATCAACCTTGATTTTTAGCTCACCAGAGCACAGAGTGAGCTTTTGTGATTGCCTGATGTCCATTGACGTGTATCGTGCGTCCTCAACAATTTGAACCTTTAAAAATCTTCTCCTCAGAATCTAGTTTTCTCAGCTTTAATCTTTGGTTTATAGCATCATCTGTAGGTCCTCTACAAAAGCTATATAAATTATGCCGCTGGGGTCAAAATTGGCCCTGCCCTAGGGTGGCCAGTTTTCAATAGAACCGTATAATGAAAACTTTGAAAATCTTCTTCTGTGAAACTGGAAGGTTCTCAGCTTTCATATTTGGCACATAGCAACATGTTTAGGTTATCTACCAAAGTTATATAAAGTATGGCCCTGGGGTCAAAATTGGCCCCGCCCCAGGGTTGGTCAGTTTTCAATAGAAACATATAGTGAAAACTTTGAAAATCTTCTCCTCTGAAACTGGAAGGTTCTCAGCTTTCATATTTGGCACATAGCATCATGTTCAGGTCCTCTACAAAGGTTATATAAATTATGGTACTGGGGTTAAAATTGGCCCCACCCAAGGGGTGCCTTGTTTTCTGTAGAAACATAAAGTAAAACTTCAGATAGCAGATAGCATCATGTTCAAGTCCTCTACAAAAGTTATATAAATTATGCCCATGGGGTCAAAATTAGCCCAAACCCAAGGCCGGTTTGGTTTCTATAGAAACATAATGTGAAAACTTTGAAAATCTTCTCCTCTGGTGAGCGATATCAGGGCCATTCTGGCCCTCTAGTTTTACATCAGCAGGTCATGGGTTAAGAATTCTTGAATGCAGAAAAAGTGTGATAAACACGTGTCATCAACCTAATATGACATGCACGAGCTAAACATAAGTTTCTTTTCTTACTTAGAATGAGTTTACAAATCTATGAAAAATCTGCCTTTCCTGATTTCTAATTGTAGGATAATTATTTATATAGATCAAGATCTAATAATTTAATAACTGATACTTTAAATCTTTTCCCTGCTCAATATTCATTGAAGAAAAAGTGATATCATGAATCTTTATTAGAGTACAGCTTACTTTTTATAATGTAAACTTTTCAAGGGAACTACTTTTCTAGATCTATTTACTTTGATAAAACTGTAGAATCTGTTTGCCTGTATATCTCGATCTAATGTCTTGATAAATTTATCCTGTAAGTTTTAACCTTCTCCACTCCGAGTAACAGTAGAAGTGATTGTAGCATGAGAGATAGAGAGAGGAGTCAGAGAGATATGGAGGGAGTGAGAGAGAGAGAGAGTAAAATGAATAAGTAAAAAAATGAATACACCACACAAATCGCACAATTGTATTCAAACATTTGGTGCATATTGACACCTAATCCCTTTGCTTTTTTGTGGCATAATCTGTAAATAAACAGTTTATCTTCAATAGTGTTCTTGTTAATCTTGACGAAGCTGTTGCTTATGTACGGGCAAATAAACTAGATATAATATGGCAGCAGCAAAGCATTTTTGTGTCCCAAAGTCAACATTGGCCCACATGTAGATTGTCTGGGATGGTTCAAGACTGTGCTTCTCCTGGGAAGCAGACCGTTTTCCCAGCGGAAGTTGAAAATGAGATCGTGGTGAGATTCAAGGAGGCAGGGAAAATGCATCACCAAGGCACAGCTTTGCCTGAAAACTAGTTGTTTGGCTTTAAGCCATGCGGTTTAAAACTCCTTTTAGAAATGGCATTCCTGGCTAGCACTGCATTGAGAGGCTTAGAAAAAGACATCCTGAGATTTCTTAGAGGCCCCCTACACCACTCAACTCGGTCCGGGCTAGGATGCTGATCCCTGAAGTTACAAAAAAGTATGTTAATGGCCTTGGTTAACTTCTGGACTCACTTAACCTGAAAAACTCCCAGACTATTATGTCTTTTTTTAAAAAAGACACAATGTACGATGAACCCCTAACCCGAACACATTGTCCGATATTACCCGTTCTAACCGTCCAATATAAAGCCTATTCACCCCATTTTCACCTACCTTTTGTGAAATGATAATTTCTCATATCATAAGAGTAATTCCGTATATGATAACCAAAAGTAGCGCTTAAAACCTGTATAAACACGACGGAAACTGCCAATCAATGTCTCTTACGATAATAAAGAATGAAAATGGCGTCGCATCCAATACTGTCCAGTACATGTAAATAGCCGAATCTACTCTACTTATTATGTCTCCCCCCCCCCCCTTTAGGGGAGGGAGACATATTGATGTTGTGCTTTCTGTCTGTCCGTCCGTCTGTCTGTTAAAATTCTTGTGCAGCTAACTCCTCCTACATTATTAGAGGGATTTCCTTCAAACTTTTAAATATGAACCAGCTATATGTGAGGATGGTCATGTGGTTTGGAATTTTGGCTGCAACAATTTTGACAGAAGTTATGGCCCTTTGTAGTTTTTCCTTATAGCGAAAAAAATCTTGTGCAGCTAACTCCTCCAACACTATTTTCCTTATATAGAATATATAGCGAAAAAATCTTGTGCAGCTAACTCCTCCTACACTATTTGAGGGATTAACTTCAAACTTTTAGATATGAACCAGCTATATGTGAGGATGGTCATGTGGCTTGGAATTTTGGCTGCAACAATTTTGACAGAAGTTATGGCCCTTTGGAGTTTTTCCTTATATAGAATATATAGCGAAAAAATCTTGTGCAGCTAACTCCTCCTACACTATTTGAGGGATTTACTTCAAACTTTTACATATGAACTAGCTATATGTGAGGATGGTCATGTGGTTTGGAATTTTGCCTGCAACAATTTTGACAGAAGTTATGACCCTTTGGAGTTTTTCCTTATATAGAGTAATAGTGAAAAAGTCTTGTGCAGCTAACTCCCCCTATACTATGTAAGAGTTTTCATTCAAACTTTTACATATGAACCAGTTATATGTGAGGATAGTCATGTGGATTGGAATATGGGCTGCAACAATTTTGACAGAAGTTTGGATTTTTATTCAAAATGAAATTTATAGGGAAAACTAGTGTTTATAGATGTCTACAAAAGTTTACAGATAACCAATCTATATGCAGTGTTGCAGCCAGGAATTTAAAAAGAGGGGCAATTCCCCCCCCCCCCCCCCCCCCCTCCCATTGAAAATTAGGGGCGATTTGTTCAAAATAGGGGGCGGATTTTTATTTCACAACAATATCAATGCAAATCTAGCGCAATGGGTTCGACACGGTCGATTTCGTCGCTTTCTACAGGACTAATATGTCTCCGACTAGTAGAAGATGAATAACTCGGTTACGTATCTTTGACACTTTAATTTGGGCTGAATTTGGTTATAGGAAGGGTACCTACCCCAAAGTAGTTGCTGATTTTTCTTTAAGATAATGTTTTTTGACGATTTTTACAGCATACACGTTTTTACTGTTTTCATTTGATTATATAGGTTACGGGCATAGACTTAAAGTCGGACTGGGACAGGCAAACATTACTTTACTCAATGAGTTATAAATTATCAGTTGTGAGTGGTGTTTTATTGTTTTATCATAAGCACAAACAGCCTGACGGAGGGAATTTTTTAGCAAAGTAACATTGAAACTTTAGTGCGTGACTAGGGGCCCCCTCCAATGAAAAAGAAGGGGGATTTTTCAGAAAAAGGGGGGAATCGCGCGTCCTGGCTGCAACACTGTATATGTGATGCACAACCAATCTATATGTATCTATAAGTGACGCACAACCAATCTATATCTATATGTGAAATCTATATGTGGTCATGTGATTTTGAATTAAGCTTGATTATCATAATAGTTGTTAAAATGCAAATCTTGGTTACAACATTCATTCTTCTTATGGGGGCGGGGTACCGGGGGGAGACATGTGTTTTTCTCAAAAACAAATTCTAGTTATTGGACTGACATAGTAGCAAATATTGTAGGCCCTAATTAAACGGCATCTTCAGGAGACATTTTATCTGGGTCAGCACTATTGGCCTAAGTGTTTCTGTATAAATACTTAGGACTATTAGGGTAATCTGGTTTAACACTTTGCATCTTTGCAAACAAAGTATACCCAGATAAGATGGGTCCTACAGGAGCAACTCTTGATTGCCTATGGAATTGTACAGATCTAATCAGTTTCTGAAATGGCAAAAAGTTGCATTTTCATTGTCAGACCAATATACAAATCCAGGGAATGTATTCAAATTTTTGTATAAATATTCATGGATGAAAAGGTTACCCCTAGGTAATAAATGTTATGAATAATTTTAAAGTTTATTTGAAATGTGGAAATTATTCTTCATGACAGACAAATGGTCATTGAAAAGGTTTTTTATACGCCCACCTAATAAAGGTGGTCGTATATTGTCGTGGCCCTGTCCGTCCGTCCGTTTGTTCGTTCGTTCGTTCGTTCGTTCGTTCGTTCGTTCGTCCCTCCGTCAACATTTTGTTTGTCCGCTGTTTTCTGGGAAAACTATTTGACAGATATTAATGAAACTTCACACAAATGTTAAATGCATCAAGATCTGAAGCTGAGTAGATTCTGAGGTTCATTTGATTTTTCATTTCAGAGTTATGGCCCTTGTCCATAAAAAATATGCATAGTTTGTCCGCTGTTTTCTGGGAAAACTATTTGAGAGATATTAATGAAACTTCACACAAATGTTTAATGCATCAAGATCTGAAGCTGAGTCGATTCTGAGGTTAATTTGATTTGTCGTTTCGGAGTTATGGCCCTTGTCCTTAAAAATAATGCAAATACATGCAAATAGTTTGTCTGCTGTTTTCTGGGAAAACTATCCGACAGATATTAATGAAACTTCACACAAATGTTTAATGCATCAAGATCTGAAGCCGAGTTGATTCTGAGGTTCATTTAATTTTTCATTTCAGAGTTATGGCCCTTGTCCTTAAAAAATATGCAAATAGTTTGTCAGCTGTTTTCTGGGAAAACTATTTGAGAGCTATTAATGAAACTTCACACAAATGTTTAATGCATCAAGATCTGAAGCTGAGTCGATTCTGAGGTTTATTTGATTTGTCATTTCGGAGTTATGGCCCTTTTACTTAAAAAATAATGCAAATACATGCAAATAGTTTGTCCGCTGTTTTCTGGGAAAACTAATTGACAGATATTAATGAAACTTTACACAAATGTTTAATGCATCAAGATCTGAAGCTGAGTTGATTCAGAGGTTCATTTGATTTTTCATTTCAGAGTTATGGCCCTTGTCCTTAAAAAATATGCAAATAGTTTGTCCGCTGTTTTCTGGGAAAACTATTTGAGAGATATTAATGAAACTTCACACAAATATTTAATGCATCAAGATCTAAAACTGAATTGATTCTGAGGATCATTTGATTTTTCGTTTCGGAGTTATGGCCCTTGTCCTTAAAAAATAATGCAAATAGTTTGTCTGCTGTTTTCTGGGAAAACTTTTTGAGAGATATTAATGAAACTTCACAAAAATGTTTAATGCATCAAGATCTGATGCTGAGTAGATTTTTAGGTTTATTTGATTTTTCGTTTCGGAGTAATTGCCCTTTTACTTAAAAAAAAAGTAAATATATGCAAATAGTTTGTCTGCTGTTTTCTGGCAAAACTGTTTAACAGATATTAATGAAACTTCATACACATGGTTAATGCATCAAGACCTGAAGCTAAGTCTATTCTGAGGATCATTTGATTTGTTGTTTCGGAGTTATGGCCCTTGCACTTAAAAAAATAATGCAAATCTATGCAAATATGAGGATGGCCATAACTTTTTCATTTGAAATGATATTTACTTCAATTTTTTAATATGGTTAAACCTTAATGTGAATTTTCACATATATTGCGGGGGTTTTGATATGTCATTTTATTCTAAAGTTATGGTCCTTTAACTTCCAGTGTTTGCAATGCTTTGTTAGTCGGTCAACTTTTAGTTTGTCTGTTGTTTTCTGGGAAAACTATTAAAATGATTTATAACATAACACGTGGCTTCAGCGTGACGTAACACTATCATTTATTTTTTGATAATCATGGGCATATAATCACTAGTGAATAACATTCGAATGACCGAATGACATTCGAACGATTCATACGCGCTGTCAAAACAAACAATTTTAACTGGCGGACGGTGGTCGACCTACCTGTCCACGATTAAGTGGCAAAGGATTGTTGGCACTTGCGCCTTAATTTCGATAAAATAATACAAATTGTAATCGCTGTCAGGAATCATATACAAAATGTATGCCAAAAAAGACCTACCAGCTACTCTGACCCATACAATCAATTCTACATTTAAATTAAAATGCCTCCTCAACTTTGCATTTTCTTCACCGCATGTCCTTTTGTTTATGCAGATTTCTACTCATACAAATATCTCATCAATCAACAACAATAGTCATCTGAATCCAGCACAGCACAAACATATTTCAAATATGCTATACTCACTAACTCAGCTGATCGCGAAAATCTTCCTCCTGTTCCAACACATTTTATGCAGCAGTTCGTACTGAATCTTTTGTCCATTTCAAACATTTTCACTGAACTTGAATCGAGATTTTTTTTCTCTGTGGAAATGTCCATGTCCATGTGTATACATACAACACTAATGAAGGGCTTAATATACCAAAACGAAGGCGCATTTCGAATCCCATTGACAGTGAGTGTCGGACGTGTTGGCGACTGTATGTAGGTCTTCATGTAAATGGCGCGCTTTACATAGACACATGTTGTGTACAATGACGTCATAATGTGACGTGTTTGTAACTATGTATGTCAAAACTGTAACTCGAAAATTATTTTGACGTGTTTCTGTATGTTTTTGTATCATAAACTATCACAGTTAAATTGAATACCAGAGAGGTCTGAATTAGATCCTGGTTGATATGACAGTAAGTAAAAAATAAAGTTGGAAAATTTGGACCTACTTTGTCCCAGTTACCTAGCGAACCTAATAACACCTTTCATTCATCGTTTCTATATGTAAGGAGAATTTATAACAATCCACGTTACTGCTGAAATATTGGCTGCAAATAACATTTGTGTGTGTTATGTTATAAATAGGATCTTGCATTCGTGTTCATGATTATTGGATTTATTAAATTCGTCTTTTTAAAACGATAAAAAACTCGCTAAAGCTCGTTTTTTATTGTTTTAAAAAGACTCATTTAATAAATCCAATAATCAAGAACACTCATGTAAGATCCTCTATATAAATGAAACTTAACACAAATGTTTTAAGCAACAAAATTTGAAGCTGATTTTATTTTGAGGTTCATTCAGTTTGTCTTTACAGAGTTATGGCCGTTGCACTTTACAAAAATCTGCAAAAATGAGGATTAGCTGTAACTTTTTTATTTAATAAGATATTCACTTCATTTTTTTATACGCCCGAAGGGACGTATTATGGTATGGCGCATGTCGTCCGTCCGTCCGTCCGTCTGTCCGTCCGTCCGCACTCACCAAAGGGTAGTTGTGTGACTTTTTCTAACTAGTCCCACAAGTAAAATCATTAACCTGGCCATCTCTTGTGACATTAACCTGGCCATTTCTTGTGACATTAACCTGGCCAGTTGTGGGACATAGGGTTAGGGTTAGGGTTAGCTTCCAGATCATTCTTTTCCAAAGTTAGAGCCAAAAATAGTTTTTCTTGTGGGACTAGTCACACAAGAAAAGATCAAAGGAAAAAGTCACACAACTACCCATTTGTTAGCATGTCCGTCCGTCCGTCCGTTAGCAATTTCTTGTGCAACTAACTCCTCCTTTATTTTTCAACATAATTTCTTCAAACTTTCAGGAATGATAGATACTGATGTGTAGTTGTGCATATCAGTGAGATAACTCTCATATCATTTTTATACGCCCACCTAATAAAGGTGGTCGTATATTGTCGTGGCCCTGTCCGTCCGTCCGTCCGTTCGTTCGTTCGTTCGTTCGTTCGTTCGTTCGTTCGTACGTTCGTTCGTTCGTTCGTTCGTCCGTCAACATTTTGTTTGTCCGCTGTTTTCTGGGAAAACTATTTGACAGATATTAATGAAACTTCACACAAATGTTTAATGCATCAAGATATGAAGCTGACTTGATTCTGAGGTTCATTTGATTTTTCATTTCAGAGTTATGGCCCTTGTCCTAAAAAATATGCAAATAGTTGTCCGCTGTTTTCTGGGAAAACTATTTAAGAGATATTAATGAAACTTCACACAAATGTTTAATGCATAAAGATCTGAAGCTGAGTTGATTCTGAGGTTCATTTGATTTGTTGTTTCGGAGTTATGGCCCTTTACTTAAAAAATAGTGCAAACACAAGCAAATAGTTTGTCCGCTGTTTTCTGGGAAAACTATATGACAAATATTAATGAAACTTCACACAAATGTTTAATGCATCGAGATCTGAAGCTGAGTTGATTCTGAGGTTCATTTGATTTTTCATTTCAGAGTTATGGCCCTTGTCCTTAAAATATATGCAAATAGCTTGTCCGCTGTTTTCTGGAAAAACTATTTGAGAGATATTAATGAAACTTCACACGAATGTTTAATGCATCAAGATCTGAAGCTGAGTCAATTCTAAGGTTCATTTGATTTGTCGTTTTGGAGTTATGGCCCTTGTATTTAAAAAATAATGCAAATAGTTTGTCTGCCGTTTTCTGAGAAAACTATTTGAGAGATATTAATGAAACTTCACAAAAATGTTTAATGCATCAAGATCTGAAACTGAATTGATTCTGAGGATCATTTGATTTTTCTTTTCAGAGTTATGGCCCTTGTCCTTAAAAAATAATGCAAATACATGCAAATAGTTTGTCCGCTGTTTTCTGGAAAAATTCTTTGAGAGATATTAATGAAACTTCACACAAATGTTTAATGCATCAAGATCTGATGCTGAGTCGATTTTGAGGTTTATTTGATTTGTCGTTTCGGAGTTATGGCCCTTTTACTTGAAAAATAATGCAAATATATGCATATAGTTTGTCCGCTGTTTTCTGGCAAAACTGTTTGACAGATATTAATGAAACTTCATACACATGTTTAATGCATTAAGACCTGAAGCTAAGTCGATTCTGAGGATCATTTGATTTGTTGTTTCGGAGTTATGGCCCTTGCACTTAAAAAAATAATGCAAATCTATGCAAATATGAGGATGGCCATAACTTTTTCATTTGAAATGATATTTACTTCAATTGTTTTATATGGTTAAACCTTAATGTGAATTTTCACATATATTGCGGGGTTTTGATATGTCATTTTATTCTAAAGTTATGGTCCTTGAACTTTGTGTGTTCGTTGCTTTGTTTGTCGGTAAACTTTTAGTTTGTCTGTTGTTTTCTGGGAAAACTATTAAAATGATATAAATGAAACGTAACACAAATGTTTTAAGCAACAAAATTTTAAGCTGAGTTTATTTTGAGGTTCATTCAGTTTGTCTTTACAGAGTTGTGGCCGTTGCACTTTACAAAAATCTGCAAATATGTCATTATGAGGATTAGCTGTAACTTTTTTATTTAATAAGATATTCACTTCATTGTTTTTAAAAATAGTATCACCTTAATATGGAAATCAAGATCTGAAGCACAGATTAGAAAATGTTAACACTTATAAGGCATGTTGAATCAGAGAAAGTTTGCAAGGGGGCGTATTATGTACCGTATGCGGTACTCTTGTTCATTCTGGAGTTATTGCCCTTTGATAGTTTCGGGTAGCAATTTCTTGTGCAACTAACTCCTCCTTTATTTTTCAACATAATTTCTTCAAACTTTCAGGAATGATAGATACTGATGTGTAGTTGTGCATATCAGTGAGATAACTCTCATATCATTTTTATACGCCCACCTAATAAAGGTGGTCGTATATTGTCGTGGCCCTGTCCGTCCGTCTGTCCGTTCGTTCGTTCGTTCGTTCGTTCGTTCGTTCGTTCGTTCGTTCGTTCGTCCGTCAACATTTTGTTTGTCCGCAGTTTTCTGGGAAAACTATTAGACAGATATTAATGAAACTTCACACAAATGTTAAATGCATCAAGATCTGAAGCTGAGTTGATTCTGAGGTTCATTTGATTTTTCATTTCAGAGTTATGGCCCTTGTCCTTAAAATATATGCAAATAGTTTGTCCGCTGTTTTCTGGGAAAACTATTTGAGAGATATTAATGAAACTTCACACAAATGTTTAATCCATCAAGATCTGAAGCTGAGTTACTTCTGAGGTTCATTTGATTTGTCGTTTCTGAGTTATGGCCCTTTTACTTTAAAAATATACAAATACATGCAAATAGTTTGTCCGCTGTTTTCTGGGAAAACTATTTGAGAGATATTAATGAAACTTCACACAAATGTTAAATGCATCAAGATCTGAAGCTGAGTTGATTCTGAGGTTCATTTGATTTTTCATTTCAGAGTTATGGCCCTTGTCCTTAAAAAATATGCAAATAGTTTGTCCTCTGTTTTCTGGGAAAACTATTTGAGAGATATTAATGAAACTTCACACAAATGTTTAATGCATCAAGATCTGAAGCTGAGATGATTCTGAGGTTCATTTGATTCGTGGTTTTGGAGTTATGGCCCTTTTACTTAAAAAATAATGCAAATACATGCTAATAGTTTGTCCGCTGTTTTCTGGGAAAAGTATCTGAGAGATATAAATGAAACGTCACACAAATGTTAAATGCATCAAGATCTGAAGCTGAGTTGATTCTGAGGTTCATTTGATCTTTCATTTCAGAGTTATGACCCTTGTCCTTAAAAAATATGCAAATAGTTTGTCCGCTGTTTTCTGGGAAAACTATTTGAGAGATATTAATGAAACTTCACACAAATGTTTAATCCATCAAGATCTGAAGCTGAGTTGATTCTGAGGTTCATTTGATTTGTCGTTTCAGAGTTATGGCCCTTTTACTTTAAAAATAATGCAAATACATGCTAATAGTTTGTCCGCTGTTTTCTGGGAAAACTATTTGACAGATATTAATAAAACTTCACACAAATGTTTTAAGCAACAAAATTTGAAGCTGAATTTATTTTGAGGTTCATTCAGTTTGTCTTTACAGAGTTATGGCCATTCCACTTTACAAAAATCTGCAAAAATGAGGATTAGCTGTAACTTTTTTATTTAATAAGATATTCATTTCATTTTTTTTAAAAATAGTATCACCCTAATATGGAAATCAAGATCTGAAGCACAGATTATAAAATGTCAACACTTATAAGGCATGCTGAATCAGAGAAAGTTTGCAAGTGGGCGTATTATGTACCGTATGCGGTACTCTTGTTCATTCTGGAGTTATTGCCCTTTGATAGTTTCGGGTAGCAATTTCTTGTGCAACTAACTCCTCCTTTATTTTTCAACATAATTTCTTCAAACTTTCAGGAATGATAGATACTGATGTGTAGTTGTGCATATCAGTGAGATAACTCTCATATCATTTTTCATTCTGGAGTTATTGCCCTTTGATAGTTTTGGGTAGCAATTTCTTGTGCAACTAACTCCTCCTTTATTTTTCAACATAATTTCTTCAAACTTTCAGGAATGATAGATATTGATGTGTAGTTGTGCATATCAGTGAGATAACTCTCATATCAGTTTTCATTCTGGAGTTATTGCCCTTTGATAGTTTCGGGTAGCAATTTCTTGTGCAACTAACTCCTCCTTTATTTTTCAACATAATTTCTTCAAACTTTCAGGAATGATAGATACTGATGTGTAGTTGTGCATATCAGTGAGATAACTCTCATATCATTTTTATACGCCCACCTAATAAAGAAGGTCGTATATTGTCGTGGCCCTGTCCGTCCGTCTGTCCGTTCGTTCGTTCGTTCGTTCGTTCGTCCGTCAACATTTTGTTTGTCCGCAGTTTTCTGGGAAAACTATTAGACAGATATTAATGAAACTTCACACAAATGTTAAATGCATCAAGATCTGAAGCTGAGTTGATTCTGAGGTTCATTTGATTTTTCATTTCAGAGTTATGGCCCTTGTCCTTAAAATATATGCAAATAGTTTGTCCGCTGTTTTCTGGGAAAACTATTTGAGAGATATTAATGAAACTTCACACAAATGTTTAATCCATCAAGATCTGAAGCTGAGTTACTTCTGAGGTTCATTTGATTTGTCGTTTCTGAGTTATGGCCCTTTTACTTTAAAAATATACAAATACATGCAAATAGTTTGTCCGCTGTTTTCTGGGAAAACTATTTGAGAGATATTAATGAAACTTCACACAAATGTTAAATGCATCAAGATCTGAAGCTGAGTTGATTCTGAGGTTCATTTGATTTTTCATTTCAGAGTTATGGCCCTTGTCCTTAAAAAATATGCAAATAGTTTGTCCTCTGTTTTCTGGGAAAACTATTTGAGAGATATTAATGAAACTTCACACAAATGTTTAATGCATCAAGATCTGAAGCTGAGATGATTCTGAGGTTCATTTGATTCGTGGTTTTGGAGTTATGGCCCTTTTACTTAAAAAATAATGCAAATACATGCTAATAGTTTGTCCGCTGTTTTCTGGGAAAAGTATCTGAGAGATATAAATGAAACGTCACACAAATGTTAAATGCATCAAGATCTGAAGCTGAGTTGATTCTGAGGTTCATTTGATCTTTCATTTCAGAGTTATGACCCTTGTCCTTAAAAAATATGCAAATAGTTTGTCCGCTGTTTTCTGGGAAAACTATTTGAGAGATATTAATGAAACTTCACACAAATGTTTAATCTATCAAGATCTGAAGCTGAGTTGATTCTGAGGTTCATTTGATTTGTCGTTTCAGAGTTATGGCCCTTTTACTTTAAAAATAATGCAAATACATGCTAATAGTTTGTCCGCTGTTTTCTGGGAAAACTATTTGACAGATATTAATAAAACTTCACACAAATGTTTTAAGCAACAAAATTTGAAGCTGAATTTATTTTGAGGTTCATTCAGTTTGTCTTTACAGAGTTATGGCCGTTCCACTTTACAAAAATCTGCAAAAATAAGGATTAGCTGTAACTTTTTTATTTAATAAGATATTCATTTCATTTTTTTTAAAAATAGTATCACCCTAATATGGAAATCAAGATCTGAAGCACAGATTATAAAATGTCAACACTTATAAGGCATGCTGAATCAGAGAAAGTTTGCAAGTGGGCGTATTATGTACCGTATGCGGTACTCTTGTTCATTCTGGAGTTATTGCCCTTTGATAGTTTCGGGTAGCAATTTCTTGTGCAACTAACTCCTCCTTTATTTTTCAACATAATTTCTTCAAACTTTCAGGAATGATAGATACTGATGTGTAGTTGTGCATATCAGTGAGATAACTCTCATATCATTTTTCATTCTGGAGTTATTGCCCTTTGATAGTTTTGGGTAGCAATTTCTTGTGCAACTAACTCCTCCTTTATTTTTCAACATAATTTCTTCAAACTTTCAGGAATGATAGATATTGATGTGTAGTTGTGCATATCAGTGAGATAACTCTCATATCAGTTTTCATTCTGGAGTTATTGCCCTTTGATAGTTTCGGGTAGCAATTTCTTGTGCAACTAACTCCTCCTTTATTTTTCAACATAATTTCTTCAAACTTTCAGGAATGATAGATACTGATGTGTAGTTGTGCATATCAGTGAGATAACTCTCATATCATTTTTCATTCTGGAGTTATTGCCCTTTGATAGTTTCGGGTAGCAATTTCTTGTGTAACTAACTCCTCCTTTATTTTTCAACATAATTTCTTCAAACTTTCAGGAATGATAGATATTGATGTGTAGTTGTGCATATCAGTGAGATAACTCTCATATCAGTTTTCATTCTGGAGTTATTGCCCTTTGATAGTTTCGGGTAGCAATTTCTTGTGCAACTAACTCCTCCTTTATTTTTCAACATAATTTCTTCAAACTTTCAGGAATGATAGATACTGATGTGTAGTTGTGCATATCAGTGAGATAACTCTCATATCATTTTTCATTCTGGAGTTATTGCCCTTTGATAGTTTCGGGTAGCAATTTCTTGTGCAACTAACTCCTCCTTTATTTTTCAACATAATTTCTTCAAACTTTCAGGAATGATAGATACTGATGTGTAGTTGTGCATATCAGTGAGATAACTCGCATATCATTTTTCATTCTGGAGTTATTGCCCTTTGATAGTTTCGGGTAGCAATTTCTTGTGCAACTAACTCCTTTATTTTTCAACATAATTTCTTCAAACTTTCAGGAATGATAGATATTGATGTGTAGTTGTGCATATCAGTGAGATAACTCTCATATCATTTTTCATTCTGGAGTTATTGCCCTTTGATAGTTTCGGGTAGCAATTTCTTGTGCAACTAACTCCTCCTTTATTTTTCAACATAATTTTATAGAACAGCCTTCGGGCGTATATTGCCCCGTCTTGCGGTGCTCTTGTTAAAAAAATAGTATCACCTTAATATGGAAATCAAGATCTGAAGCACAGATTAGAAAATGTCAACACTTATAAGGCATGTTGAATCAGAGAAAGTAATTCTAACTCTTCCTTTATTTTTCAACATAATTTTATAGAACAGCCTTCGGGCGTATATTGCCCCGTCTTGCGGTGCTCTTGTTAAAAAAATAGTATCACCTTAATATGGAAATCAAGATCTGAAGCACAGATTAGAAAATGTCAACACTTATAAGGCATGTTGAATCGGAGAAAGTTTGCAAGTGGGCGTATTATGTACCGTATGCGGTACTCTTGTTTTGCAAAGATCTAATTGAATATTTAGTAAAATGAAGTTAACATCCCAATTGAAAACTCATTCATCACGACAATGGATGAATGTTATATGTCATGTCATGTGTTCATTTGGTTAATATTTAATTTATTGCCTGTAAAAAGGGACTTTCTTCTCCTTAGCGAGTTCAGGTTGTGTCCTTGCCTCATGAAGAGCTGATTACTCTGGAGGATCTGACTGCTGGCAACAGCCAGTCCAGTGAAGTGTCCAATGACCCTAGCAACTCCAGTATTTCTGTCAGCAATCTGGTTGAGGTACTCGCGCTAGAAGCAGGTAATGAATGTCAAGTCTGTTGTGATAATTTCTACATTTATTGATGTATAAAGACCCATTGTAAAAGACCTCATGGCCCTCTTGTTTTTTTTAGCTCACCTGAGCCAAAGGCTCAAGGTGAGCTATTGTGACTGCCCGTCATCCATCTTTCTGTCTGTCCTTTCACCTTTATTTCAAATGATGACTTCTCCTAAACCACTGAGAGGATTTCAGCTAAATTTCACAGAAATGTACCTTAGGGTGTCCTCTATCAAGTTTGTTGAAATCATGACCCCAGGCAAAATATGGTCAGCCCCACTACTTTTAAAGGTTTTTTTTTTTAAATCTTTAAAAATCTTCTCCGAAACCACAGTTCCTAGAGCTCTGATATTTGGTATATAGTATCATCTAATGGTCCTTTACCAGGTTTGTTCAAATGATGACCCCTGGGCCAAAAATGGCCCTGCCCCGGGGCTTGTAAATTTTACATAGACTTATATAGGAAAACCTTTAAAAATCTTCTTCTCTGAAACCACATAATCTAGAGCTAAGATATTTGGTATGAAGCATCACCTAATATACCTCTATCAAGAGTTTTCAAATAATGACCCCTGGGCCAAAAATGGTCTCACCCTGGGGTTTTAGACATCTTAACATCAGAAACTACAGTTAAAAGGTTTCCCCTTAGCAATTTCCTCACAGTTATTTCCCTGGGTATCTGGGTCTAATCTGTTTGCAGATGCGTGAAAACAAGTTTATATGAGGGAAAATAAGGGTTAAATAGACATCTTCACATCAGAAACTTAAGTTAAAAGGTTACAGCACTGGCCAGGGCAACATCATGCTAAAATCTCTCCAGTTCAATGCCTAACTCTTAACTCTTTGCACGCTAGCGGCGAAACTGTGATTACCTATGCAAACAGTTTGGATCCAGATGAGAGGCTGTATAATGCGGCGTCTAATCAGGATCCAAACTGTTTGTCATCTTGACCATATTTTTGCAAAGAAATGAAAGAAAGTTTATTTTAAGAATTGAAGCAGACGACAATTGTTGCAGACGGAAAATTACTCAACATTGAAAGGATTAACCCTTACAATGCAGAATGATTAAATAGACACAGATCAAGCTTATAATTGTTAATATTTAGGGATTTTTCTAAAGAAAAATGTAACATGACAAACAGTGCAGACACTGGTGAGAGAGATCCTTTAGGAACCTTCTCATCTGGGTCTACACTGTTTGCAAAGGACATTTGTGACTCATGTCCCGCACTGTAGGGTTAGAGGCATTTCGAAAGGAATGATGGCCCTTTAAAGGCATTTCGAAAAGAATGTTGACCCATTAACCCCATGCTGTGTATTTTGGGAGCTGGCTGTCAAGCATCTGATACACAAACTGATAAGACGGGCTACCATCACTGAGGATCAATGTATAATTGCATAACGTTATCTCTTATGGCTATGGACCCTGACTGGACACTGCATGAGCACAGCTGGATACTGTGTATATAGGGGGGTCACTTATATAAGGAGCTTTGAAATGCCTTTAACCCCATGCTGTGTATTGTTGGTGATTATATGGTTTCATAGCTGGATGTTATCATAGGTCTTGCATAATGTTATCTTTGTTTCTGCAGTTAATTTATGTGATTGAAAAAAAAGTATTTAGTATCATTAATTTTATCAGGCGAGTCATGTAATATGGTCTTTATTATTTGCATTTAGTAAAAATTTAGGTGTTTCATATAGACTTTTCTCCTTGCTATTAATTATACTCCCACAAACAGAGTTTGAGGGGGGTTTACTGGAATCAGCCTGTCGGTTGGTCGGTCGTTGGACGTCGGTCGTTGGTCTGTCCGCAAAATCTTGTACTTTCAACTCCTCCTTCAGTTTCAACCTGATTCATTTGATACTTGGCATAAATGTTATACAGGTGTAGTAGATGTGCAAGACACACATTTCAGGTCTCTGTGACCTTGACCTTGAAATTGGTCTTGAAATTGGCAGGCAAGCTCTTGTACTTTGAACTCCTCCTTCACTTTCAACCTGATTCATTTGATACTTGGCATAAATGTTACTCAGGAGTAGCAGATGTGTAAGACACAAATTTCAGGTCTCTATGACCTTGACCTTGACCTTTGTCCTTGAAATATGTCTTGAAATTGGCAGGCAAAATCTTGTACTTTGAACTCCTCCTTCACTTTCAACCTGATTCACTTGATCCTTGGCATAAATGTTACTCAGGAGTAGTAGATGTGCAAGACACAAATTTCAAATCTCTGTGACCTTGACCTTTGGCCTTGAAATTGGTCTTGAAATTGGCAGGCAAAATCTTGTACGGCGAACTCCTCCTTCACTTTCAACCTGATTTACTTGATACTTGGCATAAATTTTACTCAGGAGTAGTAGATGTGCTAGACACAAATTTCAGGTCTTGTCCGGAGCATATATCCCATACTCTATTATCTAGCATTAACAAACCTGTTGTGTCAATACATATTGGGTAGTAGATATTCAGGTCTCTGTGACCTTGAACTTAATACCTGGCCTTGAAATGGAAAAAGAACCAGTGTCATTCTGCAAAATTGGACCAGCGCGAACATTTTCATTTTGGCATGAAACATGGGGATTTCGTGTCATAAATCCTCCTTCATTTTTATACGCCCGAAGGGTCGTATTATGTTATGGTCTCCATCGTCTGGCCGTCTGGCTGGGTGTCTGTCTGTCCGTCCGTCCGTTAGCAAATTCGTGTCCTGGCTATAACTTACTCATTTTTTCTCCGATTTTCAAAATTCTTTCACACAAATGTTCAGTATCACTTGAAGGTGTGTCGCGTACAAAACCCAATTGTGAACTTTCAAGGTCAAGGTCACAAATAGGGCGTTAGCAATTTTCGTGTCCTTGCTAAAACTTACTCATCTTTTCACCAATTTTCAAAATTCTTTCACACGTATGTTCAGTATCACTTGAAGGTGTGTCGCGTACAAAACCCAATGGTGAACTTTCAAGGTCAAGGTCACAAATAGGGCGTTAGCAATTCTGTCCGTCCGTCCGTTAGCAAATTCGTGTCCTGGCTATAACTTACTCATTTTTTCTCCGATTTTCAAAATTCTTTCACACAAATGTTCAGTATCACTTGAAGGTGTGTCGCGTACAAAACCCAATTGTGAACTTTCAAGGTCAAGGTCACAAATAGGGCGTTAGCAATTCTGTCCGTCCGTCCGTTAGCAAATTCGTGTCCTGGCTATAACTTACTCATTTTTTCTCCGATTTTCAAAATTCTTTCACACAAATGTTCAGTATCACTTGAAGGTGTGTCGCGTACAAAACCCAATTGTGAACTTTCAAGGTCAAGGTCACAAATAGGGCGTTAGCAATTTTCGTGTCCTTGGTAAAACTTACTCATCTTTTCACCAATTTTCAAAATTCTTTCACACATATGTTCAGTATCACTTGAAGGTGTGTCGCGTACAAAACCCAATGGTGAACTTTCAAGGTCAAGGTCACAAATAGGGCGTTAGCAATTCTGTCCGTCCGTTAGCAAATTCGTGTCCTGGCTATAACTTACTCATTTTTTCTCCGATTTTCAAAATTCTTTCACACATATGTTCAGTATCACTTGAAGGTGTGTCGCGTACAAAACCCAATGGTGAACTTTCAAGGTCAAGGTCACAAATAGGGCGTTAGCAATTCTGTCCGTCCGTCCGTTAGCAAATTCGTGTCCTGGCTATAACTTACTCATTTTTTCTCCGATTTTCAAAATTCTTTCACACAAATGTTCAGTATCACTTGAAGGTGTGTCGCGTACAAAACCCAATTGTGAACTTTCAAGGTCAAGGTCACAAATAGGGCGTTAGCAATTCTGTCCGTCCGTCCGTTAGCAAATTCGTGTCCTGGCTATAACTTACTCATTTTTTCTCCGATTTTCAAAATTCTTTCACACAAATGTTCAGTATCACTTGAAGGTGTGTCGCGTACAACACCCAATTGTGAACTTTCAAGGTCAAGGTCACAAATAGGGCGTTAGCAATTTTCGTGTCCTTGGTAAAACTTACTCATCTTTTCACCAATTTTCAAAATTCTTTCACACATATGTTCAGTATCACTTGAAGGTGTGTTGCGTACAAAACCCAATGGTGAACTTTCAAGGTCAAGGTCACAAATAGGGCGTTAGCAATTCTGTCCGTCCGTTAGCAAATTCGTGTCCTGGCTATAACTTACTCATTTTTTCTCCGATTTTCAAAATTCTTTCACACATATGTTCAGTATCACTTGAAGGTGTGTCGCGTACAAAACCCAATTGTGAACTTTCAAGGTCAAGGTCACAAATAGGGCTTCAGTATCACTTGAAGGTGTGTTGCATACAAAACCCAATTGTGAACTTTCAAGGTCAAGGTCACAAATAGAGCGTTAGCAAATTTTGTGTCCTGGCTGTAGCTAACTAGACCTACATCATTACCTTTAAGGTCAGTCATATTTGAAGGTGAAAGGTTAAACGCACTTATGTCACGTTCGGTTTAAACTTTCTCGACTTTTTTTCCAAAGTTCAAAAAAGTCTGAAAGTCTGAAAATGATTGCTATGTACACTGTTCTTACCATGCTCATATCTTGGATATTTATTCACTTATTTCAAACTTGTTCATTCTGGAGTTATTGCCCTTTGATAGTTTCAGGTAGCAATTTCTTGTGCAACTAACTCCTCCTTTATTTTTCAACATAATTTTATAGAACAGCCTTCGGGCGTATATTGCCCCGTCTTGCGGTGCTCTTGTTAAAGTTTTCATATGTTTGTTGCAAGCATTACAGAATTATCTCTCCTTTAACTTTGAGTATTTATGTGTTTTAGTCCTGTTACATGGATAGTTGGTGTCACAAACTTGGATTCGCAATCAAAGCTGCCATGTGGGGGTATTCATCACCTTTAGTGATAGTTCTAGTTGTATTTATTTGAATTTGATTTTGAAAACAAATAATGACTTATTAAGTTAATCAAAATTATTGTCAATTTATAATTAATGAGTAACTCTTCTCAATTTCATTTGTTAAAAAAAACTAATGACCCGTTTAATTGACTTATTATCAGATATTCACACCTAGAGCTAGAATTATTTCTAAACACCTATTAACCCTTTGGGCCCAAGCTAAACCACTTGGGGGGCAAATGTCCACCCAAGTCCAATGGGGGGGGGGGGGGGGGCATATGTCAGGGGGCAAATGTCCGCCCAAGCTAAAACACCAGGGCGGCAAATGTCCGCCCATGCCCAAATAGGGGGGGGGGGGCGGGGGGGGGGGGGGCAATGGTCTGGGGGACAAATGTCCTAGAATCTAACCCTTTCCCTATTTGATTTGACAAAAACTGAACTGGGACTACTCTGTTTGCTAATGCATAAAACACGTTATTTCCATAGAGAAGTTTTAGCTTTTTATTGGTCTGTACCTAATGCACACAAAAACTGGCATTAGGTACTGCCTAGCACTTTATTTGCCGATCTACCTGGATCAAGGTATAATTGCATACCTTTATCTCATATGGTCATTGACCCTGATTGGACACTGCAGGAGCACTCCAGGGAATCAAACAGTACAGCTGGATACTGTGTATATGGGGGGGGGGGGGGGGGGGCACTTATATAAGGAACTTTGAAATGCCTTTAAGCAAGCTCTTTCAAAGAGATCTGTAATGTCGTCTGCTTCAGATTTGTCGTCATTTGAATTTCTAAAAGATCAGTTTTAGGCATTTTGACCTAAGGCAAAATTGTCACAAGTTGTAAACAGTTTAGATCTTGGTCAGACAGTTACTTGGTATTAGATCTGAATCCAAACTGTGTCAATTTTAGTTCAAGTTGATTCAGCAGTGAAGGGGTGAAAGCAGTGCACTAAGTTTCTGTCATCTGCTAGAAATGTTGTCTGCTGAAAAATTAACATTGTCAATATATTACTGTAACTCAGGTGAGCGATATAGGGCCAATGGCCCTCTTGTTTATAAAAAAAAATATTAACAAGGTTGTCAGTAAGTTTTTGTTGAACCTGCCAAAATGGCAACGTAACAGGCCCCATCCAAAATGTGATTTGAGTGGACCATTTTGGTCAGCTGCTGGTTCATATTTACAACCATGCATTCATTTCAGATGATCCAGAATTGATTTTTATGGCTTTCGGAGCCATATAGCAGTCGGTCTCTTTACGGCAACGAGTTCACTTGTCTAGTGAACATGCGCAAGACAAAATAGTTTTCTTCAAGTCTGCACTAGTTTGGTTGTAAAATGTTCATGCATTTGTTTACTCTTCACGTATTTAATAATAATTCGCTGTGTAAGATAATTACTACTAATCTACACAAAGATAAACTTTTTAAAAGTCTTGAAAAAGCCTATATATAGCATTCTACGACGTATAGATACAGATACAGATACAGAAGTTTAATAAACTCCAAAGAAGACGCGAACGAATATTTTTACCGTAGTTTTCGCAACACCTTGGAGTTCTAAAGCAGAAGGAATATAGCCGAGGTTTCCGATTGCATTTTTATACACATTCGTAACTGATTAGCATATAGACCTACATCTTCAGCCAATCAAACTGCCTTTTGCGTCGCAGTCGGTCATTTCCGTTTGACCCGTACTCAAATTAGAAATAGGAAGTTTCATGAAGGACAAGGTCAAAGAAATCTAAAATAATCAACCAATGAAATTCGGAATTCCAATATACACATGTATCACGCATTGAACAGCGTGTTTTGACTATGGCACCCAACCTCAACACAAGTCTAAGTCTTACAAGCAGTAAAACCGTAAAAACACAGGGTTCTATTGGCTTATCAAAGTAAGTATTAACCATAGAATGTTTTCAACACATATTCAATCAAATTATATTCCAGCGTCAATAACAACTGAAGCCTCTTCTATGTATCGTGTAACCGCCGAGTCGCCGACACTGTTGTTTGCTCAAGACGTTTGTGTCGTGTAAAAGCGAAAGTAGGTAGCAATTTGTTGAAATGTCTTTCCCAGATTACAACTCTACTTCAGACTGTAGTTCTGAATTTGAGTTTCATCAGGTTCCAAACAACTACCGTAACTGTATGTACATGTATGGATCTACTTAGTAGTTAAAAATAAAAACAGTCTACCTTCAATTTGTAAGCAGACTACATTTATTCAAAATAAACGAGTGCTGACCATGGAAAAATAAATGTTATGTGTAAGAATTAGTTGAACAAATATAACTTTGATGTTGTGCTTCAGTTTTTGCATCAGCTTTAGACATGAAATCATATTAATTGACCCTTTACTTCATGAATATTCATGTAAGAAATAATGACATCATGAATATAATTAAGATATTCTTTTGGCCATAGTAGAAACTAGAAGCATGTCTATATATTTTTGTTTCAGTCTGTCATATTTTTATGCCCCCAATCAATTTGGGGGGGGGGGGGGGGAGTGGGGGGGACTGATTTTGCGCTGTTTGTTGGCTTGGCTCAAACTTTAATGTTGGCAATAACTTTGTAGCCATTGCACATACATACTTCAAACCTGGCATGTCTGTGCAACTTACAGAGGCAAACATTTTTATTTATTTTTTGGGGGTGGGGTGGGGGGCTTATTAAAATCAAGATCATATAACAGTTAAATGTCACATTACGGGTCAAATTTATATTATATTGGTCACAATCAGGGGCCTAGTGTTTCACAAAAATGTGTTGTTATTAATACTTTTATCAATTCTAAGACGTTATTGTTATTAACTCCCCCAATTTCTCCCCTTATCAAACCCGAAAGCCATTATGGCCATTCAGGCCTTTGATTAGCACCTAATGGTAGGGGTGTCACGATATCTGTAAATCATATCGCGATATATTGCAATATACATGTATTTTAATTGATCGCGATATATACATGTATTGTGATATACATGTATTGCCTTTTTGAAGTTTTCAAGTTCCTATGCTTATATAACAATTTGTATAAGAAAAGGTTCTTAAATCATCTCTAAAACATTTTCCTTTTAGGTGGGAATGGAGTACACTAACAAAAATCAACTTTCCATGTAGATTTGTAATCTAGTAATGAAACAATGTCAAGTGTTAAATTCTTAATTTCTCCTTCAAAAGAATCAAAATCCTATCTTTTCATTATTTGTTAGGTTCAATGAGAAAAATCTAATAAAAGATGAGAGTTTTTGTAGAGAAATATTCACTCTTATCTAGAATATTGCTGATTATAATTGTATCGCTATAATCTGTATCTGAATAAAGGTTAACCCGTTTCATCTTCAAAGAATGATGATTTGTCATGTGCGAACGGAGATTCGAAGTCCCACCCTTAGTTTTTACCATTTCGTCACAGTGCTTGCAAATGGCCACATTTGCTAATTAATGGCTGTTGGGAATCATTTTTAACTTTAATTGAAAAGTGATCCTAAATACATTTTTGCCTTTTTGTTCTGAATAAATTTGAACTTCGCGTTGTCTGTCATTACTAAGGCACCCGGTGTCAACGTACACTATGTATGTCAACACCGGTTGGGATCGGTATAATAATCTGACTAGATCGAATTTGGATAACATTATCACTGAAAACGGAAGAAACAGGCTAAGCTATAGTTTATCAAATACATTTTGACGGTGTTACATATTTCCATTTAAATTAGTGTACGTTTATATGCACTAACATGTGTATTTTAACCTCAAGGCAACACTCGTCATTCCCGATTGATTTTCATAGAAGGGGAAGAGATTTATACTAGACCACTGACAATATCCAAGACCCATACGCTGTTGACTTGGCCATTGTTGTGTAATATGTAAAATTATGTTTAATCAACATTCCAAGGTGTTTTTCACGTTAGAGTTAAGAGTTAGACAGTAAATCAACTAAGAAACATGACCAGTGCTTAAATACCGTCAAATACCAGTATGTAATTTCAATATCGGGATATTTTATTGCAGAGTTACATATTGCAATATATCGGTATACCGGTTTATAGCAACACCCCTACCTAATGGGAACTTGTCAGTTATCTCCCTAAATTCAAGGTATAGGGTCGGCTCTAAATGACCATCAGTGTCGATGGGCAGTAAAACACCATTCTGATCCATTCATTGAAGGTATAGGTGGATCTCGTACCAAGTAGGTCCCTCATCCGGATATCTTCTGATTTTAAGCTCACCTGAGCCGAAGAATGCGATGTGTCTGGCGTCTGGCCACATTTTCAAACAACATCTCTTCTTAAACCGCTGACCGGATTTTACCCAAACTTTGTCAGAAGCCCCAGTGGCTGGGGGGAACGAAATATTGTTCAAATTATTACCCTAGGACCAAAAATGGCCCCGCCCAGGGGCTTATCAGTTTTTAGCTCACCAGAGCACAAAGTGCTCAGGGTGAGCTTTTGTGATTGCCTGATGTCCGTCAGCGTGCGTCGTCCGTCGTGCGTCGTCAGTCATCAATAATTTGAACCTTTAAAAATCTTCTCCTCTGAATCTACAGGGTTCTCAGCTTTCATCTTTGGCACATAGTATCATCTTTAGGTCCTCTACAAAAGTTATATAAATTATGGCCCTGGGGTCAAAATTGGCCCCACCCCAGGGGTGGGCAGTTTTCAATAGAAACAAATAGTGAAATCTTTGAAAATCTTCTTCTCTGAAACTGGAATGCTCTCAGCTTTCATATTTGGCACATAGCATCATGTACAGGTCCTCTACAAAAGTTATATAAATTATGGCCCTGGGATCAAAATTAGCCCCGCCCCAGGGGTGCCATGTTTTCAATAGAAATAAATAGTGAAATCTTTGAAAATCTTCTTGTCTGAAACTGGAAGGCTCTCAGCTTTCATTTTTGGAACATAGTATCATGTTCAGGTCCTCTACAAAAGTTATATAAATTATGGCCCTTGGGTCAAAATTGGCCCCGCCCCAGGGGTGGGCAGTTTTCAATAGAAACAAATAGTGAACTATTTGAAAATCTTCTCCTCTGAAACTGGAAGGCTCTCAGCTTTCATATTTGGCACAGAGCATCATGTTCAGGTGCTCTACAAAAGTTATATAAATTATGGCCTTAGGGTCAAAATTGGTCCCGCCCCAGGGGTGGGCGGTTTTCAATAGAAACAAATAGTGAAATCTTTGAAAATCTTCTTCTCTGAAACCGGAAGGCTCTCAGCTTTCATATTTGGCACAGAGCATCAGGTTCAGGTCCTCTACAAAAGTTTTATAAATTATGGCCCTGGGGTCAAAATTGGCCCCGCCCAAGGGGTAGCCAGTTTTCAACTGAAACATAGTGAAAACTTTGAAAATCTTTTTCTCTGAAACTGGAAGGTGCTCAGCTTTCATATTTGGCACATAGCACCATGTCCAGGTCCTCTACAAAAGGTATATAAATTGTGCCTCTTGGGTCAAAATTAGCCCAGCCCCAGGGGCAGGCTAGTTATGTCTCCCCCCATATATATATGGGGAGACATATTGTTTTCGTGAGAGTTGTCTGTCTGTCTGTCTGTCTGTCCGTCTGTCCGTCCGTCGGGCCGTCTGTCCGTCTGTCCCGTCACACTTTTTGTCCGGACGATAACTTCAATATGCCTGATGCCAGTTGATTGAAACTTCATATATGGAAAGTGTATAATGAGAGGAAGTGTCATGCACAAGGTCCATAACTCTGGCTTCACTAATATAGGAGTTATTGCCCCTTGTAAAAAAAACCAAAACTTTTTTGTCCGGACAATAACTCCTATATGGCTCATGCCATTGGATTGAAATTCATATATGGAAAGTTTCATCCTCGAAACAACTTGCACAAGACTTCAGTGACTTTTTCGTTGAAAAGGTGGACAAAATACGGGCAGATATTTCATCAGGCACTGTATCCAGTGTGCCGAATACCACTGAGATGCAGCATTCAACAAACTTTTTAGAAAAGTTTGATGCAGCTACAGTGGAAGAAGTAGAACAGATCATTAAGGCATCCCCCTGTAATTCTTGCGAACTGGATCCAATATTTACATGGCTGCTAAAGGCATGCCTTGATGAACTCCTACCGATTTTGACAAACATTATTAACTCCTCTTTAGACACTGCCTGCGTTCCAAAAAATTTCAAGAGGTCCCATGTCAGACCCCTTTTAAAGAAACCTGATCTCGATTCAAATGAACTTAAAAATTATAGGCCTGTATCAAATCTGCCATTTGTCTCCAAAGTATTAGAAAAAGTTGTTGACAAACGCATTGAGTCCCATTTGACCTCAAACAATCTACACGAGCAGCATCAGTCAGCATACCGAAAGCATCATTCAACAGAGACTGCTCTTCTGAAAGTTCAAAACGATATCCTTCAATCCCTAGATAGAAACGAAATTACAATTCTGGTGATGCTTGACTTATCGGCTGCATTTGATACTATCGATCACGAAACGTTGCTGAAACGCTTGGAAAGAAACTTCGGAATCATTGGGAAACCTCTTGAGTGGATGACCTCCTATTTAAATGACCGCTATCAAATGGTGTCAATAGATGGGGAATTGTCCACTCCAGTTAACATGAGATATAGCGTGCCACAGGGATCGGTCCTAGGACAGAAGCACTACATCATGTACACAAAACCTGTCGGCTCAATCTGCAAAACCCATGGGCTCAACCACCATTTTTATGCCGTTGACTCACAATTATACCTATCATTTAAGCCCAAGGACATTTCCTGTCAACAGGAAGCTTTATCACGAGTTGAGAACTGTCTCAAGGAGCTAGTGTCTTGGATGCACCAGAACATGCTGAAGCTCAAAACTGAGGTCATACTGTTTCATACTAAAAACACAGAAGTACCTGAAGAGATTCATGTGCAAGTAGGTCTCTGAGATCAAGCCATCTCTGTGTATAAAGAATCTCGGCGCATGGCTCGATTCACAAATGGATATGACATCACACATCAATTCCGTGTGTAGGTCTAGTTATGCACAGCTCCGACGAATAGGTCATATAAGAAAGTACCTCTCGCCTGCTGCTACCAAGACTTTGGTGAACTCTCTGGTTAAATCAAAAATAGACTACTGCAACTCATTGCTGCATGGAATTCCAAACAAAACACTGCGGAAGCTTCAAAGAGTGCAAAACACAGCAGCCCGCATCATAACAAGGACTTCTCGATATAATCATATCACGCCGGTTTTGAAGGAACTTCACTGGCTTCCGGTTCAGCATCGGATTGAATTCAAAATTCTGACACTTACGTATAAAGCCATGCACAATGAATCCGCCAAGTACATTGTCGACATGCTTGACGTGTACAGGCCCCGCAGAGAATTAAGATCAGCAAGTAGTTCTTTGTCGTTGGTTGTACCAAAAAGTCGTAAGGTAAAATACGGTGAGAGAAGTTTCATGCATGCAGCTCCCAAACTCTGGAATGCTCTTCCATCAGGCATTAGAGATGCAAGCTCACTGGCATGTTTCAAAAAATCTCTGAAAACGCATTTCTTCAACATATATTATTAGGGCAGTTTAGAAAACGTAGCTGCTAATCGTCGGTTGTCATAACTGCTGCATTGGCCACAGAGTGTTGATCCTGCCACTTCCTTATGACTGTGGACTTTTAAACCCCTTTTTTAGCTCACCAGAGCACAAAGTGCTCAGGTAGAGCTTTTGTGATCGCCTAATGTCTGTCGTCTGTCGGCGTTTGTCGTGCGTCGTCAACAATTTGAACTTTAAAAGTCTTCTCCTCTGAATCTACAGGGTTCTCAGCTTTCATCTTTGGCACATAGCATCACCTATAGGTCCTCTACAAAAGTTATATAAATTATGTCCCTGGAGTCAAAATTGGCCCCGCCACGGTCCCAGGGGTGGCCAGTTTTTTCTAGCTGACTGTTGTTTTCTGTACAAGTAGCAGAATGCTGGGCTCACTTAGGTTAGGCATGGGGAAAACTTCAAAAATCTTCTTGTCAAAAACTACATGTCACAGAGCTTAGATATTTGGTGTATAGATTTACTTAGTATACCTTATTGACATTGGTTAATATCATAGTTCTGAGGTTAAAATTGGCCCTGCCCTGTTGGTTATACTTTAAAATAGTATTTTACACTATAAAGGTTCCTCTGAACTAGAAGGATTGCAGTCACTCCATCTGTGTTGCGTAATCACTGGATAGGTCAAGTTCCTGGTCAAAACTCTATCAAGTTGTCTGCTTCAGAATTAGTCTCTGTTTGTTCACACTGTTTTTAACCCATTCCCTCATAGGATATTTTCAGAATCTGCCTCTTGAAAAATTTCAGAATTGTGTAGATTTGAAACCATTGTGATAAATAGAGCATTTACTCCTATGGAGCAAATGCTCTATTTATCACAATGGTTTCATAAAGTGACTATTATACCTCTTTGAATAAATCTACTGATAAGGAGCATTAATTAGAGAAAAGGAAAATTTCAGAATTGTTTAGATTTGAAACCATTGTGATAAATAGTGCATTTACTCCTATGGAGCAAATGCTCTATTTATCACAAAGGCTTTTTTCAGATCCTACCTCTTTGAATAAATCTACTGATAAGGAGCATTAATTATAGAAAAGGAACATTTACACCTATGGAGCAAATGCTCTATTTATCACAAAGGCTTTTTTCAGATCCTACCACTTTGAATAAATCTACTGATAAGGAGCATTAATTATAGAAAAGGAAAATTTCAGAATTGTGTAGATTTGAAACCTTTGTGATAAATAGAACATTTACTCCTATGGAGCTTTTGCTCTATTTATCACAATGGTTAGCAAATGCTCTATTTATCACAAAGGCTTTTTTCAGATCCTACCTCTTTGAATAAATCTACTGATAAGGAGCATTAATTAGAGAAGATGAAAATTTCAGAATTGTGTAGATTTCAAACCATTGTGATAAATAGAGCATTTGCTCCATAGGAGTAAATTAACTCATATACAAACCACATATAAAGTTACATACCGGTATGTGTCAGATCTGAGTTCAAACTGTGTGCTAATTTCGGTCAAGTCATGCTAAGCAGTGATAGGGTTGTCATCTGTTAGAAATGTTGTCTGCTTATTCAAAGAGGTAAATCTGGGTCTACTCTGTTTGCAAATGCGTGAAAACATGTTTATATGAGGAAAAGGGTTAATTAGAGAAAAGGAAAATTTGAGAATTGTGTAGATTTGAAACCATTGTGATAAATAGTGCATTTACTCTTATGGAGCAAATGCTCTATTTATCACAATGGTTATTATCACCAGTTATTGTTAACAAGTTTTAATTTTCCATTTCCATAACAATTCCGTTTGTATAAATTGTTGAAATCGCGATTTTTATACAATTTCTGCTTTGAAACAATCATCAGTACTCTAATTCTGAAGGGGTTCGAAACGTCTCGGTGTGAACTCGTTTTGTTACGAAACGTGCTCTACAAGAGTTGTCGTTCGTTTCTAAATACGCAATATATCAAGGAGTTGTTAGGTTATGCGTAGTAATATGTAATGGAAAATGAAACTTTTCCACATATTTTTTGTGCGAAATATGCTTTCCAAGTTAACGGTCGGTAAACGTTCGGTATTGGACTTAGAAAATATTTATAATAAAGCAAATCATCCCAGAAAGCTTGCCATTATAATTATACAGAGAAAGGGTCAAATAACACCCCACAAAACAGGTGTCCAGTTTTGTTTAGAAACATACATGTAGTTGAAACTTTAAAAATCTTTCCCTCTGGTGAGCGATTTCAGGGCCATCATGGCCCTCTTGTTCAAATATAATGCTCCACAAATGTAGAAAAATAGATAAATGAATAACAAAAACCTCATCCATATTTTTATGGACTTCTAGGGAATCCCCTTGCTGTTGAACGTGCGGGTGTTGTGTCAGCGGGATTCTGCTGTCCAGATGTGGTGGTGGCCGAGGGAGTGCTGTTGTCAAACGGGGCATCCCTATATGCTTGGTACCTCTGGTAACTCCGGAATGCCAAAGGGAGCACCGTAGTGGAACAGGGCTACCCTCTACGGTATAATTCCGCGCTGGTACATTGGGAGTCTTGCTGGCATGACTTGCTGTAACCCTGCCCTTAACCAGTGCCAGGGATTCCTGTTAAGCTAACCCAGTTTCCTTATTTGTGCTTACCAGTGAACTGGGTCATGTAATATATGGGCAGCGGGCAGATTAAGCCTGTACGGTCTAATACAGCATCGCGTGTCTCAATCAGTCTCGATTTGTCCGATGTGATTCCTTTGCCATTGCAGCCGATGGGATATGTTGTAGGAACAGTATACGGGATACCTTCTTTAGCTCTACTTTGGCTGGGCTTTTTTGGTTCCCATAATAAGACATTTTATTCTGTAATTAAATTTTGGATATACCCTATTACAACTCTATTAAAATATGATCCGCTGTGTACTCCCTCATTGCCATAGCGGGTCGAATAGTGTTTGAATGGAGGGGTAATGCATAGTGCGTGTATATAACAGTTGTTTATTTGTATTGCTTAGTTTATATGCATGAACTTCAAATTGATCTGTTCTGTTACCCAATTTTCCGGCAATATTTTATGCGCGGTGTTGTATGCCAAAACAAATGTACCCAAGTCTGTTGAGTCTGGGTCAAAATTATGTGACGTACTGGCACTGCGCATAGAATGTTGCATTCAAGTTTTTGTTTTTTTTATGATCTGAGTGCGTTGATACAATATAATAGAGCATAATACGACACAGACAGATAAACTTACGAAAAAGATGTAGTTGATTTACCTATGTCCTAAATAAATTCTATTTCATTATTATTCTTATCTATATATAAGTATTAAATATATTTTATTTTAAATGTTCTATAATTTACGCATTATTGTACATAAAATGTATCTTTGTGAAGCGCTTTTGAACGCACATATCCTGTATGAAAAGAGCGCTATATAAATGTGGTATAATAATAATAATAATGAGAGGAAGTGTCATGCACAAGGTCCATAACTCTGGCTTCACTAATATAGGAGTTATTGTCCCTTGTAAAAAAAACAACGCTTTTTTGTCCGGATGATAACTCCTATATGGCTCATGCCATTGGATTGAAACTTCACATATGGAAAGAGCATAATGAGAGGAAGTGTCATGGACAAGGTCCATAACTCTGGCTTCAGTAATATAGGAGTTATTGCCCCTTGTAAAAAACAACAACACTTTTTTGTCCGGACGATAACTCCTATATGGCTTATGCCATTGGATTGAAACTTCATATATTGAAAGAGCATAATGGGAGGAAGTGTCATGCACAAGGTCCATAACTCTGGCTTCACTAATATTGGAGTTATTGCCCTTTGTAAAAAAATCACAATTTTTTGTCAAGATGATAACTCCTATATGGCACATGCCATTGGAGTGAAACTTCATACATGGAAAGATCATGATAAGAGAAAGTGTCATGCATAAGGTCCTTAACTCTGGCTTCAATAAATTTAGAGTTATTGCCCCTTGTACATTTGTTTAATGCTTTCTTGTCCAGATGATAACTCCTACATGGCTCTTGCCATTGTATTGAAACTTCATACATGGAAAGAGCATGATGAGAGAAAGTGTCATGAACAAGGGCCATAACTCTGGCTTCAATACTTTTGGAGTTATTGCCCTTTGTTACATTTTTGTCCGATCAATAACTCCTGTTCGACTGATGCTATTGGAATGACATTTCATTTATGGAAAGAGCATGATGAAAGTAAGTGTCATGCACAAGGGCCATACCTCTGGTATTAATATTTTTGGAGTTATTAGCTGTTATCATTTTCTTCTTGAAAAATGTGGTGTGGAAAGCGCATAATGAGGGGAAGTATCAGTCATCAAGTCCATAACATTTTTAGTGATTTCCCTTTACATATTGTTTTTATTAGAGGGGAGAAATCCATTTTTGTGACAAAAACCTCTGGTTTTCTATAGAAACATATACATGTAGTTAAAACTTTGAAAATCTTCTCCTCTGATTGTCTGGTGAGCGCTTCAGGGCCATTCCGGCCCTCTTGTTCATAGAAATAGCCTTTAAAAATATTCTTGTCTGAAACTGAAAGGCCTAGACCTTAGATAGTTAGAAGGTAGTATCATCTAATGGTCCTATACAAAGATTGTTCAAATTATGACCCCCGGGCCAAAAATGGCCACTCCTCAGGGCTTATCAGCTTTTAGCTCACCAGAGCACAAAGTACTCAGGGTGAGCTTTTGTGATCGCCTGATGTCAGTCGTGCGTTGCGTGCGTCGTCCGTCATCCCACGTCAACAATTTGAACCTTTAAAAAATCTTCTCTGAATCTACAGGGTTCTCAGCTTTCATCTTTGGCACATAGCATCATCTGTAGGTCCTCTACAAAAGTTATATAAATTATGTCCCTGGGGTCAAAATTGGCCCCGTCTCAGGGGTGCCTTTTTTCTATAGAAATATATAGTAACACTTTGAAAATCTTCTCCTCAGAAACTGGAAGGTTTTAAGCTTTCATATTTGGCACATAGCATCATGTTCAGGTCCTTTACTAAAGTTATATAAATTATGCCCCTGGAGTCAAAATTGGCCCCGCCCCAGGGGGTTCAGATTTCAATAGAAACATATAGTGAAAACTTTGAAAATCTTCTCCTCTGAAACTGGAAGGTTCTCAGCTCTCATATTTAGCACATAGCATCATGTTCAGGTCCTCTACAAAAGTTATATAAATTATGCCCCTGGGGTCAAAATTGGCCCCATCCCAGGGGTGGCCAGTTTTCAATAGAAACATATTGTGAAATCTTTGAAAACCTTCTCTGAAACTGGAAGATTCTCAGCTTTCATATTTGGCACATAGCATCATGTTCATGTCCTCTTTAAAAGTTATATAAATTATGCCCCTGGGTTCAAAATTGACCCTGCCCCAGGAGTGGTCAGTTTCAAAAGAAACATATTGTGAAAACTTTGAAAATCTTCTCCTCTGAAACTGGAAGGTTCTCAGTTTTCATATTTGGCACATAGCATCATGTTCATGTCCTTTTCAAAAGTTATATAAATTATGCCCCTGGGTTCAAAATTGACCCTGCCCCAGGAGTGGTCAGTTTTAATAGAAACATATAGTGAAAACTTTGAAAATCTTCTCCTTTGAAACTGGAAGATTCTCAGCTTTCATTTTTAGCTCACCAGAGCACTTTTGTGCTCAGGGTGAGCTTTTGTGATCGCCTGATGTCCGTCGTCCGTCGTCGGGCGCCAACAATTTCAACCTTTAAAAATCTTCTCCTCTGAATCTACAGGGTTCTCAGCTTTCATCTTTGGTATATAGCATCATCTGTAGGTCCTCTACAAAAGTTATATAAATTATGCCCCTGGGGTCAAAATTGGCCCTGCCCTAGGGGTTTTCAGTTTTCAATAGAAACATATAGTGAAAACTTTGAAATTCTTCTCCTCTCAAACTAGAAGGTTCTCAGCTTTCATATTTGGCACATAGCTTCAACTTCAGGTCTTCTACAAAAGTTATATAAATTATGCCCCTAGGGTCAAAATTGGCCCCACCCCAGGGATTCACAGTTTTTTTTAGCTGACTGCATAAACAGCCCATGGGATCACTATATATGCATAGGAAAAACTTTGAAACTCTTCTTGTCAAAACTACATGTCCCAGAGCTTAGATATTTGTGGTATAGATTAACTTAGCATGCCTTAATGAGTTTTGAAAATATCATAGTTCTGAGGTTAAAATTGGCCCTGCCCTGTGTATATATTCTTTTTCACTTCTACAGCCTAAAGGTTATACAGGTTAAAGTTTTCCTAATCCAGTGCTCTGATAAGACTCACTGGCCAGAGTGTATTGGTAATCACCCTTAGCCTGATCAGTAGAGTAGAAATTGTGTTTAGACAAATTACACACACTCATTTTAGATTGAGAACACTTTGTGGACAATACTCAAAATGCAGAAAGCTCTTAAAGCTTTTTTCCATATCTATGCCCTGCATTAAGCTGCCAGCTATCAATATATATCCCATAACTGTATCTGCTGTGAAGTTCAGCTTAATACAAATTCAAGTGTTCTATTGCATCTTGGAGAGCAGTGTCTATTTTTAGCTGGCTATTTTAAGCATACATCTCCCTTTCACACTTTTTGATTACAACTGGATTGCCTCCCTTCTTGATAATGGCAGTTGCAAATTAGATCTGACCTGTAAATAGAACAATTAACCCTTTACTCCATAAATATGCATTTCTACAACTTTGCAAACAGAGTAGACCCAGATCAGATGGCTCATGTAGTAGCCATCTGATCAATCTGCTGTATTTGCTTATGATATAATATAGTGCAAATTGCATTAAATTATTTTTATTTTGTGTACAATATACATGCACTTATAATATGTTTACTTAAGCCTTTCCCTCATATAAATGACTTTTCAAGCATTTGCATACAGAACAGACCAAATCAGACAGCTCCTATAGCAGCTGTCTGATCAGGGTCTGATCTGTTTGTCAATGGAATTTGAAATATATTTCTTTACTTTCTAAAATGGCTATACTGTCCCACTTTCCATATTTCATTACAACTATTTTGTCCATGAATATTCACTAGGTATTGAAATTTTGAATAAACATAGAACAGGGGAAGGGTTAAAAGTACATCAATCTTAAGGTAAGATATGAATAATAATATGAACTCATGAAGATGTAATGAAAATATCTGAAATTTTGAACATAAGTATAGATTAATTTATTCTTTCTGAATTAAAATTTGCAGCACCCCAGGGCCGGCTAGTTTACTATAGAAACATATAGTGAAATCTTTGAAAATCTTCTCTCCTGATTGTCTGGTGAGCGATGTCAGGGCCATTCTGGCCCTCTTGTTGGCACATAGCATCATCTGTAGGTCCTCTACAAAACTTGTATAAATTATACCCCTGGGGTCAAAATTAGCCCCCCCCCAGGGGTGCCTTGTTTTCTATGGAAATATATAGTAAAACTTTGAAAATCTTCTCTAAAACTGGGAGGTTCTCAGCTTTCATATTTGGCACATATACGAGGGTTGTCCCAAAATAGCGTGACAAATGTTATAATTTGAAAACCATTATTGCGATTTCAATACAAATTTAGACCTACACAAAATATTCATTTGTGAATTACTCTACAAAGTTTGATGTTCAGTATCTCTAAAAATGAAATTTACAGAGCATTTTTAACAAGCACACATATCGTCACCTGGCGCACATCACGACGTCGTTTTGACGCCGGGTTTATTCCTTCTCAAAATACTCCCTGTGACGTTCAATACACAATCTGTGTCGTTTGATCCAAGCAATGAATACTCCACGGAACCACTCTGTGCTGAGTTTGCTGTTAAATCGGAGGGTCCTGGACATTAGTTCGTCACGATCGTTGAACCTCTGGCCCCGTAAGTGTTCCTTTAAATGTGGAAAATATGTAAAATCGCAAGGAGCTAGGTCTGGCGAATAAGGAGGATGAGTGATCCGCTGGAATCCCAGTATATCCAATTCCAATGGTGTTGTCCTGGCTGTATGAGCTGGGGCGTTGGCTTGATGAAAGATGATTGACTCTGGGTCATTGTAGAGAAGAGGGCGTTTCTTTCGCAGAGCGTTCATTAAATCACGGCGAAGAACCTAAACGATACAAAACAGCCCTAAACAATAAGTTAGACCGATGTTCGCTTACTAGTTCACCTTCCTATAATAAATTAGAAGATTATCTGATAAAAGCGTCATAATAATAGTGGGCATTGTATTATCCACTTGCTTTGTAGATTTGATATTATTTAGCAAGGGTAAAAATGAAACATCGTACCTTTGAGTAATATGCGGCATTCACTGTCTGTCCTGTGGGAACCGCATGGACCAATATCATCCCGCCCCTGTCGAAGAATATGATGAACATGGGTTTCCCAAGGGACTTCATCATTCTAGCTTTCTTAGGTGGTGGTGTGTTGGTTGTTTTCCACACACTAGATTGTCTCTTTCCTTCCGGTTCGAAATAGTGCAGCCACGTCTTGTCTGTAGTTATAATCCTCTCCAAGAATGTGTCATCCACTGCATGACGACGCAGAAACCCAGCTGATGCCTAGATACGGCGCTGCTTTTCTTCTGACGATTTTGAGAGTCCAGTTTTAGAAGAGATTTCACGCACCGTTTGTCGTCTGTCCGTGTTAAGAACATCACGAACCTGCTGCACTGTGTTATCATCTATCGTTTTTCTCCTACCGGGTTGCATATGTTCCTTTTTTTCCTTTTCCCCATCCGTGTATCTATGATGCCATTTATACACAAGTGCGCGGGAGACATTCCGATGCTTTTCCACAGAAATCATGTGTTTGTGCGTCTGAACAGGAGTCATTCCCAAGCCCGCACAGAATTCAATGACTGTTTAGTGCGCCACCTTATCCTCTGACGTCGCCATTTTTCACAAAATTTCGATGTAGGCGTGCAGGCTAAACTTATCTTCACAGAGTTGTCTTGACACGAATTCGATTCAAATATAGTTCTAAATGACGTCATAATTATTGACATTAACGTTGGATTATTAAGATATACGGCTCTAATTTTATATGACAACAGCGTTAAATCAGACGATTTTGCGACTGCGCCCGTTGCACGTACCAGCATTTATAAATATGTTTCCATTTAGTAATTTTGCGGTGTATTTTTCTTAATTTATCGACATATTGATTTAAAATAAATAACAAATGATCACCTTAAAATTTCAGAATGAACGGACGTCAATAAGTTTTTGTAATAAAATTTGTCACGCTATTTTGGGACAACCCTCGTAATCATGTCCTTTATAAAAGTTATATAAATTATGCCCCTTGGGTCAAAATTGGCCCCATCCCAGGGGTACATTGTTTTCTATAGGAACATATAGTGAACCCTTTAAAAATCTTTTTCTCTGATACTGGAAGGTTCTCAGCTTTCATATTTGGCACATAGCATTATGATCAGGTCCTCTACAAAAGTTATATAAATTATGCCCCTGGGATCAAAATTGGCCCCACCCCAGGGGTGACCGGTTTTCAATAGAAACAATTATAGTGGAAACTTTGAAAATCTTCCCCTCTGGAACTAGAAGGTTCTTAGCTTTTATATTTGGCACATAGCATTATGTTCAGGTCGTCTTCAAAAGTTATACAAATTATGCCCCTGTGGTCAAAATTGGCCCCGCCCAGGGGTGGACAGTTTTCAATAGAAACATATAGTGAAAACTTTGAAAATCTTCTCCTCTGAATCTATAGGGTTCTCAGCTTTCATATTTGGCACATAGCATCGTGTTCAGGTCCTCTACTAAAGTTATATTAATTGTGCCATTTGGGTCAAAATTGGCCCCGCCCCAGGGCCGGCTAGTTTTCTATAGAAGCATATAGTGAAAACTTTGAAAATCTTCTCCTCTGATTGTCTGGTGAGCGCTTCAGGACCTTTCTTGCCCTCTTGTCATAGGAAAATCTTTAAAAATCTTCTCCGAAACTGTAAGGCCTAGAGCTTTGATATTTGGTATGTATCATAGTCTAATGGTCCTCTACAAATATTGTTCAAGTTATGACCCCCAAACCAAAAATGGCCCTGCCCCGGGGCTTATCAGTTTTTCATAGGAAAGTCCTTAAAAATCTTCTTTTCTGAAACTGTAAGGCCTAGACCTTTGATATTTGATATGTAGAATGATCTAATGGTCCTCTACAAATACAGTTCAATTTATGACTCCCGCGGGCCAAAAATGGCCCTGCCCCGGGCTTATCAGTTTTTCATAGGAAAATCTTTAAAACAAAAAATATCTTTAAAAAATATGCAAATAGTTTGTCCGCTGTTTTCTGGGAAAACTATTTAAGAGATATTAATGAAACTTCACACAAATGTTTAATGCATCAAGATCTGAAGCTGAGTGGATTCTGAGGTTCATTTGATTTGTGGTTTCGGAGTTATGGCCCTTTTACTTAAAAAATAATGCAAATACATGCAAATAGTTTGTCCGCTGCTTTCTGGGAAAACTATTTGACAGATATTAATGAAACTTCACACAAATGTTTAATGCATCAAGATCTGAAGCTGAGTGGATTCTGAGGTTCATTTGATTTTTAGCTCACCAGAGCACAAAGTGCTCAGGGTGAGCTTTTGTGATTGCCTGATGTCCTTTTGTCCGTCAGCGTGCGTCGTGCGTCGTCAGTCGTCAACAATTTGAACCTTTAAAAATCTTCTCCTCTGAATCTACAGGGTTCTCAGCTTTCATCTTTGGCACATAGCATCATCTGTAGGTCCTCTACAAAAGTTATATAAAATATACCCCTGGGGTCAAAATTGGCCCTGCCCCAGGGGTTTTCAGTTTTCAATAGAAACATATAGTGAAAACTTTGAACATCATCTCCTCTGAAACTAGAAGGTCCTCAGCCTTCATATTTGGCACATAGCTTCAACTTCAGGGCTTCTACAAAAGTTATATAAATTATGCCCCTAGGGTCAAAATTGGTCCCACCCCAGGGATTGCCACTTTTTTGTAGCTGACTGCTTAAACAGCCCATGGGGTCACTAGTTGTGCATAGGAAAAACTTTAAAAATATTCTTGTCAGAAACTACATGTCCCAGAGCTTAGATATTTGGTGTATAGATTTACTTAGCATAACTTTATGAGTTTTATAAGTATCATAGTTCTTGGGTTAAAATTGGCCCTGCCCTGTGTTTATAGACTTCTTCACATCAGAAACGACAGTCTAAAGGTTTCTCCTTAATATATCAGCCTGCAGAGCTGAGACCAGTCAGTGTGAGTTCTTATATAACCACCCTTAGCCTGATCAGTAGAGTAGAAATTGTGTTTAGACAAATAACACACACTCATTTAAGATTGAGAAAACTGTGGATAGTTCTCAATATGCAGAACACTCTTAAAGCTTTTTTTCATACCTATGCCCTGCATTAAGCTACCAGATATCAATATAGAGCATAATTATCTGTTGTGAATTTCAGCTTAACTCAGTGCATGCTGGGTAATTTTGTCATCTGCTAAATTGTTGTCTGCAGCATATTCATAAGTTATCCTAACTACACACTTTCTTTCTAAGTTTTTCAGAAGTTCAGTCTCATTGACAAACAGTTTGGATATCAGATCAGGCCCCACATTATATTGGCCCTGATCTGGATCCGAACTGTTTGCATAGGTCATTAGTGGTGGGAGAATCCCACTACACACTTTCTTTCTAAGTTTTTCAGAAGTTCAGTCTCATTTACAAACAATTTGGATATCAGATCAGGCCCCACATGATGTGGGGCCTGATCTGGATCCAAACTGTTTGCATAGGTCATTAGTGGTGGGAGAATCCGCCTCTAGCACCCAAAGAATTAATACAAGTTCCAGTGGTCTATGCTCTATCCATTCTTTCACTACATTCTTTCAGCATCATGTTCAGGTCCTCTACAAAAGTTATATAAATTGTGTCCCTGGGGTCAAAATTGGCACCGCCCCTGGGGTGTTAAGTTTTCAATAGAAACATATGTGAAAACTTTGAAAATCTTCTCCTCTGATTGTCTGGTGAGCGATGTCAGGGCCATTCTGGCCCTCTTGTTCATTTCAGAGTTATGGCCCTTGTCCTTAAAAAATATGCAAATAGTTTGTCCGCTGTTTTCTGGGAAAACTATTTGAGAGATATTAATGAAACTTCACACAAATATTTAATGCATCAAGATCTGAAACTGAATTGATTCTGAGGATCATTTGATTTTTCGTTTCAGAGTTATGGCCCTTGTCCTTAAAAATTAATGCAAATAGTTTGTCCGCTGTTTTCTGGGAAAACTATTTGAGAGATATTAATGAAACTTCACACAAATGTTTAATGCATCAAGATCTGAAGCTGAGATGATTCTGAGGTTCATTTGATTCGTGGTTTTGGAGTTATGGCCCTTTTACTTAAAAAATAATGCAAATACATGCAAATAGTTTGTCCGCTGCTTTCTGGGAAAACTATTTGACAGATATTAATGAAACTTCACACAAATGTTTAATGCATCAAGATCTGAAGCTGAGTGGATTCTGAGGTTCATTTGATTTTTAGCTCACCAGAGCACAAAGTGCTCAGGGTGAGCTTTTGTGATTGCCTGATGTCCTTTTGTCCGTCAGCGTGCGTCGTGCGTCGTCAGTCGTCAACAATTTGAACCTTTAAAAATCTTCTCCTCTGAATCTACAGGGTTCTCAGCTTTCATCTTTGGCACATAGCATCATCTGTAGGTCCTCTACAAAAGTTATATAAAATATACCCCTGGGGTCAAAATTGGCCCTGCCCCAGGGGTTTTCAGTTTTCAATAGAAACATATAGTGAAAACTTTGAACATCATCTCCTCTGAAACTAGAAGGTCCTCAGCCTTCATATTTGGCACATAGCTTCAACTTCAGGGCTTCTACAAAAGTTATATAAATTATGCCCCTAGGGTCAAAATTGGTCCCACCCCAGGGATTGCCACTTTTTTGTAGCTGACTGCTTAAACAGCCCATGGGGTCACTAGTTGTGCATAGGAAAAACTTTAAAAATATTCTTGTCAGAAACTACATGTCCCAGAGCTTAGATATTTGGTGTATAGATTTACTTAGCATAACTTTATGAGTTTTATAAGTATCATAGTTCTTGGGTTAAAATTGGCCCTGCCCTGTGTTTATAGACTTCTTCACATTAGAAACGACAGTCTAAAGGTTTCTCCTTAATATATCAGCCTGCAGAGCTGAGACCAGTCAGTGTGAGTTCTTATATAACCACCCTTAGCCTGATCAGTAGAGTAGAAATTGTGTTTAGACAAATAACACACACTCATTTAAGATTGAGAAAACTGTGGATAGTTCTCAATATGCAGAACACTCTTAAAGCTTTTTTTCATACCTATGCCCTGCATTAAGCTACCAGATATCAATATAGAGCATAATATTATCTGTTGTGAATTTCAGCTTAACTCAGTGCATGCTGGGTAATTTTGTCATCTGCTAAATTGTTGTCTGCAGCATATTCATAAGTTATCCTAACTACACACTTTCTTTCTAAGTTTTTCAGAAGTTCAGTCTCATTGACAAACAGTTTGGATATCAGATCAGGCCCCACATTATATTGGCCCTGATCTGGATCCGAACTGTTTGCATAGGTCATTAGTGGTGGGAGAATCCCACTACACACTTTCTTTCTAAGTTTTTCAGAAGTTCAGTCTCATTTACAAACAATTTGGATATCAGATCAGGCCCCACATGATGTGGGGCCTGATCTGGATCCAAACTGTTTGCATAGGTCATTAGTGGTGGGAGAATCCGCCTCTAGCACCCAAAGAATTAATACAAGTTCCAGTGGTCTATGCTCTATCCATTCTTTCACTACATTCTTTCAGCATCATGTTCAGGTCCTCTACAAAAGTTATATAAATTGTGTCCCTGGGGTCAAAATTGGCACCGCCCCTGGGGTGTTAAGTTTTCAATAGAAACATATGTGAAAACTTTGAAAATCTTCTCCTCTGATTGTCTGGTGAGCGATGTCAGGGCCATTCTGGCCCTCTTGTTCATTTCAGAGTTATGGCCCTTGTCCTTAAAAAATATGCAAATAGTTTGTCCGCTGTTTTCTGGGAAAACTATTTGAGAGATATTAATGAAACTTCACACAAATATTTAATGCATCAAGATCTGAAACTGAATTGATTCTGAGGATCATTTGATTTTTCGTTTCAGAGTTATGGCCCTTGTCCTTAAAAATTAATGCAAATAGTTTGTCCGCTGTTTTCTGGGAAAACTATTTGAGAGATATTAATGAAACTTCACACAAATGTTTAATGCATCAAGATCTGATGCTGAGTCGATTTTGAGGTTTATTTGATTTTTTGATTCGGAGTTATTGCCCTTGTCCTTAAAAATTAATGCAAATAGTTTGTCCGCTGTTTTCTGGGAAAACTATTTGAGAGATAAAAAAAAAAGATGCAAATCTATGGAAATATGAGGATGGCCATAACTTTTTCATTTGAAATGATATTTACTTCAATTTTTTATATGGTTAAACCTTAATGTGAATTTTCACATATATTACGGGGGGGTTTGATATTTTATTCTAAAGTTATGGTCCTTGAAAATCTTTAAAACGCTTCTACTTGTCGTATGATATTTGGTATGTGGCATGATCTAACGGTCCTCTAAAAGATTGTTCAAATTATGATCCCCAGACCAAAAAATGGCCCGCCCCGGGGCTTTTCAGTTTTTAGCTCACCAGAGCACAAAGTGCTCAGGGTGAGCTTTTGTGATCGCCTGATGTCCGTCGGCGTCTGTCGTCCGTCGTCAGTCATCAACAATTTAAACCTTTAAAAATCTTCTCCTCTGAATCTACAGGGTTCTCAGCTTTCATCTTTGGCACATAGCATCATCTGTAGGTCCTGTACAAAAGTTATAAAAATTATTTCCCTGGGGTCAAAATTGGCCCTGCCCCAGGGGTACATTGTTTTCTATAGGAACATAATAGTGAAAACTTTGAAAATCTTCTCCTGAAACTGGAAGGTTCTCAGCTTTCATATTTGGCACATAGCATAATGTTCAGGTCCTCTACTAAAGTTATATAAATCATGGCCCTGGGGTCAAAATTGGCCCCTCCCCAGGGGTGGACAGTTTTCAATAGAAACATAGTGAAAATCTTCTCCTGAAATTGGAAGGTTCTTAGCTTTCATATTTGACACACAGCATCATGTTCAGGTCCTCTACAAAATTTGAATAAATTATGGCCCTGGGGTCAAAATTGGCTCCGTCCCAGAGGTGGTCAGTTTTCAATAAAAACATATAGTGAAAACTTTGAAAATCTTCTCTTCTGAAACAAGAAGGTTCTCAGCTTTCATATTTGGCACATAGCATCATGTTCAGGTCCTCTACAAAAGTTATATAAAATATGCCCCTTGGGTCAAAATTGGCCTCGCCCCAGGGGTGGTCAGTTTTGTATAGAAACATAGTGAAAACTCTCCTCAGATTGTCTGGTGAGCGCTTCAGGGCCATTCTGGCCCTCTTGTTTGTAGGAAAATCTTTGAAAATCTTCTTCTCAGAAACCGTAAGGCCTTTGCTATTTGGTATGTAGCATCATCTAATTATCCTCTTCAAAGATTGTTCAAATTTAATGACCCCCACACCAAAAATGGCCCTGCCCTGGGGCTTACCAGTTTTTCAGAGGAAAATCTTTATAAATAAGGCCTAGACCTGTGATATTTGGTATGTAGCATTCTTTAATGGTTCACTTACAAGATTGTACAAATTATAAAGCCCAGGCCAAAAAATGGTCCTGCCAAAGGGTTTATCAGTTTTTAGCTCACCTGAGCAAAAGGCTCAGGATGAGCTACTGTAACCACGATCTGTCCGGCGTCCGTTGTCCTCTGGAACCGCTGACCTGATTTTAACCAAATTTTGTCAGAAGCATCATTGGCTAGGGCGAACGAAATATTGTTCAAATTATGACCCCCGGGCCAAAAATGGCCCGCCTTGGGGCTTTCCACTTTTTCATAGGAAAGTTGGCTCCGCCCCAGGGATGGGAAGTTTTCAATAGAAACATATAGTAAAACTTTGAAAATCTTCTCCTCTGAAACCAGAAGGTTATTAGCTTTCATATTTGGCACATAGCATCATGTTCAGGTCCTCTACAAAAGTTATATAAATTATGACCCTGGGGTCAAAATTGGCCCCGCCCCAGGGGTGGGCAGTTTTCAATAGAAACAAATAGTGAAATCTTTGAAAATCTTCTCCTCTGAAACTGAAAGGCTCTCATCTTTCATATTTGGCACAGAGCATCATGTTCAGGTCCTCTACAAAAGTTAAATAAATTATGGCCCTGGGTTCAAAATTGGCCCCGCCCTAGGGGTGGGAAGTTTTCAATAGAAATATATAGTGAAAACTTTGAAAATCTTCTGAAACTAGAAGGTTCTCAGCTTTCATATTTGGCACATAGCATCATGGTCAGTTCCTCTACAAAAGTTATATAAATTATGGCCCTGGGGTCAAAATTGTCCCCGCCACAGGGGTGGGCAGTTGTCAATGGAAACATATAGTGAAATCTTTTAAAATCTTCTCCTCTGAAACTGGAAGGCGCTTAGCTTTCATATTTGGCACATAGCATCATGGTCAGGTCCTCTACAAAAGTTATATAAATTATGGCCCTGGGGTCAAAATTGTCCCGCCCCAGTGGTGGGCAGTTTTCAATGGAAACAAATAGTGATATCTTTGAAAATCTTCTCCTCTGAAACTGGAAGGCGCTGAGCTTTCATATTTGGCACAGAGCATCATGTTCAGGTCCTCTACAAAAGTTATATAAATTATGGCCCTGGGGTCAAAATTGTCCCGCCCCAGTGGTGGGCAGTTTTCAATGGAAACAAATAGTGAAATCTTTGAAAATCTTCTCCTCTGAAACTGGAAGGTTCTTAGCTTTCATATTTGGCACAGAGCATCTTATTACCAGTCAGAGTAAATTCTTGGAATTTGATTGGTCAGTTTGCCAAAAACTGCCGGGGTGTACAGTACCGTATTCAGCGGCTTCCACGGAGAATACAAAATTATTCAAATTTGAATAGTGACGTCATTTGTTTTGTTTTTAGCTCACCTGGCACAAAGTGCCAGGTGAGGTATTGTGAGGGGGCAGTGTCCGGCGTCCGTCGTCGTGCGTCGTGCGTATGTGCGTCGTGCGTATGTGCGTATGTGCGTCGTGCGTCGTCAACAATTTACTTAAACATCTTCTTCTCTGAAACCACAAAGCCTAGAGCTTTGATATTTGGTATGTAGAATCATCTAATGGTCCTCTACAAAGATTGTTCAAATTATGTCCCCCGGACCAAAAATGGCCCCGCCCTGGGGCTTATCAGTTTTTCTTTGGAAAATCTTTAAAAATCTTCTCCTCTGAAACCGTAAGGCCTAGACCTTTGATATTTGGTATGTAGCATCATCTAATGGTCCTCTACAAAGATTATTCAAATTATGACCCCCGGACCAAAAATGGCCCCGCCCCGGGGCTTATCAGTTTTTCATAGGAAAATCTTTAAAAATCTTCTTCTCAGAAACCGTAAGGCCTAGACCTTTGGTATTTAGTATGTAACATCATCTAATGGTCCTCTACCAAGATTGTTCAAATTATGACCCCCGGGCCAAAAATGGCCCCGCCCCGGGGCTTATCAGTTTTTCATAGGAAAATCTTTAAAAATCTTCTTCTCTGAAACCGTAAGGCCTAGACATTTGATATTTGGTATGTAGCATTATCTAATGGTCCTCTACAAAGATTGTTCAAATTATGACCCCCGGACCAAAAATGGCCCCGCCCCCGGGGCTTATCAGTTTTTCATAGGAAAATCTTTAAAAATCTTCTTCTCAGAAATCGTAAGGCCTAGACCTTTGAAATTTAGTATGTAGCATCATCTAATGGTCCTCTACAAAGATTGTTCAAATTATGACCCAGGGGCCAAAAATGGCCCCGCCCCAGGGCTTATCATTTTTTCATAGGAAAATCTTAAAAATCTTCTTCTCAGAAACCGTAAGGCCTAGACATTTGATATTTGGTATGTAGCATCATCTAATGGACCTCTACAAAGATTGTTCAAATTATGTCCCCCAGACCAAAAATGGCTCCGCCCCGGGGCTTATCAGTTTTTCATAGGAAAATCTTTAAAAATCTTCTTCTCAGAAACCGTAAGGCCTAGACCTTTAATATTTAGTATGTAGCATCATCTAATGGTCCTCTACCAAAATTGTTCAAATTATGACCCCGGGCCAAAAATGGCCCCACCCCGGGCTTATCAGTTTTTCATAGGAAAATCTTTAAAAATATTCTTCTCTGAAACCGTAAGGCCTAGACATTTGATATTTGGTATGTAGCATTATCTAATGGACCTCTACAAAGATTGTTCAATTTATGTCCCCTGGACCAAAAATGGCCCCGGCCCGGGGCTTATCAGTTTTTCTTAGGAAAATCTTTAAAAAATCTTCTCCTCTGAAACCGTAAGGCCTAGACCTTTGATATTTGGTATGTAGCATCATCTAACGGTTCCTCTATGAAGATTGTTCAAATTATGACTCCCGGACCAAAAATGGCCCCGCCCCGGGGCTTATCATTTTCTCATAGGAAAATCTTTGAAAATCTTCTTCTCTGAAACCGTAAGGCCTAGACCTTTGGTATTTAGTATGTAGCATCGTCTAATGGTCCTCTACAAAGATTATTCAAATTATGACCCCCGTGCCAAAAATGGCCCCGCCCCGGGGCTTATCAGCTTTTCATAGGAAAATCTTTAAAAATCTTCTTCTCTGAAACTGTAAGGCCTAGACCATTGATATTTGGTATGTAGCATTATCTAATGTTCCTCTACAAAGATTGTTTAAATTATGACCCCTGGACCAAATATGGCCCTCGCGGGGCTTATCAGTTTTTCATAGGAAAATCTTTAAAAATCTTCTTCTCAGAAACCGTAAGGCCTAGACATTTGATATTTGGTATGTAGCATCATCTATTTGTCCTCTACAAAGATTGTTCAAATTATGACCCCTTGAACAAAATTGCCCCGCCTGTGGGCTTATCAGTTTTTCATAAAAAGCTTCTTCTCTGAAACCGTAAGGCCTAGACCTTTGATATTTGGTATGTAGCATCGTCTAATGGTCCTCTACAAAGATTGTTCAAACTATGACCCCCGGACCAAAAATGGCCCCGGCCCCCCAGGCTTATCAGTTTTTCATAGGAAAATCTTTAAAAATGTTCTCCTAAACTTTAAGGCCTAGACCTTTGAAATTTAGTATTTATTATCATCTAATGGTTTTCTACCAAAATTGTTCAAATTATGACCCCTGGACCAAATTGGCCCCGCCCCTGGCTTATCAGTTTTTCATAGGAAAATCTTTAAAATCTCCTGTGAAATTGTAAGGCCCGATACTTTGAAATTTATATGAAGCATCATCTAATGTTCCTTTATTTAGATTGTTCAAATTTGAAACTCAAGGCCTAAAATTATGGCCCTTGGTTTCATATTGGCCCCAATCTGAAGCTTACTTATTTTTACATAGAAATACAGTGTATGCATATGTCTATAGTAACCAGGTGAGCGATTTAGGGCCATCATGGCCCTCTTGTTATTTTTAGCGTCGATTCGAAATTTCATATCGTACTTACTCTAATAATTCTGGATGGATTACGACCAAATAATCGATAATAAACGTAAAAAACTGTACCTGATACGTTCCTCAAATTAACACTATCAACTTATCAGTACAACGTGTTACTGTTTATATTTACAAGTGAGGTTTCAATTCCTCTTTCGAAATTTCTCTGAGACGACGTCATATTTGCTCTGTGATGACGTAATGTTTTCTTTGTCATGTCGTCATACAATTAGAGATCTAATGTCAGCAAAATAAGAGTTGTTCGTTTCTTAATTAGGTAAATCCGATCTCTGACTGGTAATAAATTCGTTACACGGTAATTTGGCAGGGTGTACGGGCTGGTATGACCGGGTTAGATCCCGTATTTCCTGAGGCTATCGCCTCAGGAAATACGGGATCTAACCCGGTCATACCAGCCCGTACACTTTGCCAAATAACCGTGTAACTAATAATGTTCAGGTCCTCTACAAAAGTTATATAAATTATGCCCCTGGGGTCAAAATTGGCCCCGCCCCAGGGGTGGGAAGTTTTCAATAGAAACATATAGTAAACCTTTGAAAATCTTCTCCCTTGAAACCAGAAATTTCTCAGCTTTCATATTTGGCACAAAGCATCATGTTCAGGTCCTCTACAAAAGTTATATAAATTATGCCCCTGGGATCAAAATTGGCCCCGCCCCAGGGGTGGGCAGTTTTCAATAGAAACAAATAGTGAAATCTTTGAAAATCTTCTCCTCTGAAACTGTAAGGTTCTCAGCTTTCATATTTGGCACATAGCATCATGTTTAGTTCCTCTACAAAATTTGTATTAATTATTGCCCTGGGGTCAAAATTGTCCCCGCCCCAGGGATGGGCAGTTTTCAATGGAAACAAATAGTGAAAACTTTGAAAATCTTCTTCTCTGAATCTGGAAAGTTCTCAGCTTTCATATTTGGCGCATAACATCATGTATAGGTCCTCTACAAAAGTTATAATATGAATGATGGCCCTGGGATCAAACTTAGCCCCGCCCCAGGGGTAGGTAGTTTTCAGTAGAAACATATAGAGAAAACTTTGAAAATCTTCACCTCTGAAACTGAAAGGTTCTCAGCTTTCATATTTGGCTCATAGCATCATGTTCAAGTCCTCTACAAAAGTTATATAAATTATGCCCCTGAGTCAAAATTGGCCCCGCCCCTGGGGTGTAAAGTTTTCAATAGAAAAACCTGGTTTCCCCAGGGATGGCGTTTTTGTAGCTGACTGCTTAAACAGCCCATGCGGTCACTAGTTATACATAGGAAAAACTTTTAAAATCTTCTTGTCAGAAACTACATGTCCCAAAGCTTAGATATATGGTGTATAGATTTACTTAGCATACCTTCTATGAGTGTTTTAAGTATCATAATTCTAGGGTTAACATTAGCCCTGCCCTGTGTGTATAGAGTTCTTCACATCAGAAACTACAGTTTAAAGGTTTCCCCTTAATCAGATGAGGCCAGTGTACTGAGACTAGCTAGCTAGCCAGTGTTCGTGTTATATAATCACCACATATGCTCTATAGTTCGATTTTAACCCGTGAGCTGTGACCTTTAGGACCAGTCCACCCGTAGAGGTAAAACGCGTCACAAAACCATGTATTTGTTCCTGAGTTACCTGTGGTTATACAGACAAGTAATAAGCATATACAGTAAAAACTCTCTATAACGGCCACTAAATTGTGTTAATTAGTTGGTAGGAGCATTCTGTTTTACTTTCACCTTTCTTTAAGCAGCCACCTGCCTTTAACACATTTAATACTCGATGTTATTTAGTGGCCGTTATAGAGAGGTTTTACTGTATATACTATATTACTACGATCTTCTTGTGACAACCATTGTCCACTTACCCATAAATTAGAATGGTTACAACTTCTTAAAATAGAAAAGTGCAGTCACGGCTCAACACTCGAAATCGAACTATAGCATTCTTTATATCCCCCACAACGAAGTTTTTTTTGGGGGGAGGGGGGGTATACTGGAATCAGGTTGTCCGTCTGTCAGTCCGTCCGTCCGTCCATGGACACAATTTTGTCCGGCCTTCTTCTACAGTTTTGCTTCGATTTTGTTGAAAGTTCATGTATAGCTATATGACCATATGCACTGCATATTTCCATTATGATCCGACCACTACTTCAGGAGTTATCTCCCCCTTTTAGTCCCCTACCAATGTTTTTTGGTTTTCTCAACCTTTTATGGAAGTGACTGGAGATATCAACTCTATATTTAGTACAAAGCTAAATCTAGATATGTTACAGCTTATGTTTCAATCTCAGTCCGGTTAAATAAATATTTTCAGGGTTATTGCTCTTGAACTTTAATTTTTTTCTTCAAATTTTTAATTTTCCAGACTTTTTTCGGAAGTTGTTGGAGATATTAACTTTATATTTGGCATAAAGCTAAATCTAGATGATTTACAGCTTAATTCCCAATCTCAGTCTGGTTGAATAATTTTTGCCAGAGTTTAACTTTAATTTTTTGTCAAATTTTCAATTTCTTCTATGAATTTTAACACACTTATCTCCCTTTTTATACGCCCACCTAATAAAGGTCAAAAGAAATCTAAAACTCGAGGTTTTTGTCACAAAAACGGATGTCTCCCCTCTAATAAAAGCAATATGTAAAGGGAAATCACTAAAAATGTTATGGTCATGATGAATGATACTTCCCCTCAATACGCGTTTTCCACACTACATTTTTCAAAAAGAAAATGATAACAGCTAATAACTAAAAAAATACTGATACCAGATTAATGGCCCTTGTACATGACACTTACTTTAATCATGCTCTTTCCAAAAATAAAATGTCATTCCAATAGCATCAGTCGAACAGGAGTTATTGATCGGCCAAAAAATGTAACAAAGGGCAATAACTCCAAAAGTATTGAAACCAGAAATTATGGCCCTTATTAATGACACTTTCTCTTATCATGCTCTTTGCATGTATGAAGTTTCAATACGATGGCAAGAGCAATGTAGGAGTTATCGTCCGGACAAGAAAGAATTAAACAAATGTACAAGGGGCAATAACTCTAAATTTATTGAAGCTCGAGTTAAGGATCTTATGCATGACACTTTCTCTTATTATGACCGTTCCATGTATGAAGTTTCACTCCAATGGCATGTGTCACATAGGAGTAATCATCCGGACAAATTTTTTTTATTTATTTTACAAAGGGCAATAACTCCAATATTAGTGAAGCCAGAGTTATGGACCTTGTGCATGACAATTCCTCTCGTTATGATCTTTCGATATATGAAGTTTCAATCCAATGGCATGAGCCATATAGAAGTTATCGTCCAGACAAAAAAGTGTGATTTTTTTTACAAAGGGCAATAACTCCTATATTAGTGAAGCCAGAGTTATGTACCTTCTGCATGACACTTCCTCTGATTATGCTCTTCCCATATATGAAGTTTCAATCAATTGGCATCAGGCATATTGAAGTTATTGTCCGGACAAAAAATTGTGATATTTTTTACAAAGGGCAATAACTCCAATATTAGCGAAGCCAGAGTTATGGACCTTGTGCATGACACTTCCTCTCGTCATGATCTTTCCATATATGAAGTTTCAATCCAATGGCATGAGCCATATAGGAGTTATCGTCCGGACAAAAAAGTGTGATTTTTTTTTTACAAGGGGCAATAACTTCTATATTAGTGAAGCCAGAGTTATGGACCTTGTGCATGACACTTCCTCTCATTATGCTCTTCCCATATATGAAGTTTCAATCAACTGGCATCAGGCATATTGAAGTAATCGTCCGGACAAAAAGTGTGACGGACAGAAAGACAGACGGACGGACGGACAGACAGACAGACAGACAACTCTCACGAAAACAATATGTCTCCCCCATATAAATATGGGGGAGACATAATTATCAACCAATGACATTCTGAATTCCAATATACACATGTATCACGCAACGAACAGCGTGTTTTGACAACCCACGAATCAAGAGAAGTCTTAATTCTTACAAGAAGTAAAACCGTTAAAACACGGGTTTCTATCGGCTTATCAAAGTAAGTATTATCCATAGAAGGTTTTCAACACATATATAGTCAATCAAATTATACTCCAGGGTCAATAACAACTGTGAAAATAGAGCCTCTTATATTTATCGTGTAACCGCTGACACTGTCATTTACTCAAGACGTCTGTGTCGTGTAAAAGCGAAAGTAGGTTGCAATTTGTTGAAATGACTTTCCCAGATTACGACTAGATCTACTTCAGACTGTAGTTCTGAATTTGAGTTTCACCAGGTTGCAAACAACTACCGTAATTATACGTAAATACGTAATTATGGATCTACTTAGTAATTGAAAATAAATCCAGTCTACCTTCAATTTGTAAGCAGGACTATACAGTTATTCAAATTTGCGTTTGTTTTTAGCTCACCTGGCACAAAGTGCCAAGGTGAGCTATTGGGATGATCCTATGTCCGGCGTCGTGCGTATGTGCGTTGTGCGTCGTGCGTACGTGCGGGCGTCAACAATTTACTTAAACATCTTCTTCTCTGGAACTACAAAGCCAAGAGCTTTGATATTTGGTATGTAGTATGATGTAATGGTCCTCTACAAAGATTGTTCAAATTATGTCCCCCGGGCCAAAAATGGCCCCGCCCCAGGGCTTATCAGTTTTTCATAGGAAAATCTTTAAAAATCTTCTTCTCTGAAACTGAAAGGCATAGACCTTTGATATTTGGTATGTAGCATCATCTAATGGTCTTCTACTAAGATTGTTCAAATTATGACCCCTGGGCCAAAAATGGCCCCGCCCTGGGGCTTATCAGTTTTTCATAGGAAAATCTTTAAAAATCTTCTTCTCTGAAACTGTCAGGCATAGACCTTTGGTATTTGGTATGTAGCATCATCTAATGGTCCTCTACTAAGATTGTTCAAATTATGACCCCTGGGCCAAAAATGGCCCAACCCCAGGGCTTATCAGTTTTTCATAGGAAAATCTTTAAAAATCATCTTCTCTGAAACTGTCAGGCATAGACCTTTGATATTTGGTATGTAGCATGATCTAATGGTCCTCTACTAAGATTGTTCAAATTATGACCCCTGGGCTAAAAATGGCCCCGCCCGAGGGCTTATCAGTTTTTCATAGGAAAATCTTTAAAAATCTTCTTCTCTGAAAATGTAAGGCATAGACCTTTGATATTTGGTATGTAGCATGATCTAATGGTCCTCTACTAAGATTGTTCAAATTATGACCCCTGGGCTAAAAATGGCCCCGCCCGAGGGCTTATCAGTTTTTCATAGGAAAATCTTTAAAAATCTTCTTCTCTGAAAATGTAAGGCATAGACCTTTGATATTTGGTATGTAGCATCATCTAATGGTCCTCTACTAAGATTGTTCAAATTATGACCCCTGGGCCAAAAATGGCCCCACCCCGGGGCTTATCGGTTTTTCATAGGAAAATCTTTAAAAATCTTCTTCTCTGAAAATGTAAGGCCTAGACCTTTGGTATTTGGAATGTAGCATCATCTAATGGTCCTCTACTAAGATTGTTCAAATTATGACCCCCAGGACAAAAATGGCCCCGCCCCAGGGCTTATCAGTTTTTCATAGGAAAATCTTGAAGAAATCATCTTCTCTGAAACTGTAAGGCATAGACCTTTGATATTTGGTATGTAGCATGATCTAATGGTCCTCTACTAAGATTGTTCAAATTATGACCCCTGGGCCAAATATGGCCCCGCCCCGGGGCTTATCAGTTTTTCATAGGAAAATCTTTAAATATATTCTTCTCTAAAATTATAACGTATAGACCTTTGATATTTGGTATGTAGCATTATTTAATCGTCCTCTACTAAGATTAATCAAAATATGACCCCGGACCAAAAATGGCCCCACCCAAGGGCTTATCAGTTTTTCATAGGAAAATCTTTAAAAATCTTCTCCTCCAGAACTGTAAGGTCTAGGCCCTTGATATTTGGTATGTAGCATCATCTAATGGTTTTCTACCAAGATTATTCAAATTATTACCCCTTGGTCAAAAATGGCCCCGCCCTGGGGCTTATCAGTTTTTCATATGAAAAGCTTTAAGAATCTTCTTCTCCAAAACTGTAAGGCAGAGACCTTTAATATTTGGTATGTAGCGCTATCTAATAGTTTTCTACCAAGATTGTTCAAATTATGTCCCCTGGGTTGAAAACTTCCCCACCCAGGGGCATATCAGTTTTTTATAGGAAAGTTTTTAAAAATCTTCTCTTAAAAATCTTTAAAAGTCTTCTCTGAACTTGTAAGGCATAGACCTTAGATATTTGGTATGTTGCATTATCTAATAGTCCTCTACCAAGATTTTCAAATTATGAACCCCGGATCAAAATTGACCCCGCCCTGGGGCTTAACAGTTTTTCATAGGAAAATCTTTAAGGTCTAGACTCTTTATATTTAGTATGTAGCATCATCTGATGGTTTTCTACCAAGATTTTTCAAATTATGCAATCTGTCATTGAAATCATTAATCTGTTACGAACAGGTGAGCGATTAAGGGCCATCATGGCCCTCTTGTTTGTTAAAATTGTTGGGACTCATTGTGATCAGTCAGGACCCATTGTTTGAAATGTTGTGCATCCTATTGGACTCATAAATGTCAAAGGTAAAATGATCACTGAATGAAACTTAACAACTTAACACAAATGTTTTAAGCAACAAAATTTTAAGCTGAGTTTATTTTGAGGTTCATTCAGTTTGTCTTTACAGAGTTATGGCCATTGCACTTTGCCAAAATCTGCAAAAATGAGGATTAGCTGTAACTTTTTTATTTAATAAGATATTCACTTCATTTTAAAAAAAAATAGTATCACCTTAATATGGAAATCAAGATCTGAAGCACAGATTAGAAAATGTCAACACTTATAAGGAATGTTGAATCAGAGAAAGTTTGCAAGTGGGCGTATTATGTACCGTATGCGGTACTCTTGTTGGACTTGACAATATTTGGTAAAAGTTGTTTTATTTATGTTTATGATTGATCTTGGATTTGAATCAATAAGTATGCTATACAGATCCTTGTATGAATGTGGAGCACATAAGTGCTTTTCGTTAAATTGTGACAGTTCAACCAGTTTTTGAGGGACCATGGCATTGCTTTCAATGCTCCCATAACTTATTACACATGTACTTAGAATGTGAGAAAAATATGTTGTGTGGATAAAACCTCATGAAAGGGTTTTATTTCCCTGAATTCTGAATTATTCTTCATTTTTGCTGAACATCTTGTCATTTTTATTACATAAATTGGGTTGGGGCATGTATTGTTTTTAAATCTCTTCATGTTTCTGTATGTACATATGTTCAGATTGATGATAGGTGTTCTGACAAGTAGCCAGGTGGGGGGTATTCGTTAGCCTTTGGCTTACAGTTCTAGTTAAGTACTGTAATGTTGTTTGCTTCAGAATTGTTGTCTCCTTGTTTAAGTTTGTTTACTCTGTTTTTAATACATATCAACTTACAATTAACTCTCTTTCACAAACCACATATGAAGTTTAATATGCGTCAGATCAGAATCCAAACTGCGTGTTAATTTCAGTCAAGTCATGCTCAGCAGTGATAGGGTTAACACCGAGTTTCTCTCATCTGTTAGAAATGTTGTCTGCTGAAAAATTAACACTGTCAATAGCCCTCTTGTCTATAGAAACATATAGTGAAAACTTTGAAAATCTTCTCTTCTGAATGTCTGGTGAGTGATGTCAGGACCATTCTCACCCTCTTGTTTTTTGTCCTGTTCTACTGATGCCATTGAATTCAAACATCACACATGGAACAGACTTGATGAGAGGAAGTGTCATACACAAGGTCTATAACTCTAGCTTCAGTATTTTGGAGTTATTTCCCTTTTAAGCTCACCTGAGCAAAGCTCAGAGTGAGCTTTTGGGAGACTTGAATGTCCGTCATGCGTTGTCTGTCGTTCATCGTGGGTCGTCAACAATTTGCTTGTGAACACTCTAGTGGTCACAATTTTTGTCCAATCTTCATGAAACTTGCTCAGAATGGCTGTCTTGATAAAATCTCGGATGTGTTCGAAAGTGGATCACGAGGGGTTAAAAACTAGGTCACTAGGTCAAATAGTAGGAAAATCTTGTGAACACTCTAGAGGTCCCATTTGTAGCCCAATCTTCATGAATCTTGGTCAGAATGATTGTCCTAATAAAATCTCGGACGAGTCTAAAAGTGGGTCATGTGTGGTTAAAAACTAAGTCATTTGGTCAAATAGTAGGAAAACCTTGTGAACACTCTAAAGGTCACATTTGTGGCCAAATCTTCATGACACTTTATCTGAATGATTCAATCTTCATGAAATTTTATCAGAATAATTATCTTGATAAAATCTGGGACAAATCTGAAAGTGGGTCATACGGGATAAAAAATTGGGTCAATAGGTCAAATAGTAGGCGACCTAAGTGTTCCGAGGAACACCTTTCTAGTTATTGGAACTCTACCAAATTCATGAAGTTGCATGTGGCTGTATCATCTCAGACACGTTTGATTACAATTCAAATAACCATAGGCACCTATAGAGTTATGGCACTTGAATTACCAATAATTGCCGATGTTATCATTGTCATGGAAAAACGTATACACTCTAACTCAAATAATCTTGCTCATGATTATATCTCGATCAGGCATTATGTTCCTTATTTTGTTGAAATAACTAATAGTATCTTACATTGATCTCAGATGGGCATATTTTGTGGCAGTTTGGCACTCTTGTTCAGCTTAACAAACAAGTGGAGCGGGGGAGATTTGGTGGCTGAATATTTAGGGTAAAATGGATAAGTAATACATAGTGTACAATGAAACGACAAATTCCAAAGTTCTACTTGCTAATTATTTACAACATTCTGAATGAATTATTTTACGTTATTTGAGATACATTTATACCCCCACAAACGAAGTTTGAGAGGGGTATATAGGAGTCGGTGTGTTGGTTTGTCGGTTGGTCCGTGGCACAACCTGGCACAATGAACACTCTCATGGTCACAATTTTAGTCCAATCTTCATGAAACTTGGTCAGAAAGATTGTCTTCATAAATTCTCGGACAAGTGTGAAAGTGGATCATGTGTGGTCAAAAACTAGGTCACTATGTCAAATAGTAGGAAAACCTTGTGAACACTCTAGAGGACATAATTTTTGCTGAATCTTCATGAAATTTTATCAGAATTATTGTATTGATAAAATCTCAGACGAGTTCGAAATTGGGTCATGTGGGGTCTAAAACTAGGGCACTAGGTCAAACAGTAGAAAAACCTGGTTTGAATTGTGATCAAAGCAGCTGAGCGGGGGTATTCCATCACCTTTAGTGGTATTTCTAGCTTTTTATGTTGATTTTGTTGTAGATGTGATAACTCTTCAGAACTTTTTCAATGGCTGGCTGCTGGATACAGGCACAGATAGTGAGCACATGCATGTCATACTGCCTGCTCTGGAAGACTCAGGTACCCTTTGGATAGACAAACCTAGTTAACCCTTGACTCAATAAATACACCTTTCTACGTCTTTGCAAATAGAGTAGACCAGGATTAGATGGCTCCTGTAGGAGCCACCTGATCAGGGTCTGCTCTGTTTGCTTATGAAATAATAGATGATAGGCAAAAAGTATGTATTCATGTGCCATTATAAAAAATAATCCATTAATATTCAAGATGTCATTATATCTTACATGAATACTGATGGAGTTATGGGTTAGATAATGCAAACAGCTCCTCAAAAAGCAATTTGATCAGGGTTTAAACTAGTTGATACTACGACTGGCTAATTTTTTGTGTCACCTGCCAAGAGGCAGCCTGTCACTTAGGGATCACTTTTCCGTCTGTCTGTCCATCCGTCTGTCACACTTTCTTTTTTTAGCTGTCATTTCTAAACTAATCGTTATAAGACTTTCAAATTTCACTTGTGTCTTCCTCTCATTGAGGACCATTGATGTAACTAAGGTCAATCACTCTGCATGCAATACTTTTTAGCTCACCAGAGCACAAGGTGTTCAGGGTGAGCTTTTGTGATCGCCTGATGTCCATCGTCGTTCGTCGTCAACAATTTGAACCTTTAAAAATCTTTTCCTCTGAATCTACAGGGTTCTCAGCTTTCATCTTTGGCACATAATATCATATTCAGGGCCTCTACAAAAGTTATATAAATTATGCCCCTGGGTTCAAAATTGGCCCCGCCCCAGGGGTGCCTTGTTTTCAAAAGAAACATATAGTAAAACTTTGAAAATCTCCTCTGAAACTGGAAGGTTCTTAGCTTTCATCTTTGGCACATAGCATCATGTTCAGGTCCTCTACAAAAGGTATATAAATTATGCCCCTGGGGTCAAAATTGGTCCCGCACCAGGGGTGGCCAGTTTTCAATAGAAAAAAATAGAGAAAACTTTGAAAATATTTTCCTATGAAACTAGAAGGTTCTCAGCTTTCATATTTGGCACATAGCATCATGTTCAGGTCTTTTCTACGAAAGTTATATAAATTATGCCCCTGGGGTCAAAATTGGCCACGTCCCAGGGGTGGCCAGTTTTCAATAGAAACATATAGTGAAAACTTCAAAAATCTTCTCCTCCCAAACTGGAAGGTTCTCAGCTTTCATCTTTGGCACATAGCATCATGCTCAGGTCTTCTACAAATTTTTTATAAATTATGCCCCTGGGGTCAAAATTGGCTCCGCAATAGTCTTAGAAACCTATTTGTGAAAACTTTGAAAATCTTCTCCTCTGAAACTGGAAGGTTCTCAGCTTTCATGTTTGGCACATATCATCATGATCAGGTCCTATACAAAAGTTATATAAATTATGCCCCTGGGGTCAAAATTGGCTCTGCCCCAGGGGTGGTCAGTTTTCGAAAGAAACATATAGTGAAAACTTTGAAAATGTTCACAGTGTCAGTATGTGTGCTGAAGATATTGTGTCAGTATGTGTGCTGAACATATTGTGTCAGTATGTGTGTTGAACATGTGTGTCAGTTTTGTGTTGAACATATTGTGTCAGTACATGTGTTGAACATATTGTGTCAGTATGTGTGTTGAGCATATTAAGATTGAAGATCATATTGTAATAATTTTACATAAATCATTTTCCAATATTGCTTGGCAGCTTAAAATTCATCAATTTCAGGTGGACCTGTTGTGATCAAATGTGATCTGCATGAAAGAATCATCAATCCAGCACAGCTTCCTTTCTACAATCATATTGTAAGTATATTCTTCTAACAGTTTAGCCCTTTACCTGATAAATTTTTATGTAAAATATAATGGCAGAGTATAAATTAGATGAATTTTTACAATGGCATATAAAAACTCCAAATGTGGTCATGACAGAAACGGTAGAATCACATCTGTTTGATTTCATAAACAAATATAGCATACCCTGATCAGAGGAATCCTCCAGGAGCTGTCTAATCAGGGTCTAATCTGTTTTAAAATACAGTCAAACCTGTTTTTAGAGACATAGTTTGGGAGAAAGCCAAAAGTGTTGTATCTTACAGGGTGTCTTTGAATTCAGGTTGAAAATTTCATGGGCCAATACCAACCGCTCCAGGGTCCATGTCAACATTGATCAACATTCGCGAAAACTGATGACATTTCAAATTTATATCTAGGTATTAATTTTTTAGGGTTGAAATGGAATAAACTATTTTATGATGTTATTAGTGTCTTCTTTAGTGTCCTTATCATTAATTCTATTAATAAAAAGTAAGTTTGTGCACAAAACAAATTCATGAAAATCAGAAGCCCTTGTAGTTATTCGAAGCGTTTCGGCCCATTGCCACAACGAGGCCAAGCACACCTGTCTTTGACAGGGAAGCAGAGGCACATTTCTATATGTCTGTATCTTAATTATGAGAATACAATTTATTTTATAATGAAATAAACCTTTTGAAGTGGTGTGGTTAACTTCTTGTCAAGTTATGAAACCAAATTGGCAATTAAATCACTAGAATAGCCAATTACTACATTATGACCGATTTCCGGTATAAATAAATGGATGATTAAAGCGCAATTCATTATCAAAATTTTATGGTTGGGTAGCTAGCTATAAAAACAGTAGTGAGATTAACAGACCAACTGGACCAGATAATCCCTTATCACCTTGGGCATTAATCCTTTGACACGTTAATGAGGGCAATTAGGAAGTGCAAACACAATGATACAGTGAAAGATCATTGTCGCTAAAAACAATGTCGTTTGCCGAGTTGGAAGTACAAATTGAGTGTCGTATGTCCCATCTGCCAGTGTGTCGCTAAATTCAGTTGAAATATAGAGGAAAATACATCGGGAGGAAGGAAATACTGTCGCATCTGACAGGATGTCGCTAAAAACAATGTGTCGTTAGGACAGGTTTGACTGTAGTGTCTCCATCAGGTAAAGGGTGAAAACATAAACATCCTTCACCGCTAGTTGACACCTGTATATCCTTAGTTCATGCGGTGTGCATGATTACATAACATAGAAACAGGTATGGAAGGAGAATTTGTTCAAATTTGGTGTTCACAGATACCGTTGTGCCATTAATTAAGCGCAATAACAGTGATTTCAGCTGACTAGTTCTCAGTCAAATATGCCTTGCTTTTTTAGCTCACCAGAGCACTTTTGTGCCCAGGGTGAGCTTTTGTGATCGCCTAATGTCCGTCGTGCAAAATTGTATTAACTACATTGTAACAATCCACGAGGACTTTGCTATTACTTTATATATGCCAACCTAACAAAGGTGGTCGTATATTGGTGTGGCCCTGTCCGTTCTTTTGTCTTTCTGTCTGTTCGGGCGAACATATGGACACTTCATGGGTATGGAGAACAATAGATAAGGGTAAATTCTGTTCATTCCGTCTGTATTGTTGGGTATTTTTGTGCTCTTGTTGGGTCCTTTTAAGCAAAGGAAATGCCCAACAAGTGTCCATATGTAAGAATGTTCCTCCGTCAACATTTTCTTTGTTTTCCGCCGTTTTCTCGGAAAACTATTTGACGGATATTAATGAAGCGTCACACAAATCTTTAATGCATCAATATCTGAAGCTGAGTTGATTCTGAGGTTCATTTGATTTGTTGTTAGGGAGTTAATATATGCAAATAAGAGGATGGCCTTAACATTTTCATTTTAAATGATATTTACTTCAAATTTTTTGTATGATACTACCGTAATATGGATTTTCACAAATATTGTGGGTTTTTAGCTCTATCACCAGAGCACAAAGTGCTCAGGGTGAGCTTTGGTGATCTCCTGATCTCCGTCGGCATGAGTCATACGTTTTCAACAATTTGAACCTTTAAAAATCTTCTCTGAAACTACAGGGTTTTCAGCTTTCATCTTTGGCACATACCATCACCTATAGGTCCTCTACAAAAGTTAGATAAATTATGCCCCAGGATTAAAAATTGGCCCCGCCCGGGGATGTCAAGTTTTCAATAGAAACATATAGTGAAAACTTTGAAAATCTTCTCCTGAAACTGGAATGTTCTCAGCTTTCATATTTGGCACATAGCATCATGTTCAGGCCCTCTACAAAAGTTACATAAATTATGCCTCTTGGGTCAAAATTGGCCTCGCTTAGTCTAGAAATGACGGCCAAAAAATCAAAGTGTGACGGACAGACAGACGGATGGACAGACGACGGAAAAGTGATCCCTAAGTGACACACTGCCTCTCTGCAGGTGACACAAAAACTGGTCCATTATGGAAGTGGGTCATTTTAGAATTGGGCCGTTTTGACCCGTCACCCTCATGGATGTGTTTACATTGCAGACAGTCCATGGAGATTCATCAACTATGAAGACTGTGTTTCCCAGCACCAGTAAGGCCATGGGTTTAACAGTGCCTATATACAGGCTGCAAGTCATTGCCCTGGTTCCCATCACAGCTGTATGTGACTCAGTCGTATTTGGATTGGTAAGAAATACATTGCCCCATACCATCATGAAACCTGTAGCACTGTTAGTGTTTGTCATCTGTTTAGATGTGTGAAATATGGAATTGCCTTGTTATGATTGACAAGATTCAACAAAATCAAAAGTATGGTTAAAAATGTTAACATTTTTGTTCAAAGTATTGTTGATACGATAGGTCTTATATGATATGTTTATACTTATTTTCAGTTTGCAAATAATAATTAATGAATTTATCATATCTGGTACTTATTGGGAGATTTGAGGACACCAGCTGCTCAGCAAGGGGATGCTATCCCAAATATGCAATGCTCTTTGTATTAACGTATTACCATATAAGTGGATTTTTTCATGAGAAGGAAATTTTCGCGTGTCTATCAAACACACGTAAATATAATCCGCTAAAAATTCATTCCTTTCATGCCCCATACAACAGACGACAACTTTCTACAGACGGTAAAACATAAACATCCTTCACCGCTAGTTGACACCTGTATATCCTTAGTTCATGCGGTGTGCATGATTACATAACATAGAAACAGGTATGGAAGGAGAATTTGTTCAAATTTGGTGTTCACAGATACCGTTGTGCCATTAATTAAGCGCAATAACAGTGATTTCAGCTGACTAGTTCTCAGTCAAATATGCCTTGCTTTTTTAGCTCACCAGAGCACTTTTGTGCCCAGGGTGAGCTTTTGTGATCGCCTAATGTCCGTCGTCCGTCGGCATGCATCGTCCGTCGTCGGGCGTCAACAATTTGAACCTTTAAAAATCTTCTCTGAATCTACAGAGTTCTCAGCTTTCATCTTTGGTACATAGCATCATCTGTAGGTCCTCTACAAAAGTTATATAAATTATGCCCCTGCGGTCAAAATTTGCCCCACCCCAGGGGTGCCTTGTTTTCTACAGAAACATGTAATAAAACTTTGAAAATCTTCTCCTCTGAAACTGGAAGGATCTCAGTTTTCATATTTGGTACATAGCATCATCTGTAGGTCCTCTACAACAGTTATATAAATTTTGCCCCTGGGGTCAAAATTGGCCCCGCCCCAGGGATGTTCAGTTTTCAATAGAAACATATAGTGAAAACTTTGAAATGCTTCTCCTCTGAAACTAGAAGGTTCTCAGCTTCCATATTTGGCACATAGCTTCAACTTCAGGTATTCTACAAAAGCTATATAAATTATGCCCCTAGGGTCAAAATTGGTCACACCCCAGGGATGGCCAGTTTTTTTTGTAGCTGACTGCTTAAACAGCCCATGGGATCACTAGTTATGCATACGAAAAACTTTTAAAATCTTCTTGTCAGAAACTACATGTCCCAGAGCTTAGATATTTGGTGTATATTTTTACTTAGCACACCTTTATGAGTTTTATAAGTATCATAGTTCTGGGGTTAAAATTGGCCCTGCCCTGTGTGTATAGACTTGTTCACATCGGAAACTACAGTCTAAAGGTTTCCCCTTAACTAGCTAGCCAGTGAGAGTGTTATGCAATCACCTCATATGCTCTAGCATTCTTTAAGTACTGTACAACATGTCTGCTTTGGAATTGTTGTCTGCTTGTTTAAGTTTGTTCACACTGTTTTTAGCAAGGGGCAGATGCTGCCCCTTGATATTGTTACGGCAAAGTGGGAAATGCTGAGGGGTGAAGGGGAAAACCGATTAACATCGACGAAATAGATCGTCTGTGTTCGCACAGAATATGAACTCTACTGACCTTGTTTACAGTGGATGTTTCTTCGAAAGTATAGTGTGTGGCAGTATATGATTATTGTATGAAAAGTTTTTCTGAGATTTGCAGGGAGGACAATTTTGCGGAAGAATCTGCTTTTTGTTCACGGGTTGAGCTAGTGATCACTGCGTGGCCGTGTGCATGGAAGTTCTGAAAGACCTTCACTCTCAGTAGATTCATTCACAAAAATCGAGTCTAAAAATAGCCCATATGCTCTATTCCTGGCGATTCGTGTTCCTTATAGTTTAAATTATATTATGTGTATTACAGTTGTGCAGTCTAAGTCCTTTTTAGTTGTATAGTAATAATTTAAAACGTTTATTCATCTTGAAATAATAAAATTTCAGAAACAAATCACCAAACGGGTAAATCTATCGAGTTGACTGCGACGATTTTGACCTAATTCCTATTGGGTCAGTATTAAAATAGCATCCCGGGCAAGAAAATTCATGTTGCGGGATTTTTTGCGGGACTAAATTCGTTCCGATAAAAAATCATAATAATGATTATTTTGAAATTTATGATTATACTGCGCTATAGAAGAAAATTGCTGACGTAATGGTGTTTTCCATATTAACGCACCATTTTCATAGAGACTATTGACAAAAACTAGTTCACGGGTTGAGAAAACTACGTGATAACTCAATGCACTAATAGATAGGGTACTACCAATCCATAGGAATTGGCCATACGATTATTTGAGATGCAAACTCCATTAAATTCCCTGGAAGACGTGAGATAAAAAAGGACCCTTTGGTGTTTTAGATAGAGTGTCTATCCATGTGAAAGAAACTGATCTTAAAAAGTTTCAAACATAAGTTTTCGACGTGTTAAATTGACGAAAGTAGGTTTAAATTTTAAATAGGTATCATGTATTGTGCATATCAAATAGTACATGCACTATAAATATATATAAAACGAAGACGACCAAGCACCACTGCCTAGTATTTCAATTTTCTGTAGATATGTGGATGGAATAACGGAAATGTCACCAATAGAATTATACAAATACGAGAAAAAAATATATTTTTTTTATATTGTTTAGTGTGGGTTTTTTTGGGGTTTTTTTTGTGGGGGGGGGGGGGGGGGTTAATAGGTGAATTTCGAACCCACGCCAGACCATACAAAGGGTAAACTTGATCACTAATTCCCAACGCCTTAACTAGTCCACTCGAACACTGAGCACTATCAATATAAATAGCGCTGATTTTATTAGTGAAAATCCCTGCCATGGAAGCCAGGCGTGTGCGCTTAGCATAATTAGCAAACAATTAATTACTCAAAGTGCAAACAACAAGCTTACAAGCTAATACACATTCTTCTTCCATACGAGTGCAGAACCACTAAAGTAGTATCGCACTTTGCGCAGCATTAAAAGGATGAGCATCCTATTTACAGGTTCCAGATAAAAACATTTAAAAACATCGTCTGTACTCAGTAGGAGGAGGAGCTAGACAGCAGCTGAGTCTTAAAGCCGTGCAGGCTGCCTGCATCAACCATAGGTCCGGGCAGTTGGTTCCAAAACCTAAAGCTGTGAACAAACAGTTTTTCCTTGAGTAAAAACGATTTTATATTGAGCAATTATTGCATTTGCACAGAAAAAAAGAAATCATTTATTAGTTTACCAGCTAATGTCATACGAGTACAAAATGATAAATTTTCGAATAGCTAGTTTAGTAAAAGTGGAGGCCTAATTTGGACAGAAACTAAACTAAATTCGGTGGTTATGTAATTGTGTCATATATTACTAATATGTGCATATCGGATAATAATTCAAGTTTTTGAATTGGAATATGTGTGATACGCATGCAGGTATGTTTTATTCTGAAGTTATTTTACAAAGATATTTAACTCTGAATATATTATGAAGTCATCGACGGAGGTTTCCCTTAGTCATATGCCAGAATCAGATCATGTACTTGACATTTGCACGCGTACATGATTGATAGTAATTTTATACCTATAGAGTTGGGCAATACATGTATAGAAATGAATAATCTTGCACTTATTCAATCAAATTAAGATAATAAGCACATTAAATTATTGCTTGTTCATTTATTTTTGGTAATAAATGTATTTTGTTTGTTCCAAAGACCTATGATAACACAATTATCATAGGTCTTTGTTTGTTCTCGACGCTTAAGGACAGGCAACCAATTTTCTCGACGCTGTCGAAATTTTGGAAAAGCAGGTCAATAAATGCATGGAAATGATTAATTTTGCATTTATTCAATCAAAATAAGACACATAAACACATTGAATTATTTTTTTTCATTTATTTTGACAATAAAATACATTTTTCTTCTTCTGCTGGACGCTTCTCGTCACTTCTCGATGCTATTTAGGGATACCGAAATTTAGAGACTGTGATGTCACGGGAAATTTTGCAACGTGTCACGTGATCTCGGACTGTTTTCAAATATGGCTGATCGATAAACCAGGTAAGAATCGTTTAAATTTTAATGACCGTTTCACTCTGCTTTTAATTATTTCACTTGGACAGTAGAACTGTAAATCGCGCATAATTCGACAAAAGGTACGACTTTTTTGTTTCGAGACACCAGAGGGGTACACACTACACAGTAATGACTAATGTTACTCAGTCGATATGTTTCAAGTCCACAAGGCAAATGTTGAAATAATGACTTTTAACAAGCTAAGATAAGAATAGTATGCTTATAGATTACAGATAAACAATAATATAAGATTAAGATTAAATACTTAATTTTTTTTTTTTTATACTTTTATCCCTTTCCCTCATATATAAACGTGTTTTCTCGCATCTGCAATCAGAGTAGACCCAGATTAGCCAGCTCCTAGAAGCCGTTTGATCAGGGTCTGCTTTGTTTGCTTATGGTGTAATATTGATCTGATTCTAAAGCTTCTGCCTGAGCTTAAATTCCATGTCTTCATATGCCATTATAAAGAATTAATATTCATGATGCCATTATTTCTTACATGAATATATACAACAGGGAAAGGATTAAAACTGGGTCTACATCAGACTGTACAAAAGCTTCATCAGAACTAATAGATCTAATAATTACACGTTTTTCTTTTTTGTGTCACCTGCCGAGAGGCAGTGTGTCACTTAGGGATAACTTTTTCTGTCGTCTGTCTGTCCGTCCGTCTGTCTGTCTGTCCGCAACACTTTCTTTTTTGGCTGTCATTTCTAAACTAATCATTATAGAGCTTTCAAATTTCACACATGGAACAAGCATGATAAGAGGAAGTGTCATGTCCAAGGACCACAACTCTAGCATCAATATTTGTTTAGTTATTCCCCTTTTTCATATTAACAATAAGTCAGCTGCGAGCAGGTGGCACATGTGTTCCTCCGAACACTCTTGTTTTGTGTATGTGCAAAATATGCAACAGTGTTGTGTCTGTCAAATAATATAAAATTCCAGTTGTCTGTAAACATATTGTAGTTGTCTATTTTATACACATGTAATTGCAGTATGCATCAATAAACATAAACTATGTAATTTAGTGACAAAACAATGCAGATATGGTGCAGATAAGGTTTCTACTGTAGACATAGTGTGTAGTCAGCAGATAATAACTTCCTTTTCATCAACAATTTTTATGCAATGTGTACTGGTATTTGAAAAGGCAACTGAGAAGAATGTTCAAAGAATGATAAAAAAAGTCATTTTATACAGTTACTTTCCAATCAACCAGGTTTGAGCAATTAACAGTTTTGATCCAAATATGTTGTTTAGTTACTTTATGCTGTATCTGTATCCAAACTGTTGTCCTGGAAAGTTTGCCAATAGTGTTAACCCTGTCCTTCCTATAAGTGCTTTTTTCACACAGTTGCCAACAGAGTAGACCAGTCAGATATGGCTCCTATAAGAGTCATCTGGTCATGGTCTGCTGTTTGCTTATGAAATTATAATATATTTGACTATAGTTCCTACCAATACCCGAAAAACTAATTTGCATATGCCATCATAAAATATCAGCTAATAGCTATTTATGATATCATTAGTTTTACATGGATATTGAACAGAGGAAGGGTTAAAGTCAGTAGCTGATTTTAGGGACATAATCACTGCATGTCCTTTTTCTATTTCAGCAAATGGATAGACTTTGCCCTGACCCAGAACTTTCGGCATTGGTCCAGGCATATCACAGACATGCATGGGAGCAGAATACTATAACAGAGCCATGAGGCATTCCAGCTATGCAATGTGGGAGCAGACAACAGGGAATAATTTCAAGCTACTGTGTTTAGAGGATAAGGGACACCTTCCTGGACAGCATTGACCAGTATACAGGATTTGTCCCCAACATATACATTTATCATTCTTTTGCTAATTGACTCAACATAAATCTGTAACATCATGGATTCCGAATGAAGACACTGAATATCCCAGACTCTCATCTCAATCAAAACTGTGTGTCACTTATATGGAAAAGAAATTACAATATACATCATGGATATTGTTTACTTTAGCCAATTACTGGATATTTACTGGATATACAAAAAGTATATGCCTTTTACAGTATTCATATAAAAATCAATGACATTATGAATATTTTTAATCATGTAATTAGATCTATATCAGTCAGACGTCTTCTATAGGAGCCATCTGATCTCGGTCAACTCCATTTGCATAATGTGTGAAAATGCATTGATATGAGGGAAAGGGGTAAACAGAGTAGACTCAGATCAGACAGATCCTGTAGAAGATTTTTGTTCGGGGTCTTTTTTATTTGCTTATGGAATAATATATTGCCAATTCCTTCTTATAAACACATTTTCACTCAATTACAGAGTAGACCTAGATCAGATGGCTCCTTAAGGAGCCATCTGATCTGAGTCTGCTCTGTTTGCTAATGGAATTTAATAGATCTGTTTCTGTAGTTTCTATGCTAAAATGACAACATGAATATTTATTAGCACAATTTTAACCATGTAAACTTTTCAAGGGAATTGTTTGCTTTGACAAAAACTGTAGAATCAGATGTATATCATGTCAAAAGCAAACAGAGCAGACACTGATCAGACGTCTCCTATAGGAACCGTCTGATCTGGGTCTATTCTGCTTAATTCATGAAAAGACATTTCTATGAGGAAAGGGTTAAATATAGTAGACCCAGATCATACAGTTCCTGTAGAAACTTTCTGGTCAGGACCTATATTATTTGCTTATGGAATAAGCTTTAATTAATTCTGTAGTATCTGCAAAAAATGTTCATGTGCTCACAGACCATTATATAAATATATCCTTTACTCTATAAAGAAGCCTGTCTACGCCTTTGTAGACTGAGATCAGATGGCTCCTGTAGCAATCAGGGTATGCTCTGCTTGCATATGAAATAACAAAAGTTTAAATCTACTGTTTATACCAAGGCCAAAATTCATGTGTAAATATGCCAACGTAAAAATCAGTTATTCATAGTGTCACTACTTTGTACATGAGTGTTCATGCAGTAAAGGTTTTATCAAATTGTTATTCATAATGTCATAATGTCATAAATCAATATTTATGAATCAACACATTTTCTCATAGGGACAACGTTTGACACATTTGCAACTAAGCAGAAGCCATCTGCTCAGGGTTTGCTGTTACTATTCCATGTTAACCCATTCCCTCATAGGCTATTTTGAACCCAGCCTGTTGGATACCATAAATCTTCTGACAAGGAGCAAGAACAATTTTAGAATTGTGTAGTTTTGAAACCATTGTGATAAATAGAGCAAATGCATTAAGAGGTGACACTATGAGGGAATGAGTTACATGTACTCTGTATGGGTAAACTTTAGTCCTGGAATATAAATACAGTAAAATTTCTTTAACTAATATTCATGTGGGAATGGTTCGTGTTTCCATACATGTAGTATACTGAATAACGCACGAGTCAACAAGAACTTAGCCTTTCTGAATTTGTCTGCCATGTACTCTTTCAGCACTATGTGCCTGTTTTTATGTACTCATTACAGTGTAAAACCAGATCAGAAGGCTCCTATAGGAACCCTGTAATCAGAGTATGCAGTGTTTGCTAATTTAAAAAAGTATCTGCAAAAACCCCAAATTCCATGTACAGTTGTACACTGGTTCATTTTTGGTGACAAAAAAGACCTACAATACAACATGAAAACCCACAATAGCTACTTAGAGTTGAAAGGGTCAAAACGCAAACAGTGCTGGTCACTATACACATGTTCAAATGCTGCTAAGGGCTTTATGCATGAATACTTTTGTCATGGTGTTTCCCAATTCATTGCTGAACTTTTCCAATAAATGTTTTACACAAAATGCAACTTGTAGTTATTTTATTCATCTACTCAGAGTTAAGGATAAGCATGCCTTACCAAGTTATTCTTCAAATAACTTATTCAACAATCTATATGGTGTAACCAATTGAACACACCTTTATATACACATTATCGCATCGTAACGGATTTGGTGCAAAACTATTGTTACATCTTCACTTTAGTGGCGAAGTTATATCACTTTTGCACCAAACCCTCAACGAAAATGCTTCGGAAGAAAACAGCACTTTGTAACACCAATACATAACCGTCTTTGCTAAAAGCCCCTTGCTAGCAGCACTTTCAGTGCTTTGATTAATACATATCAGTCTTACAAAAGATTTCTTGTACAACCCACATATGAAGTTACATTTGCATCAGATCAGAATCCAAACTGTGTGCTAATTTCAGTCAAGTCATGCTCAGCAGTGATATGGGTTAACACTGAGTTTCTGTCATCTGTCAGAAATGTTGTCAGAAAAATTAACACTGTCAATGGCCCGCTTGTCTATAGAAACATATAGTGGAAACTTTGAAAATCTTCTCCTCTGATTGTCTGGTGAGCGATGTCAGGGCCATTCTGGCCCTCTTGTTCTGTCAAACTTTTACTTAAACCTTTACAAAGTTTTAGTAAAGTCCCAACTTCTCTTCCTATTTATGCTATATATACTAACATAATAAAGAAACTGTACATTTGGTTTGAGGGACTTTGGTTATACTCATAAGTACAAAGACAAATTTGGTATCAAAATGTGCAAAACGTATTGGCTACGTACACGTTGGTGTATTTTTAACCAGGTTTTCCACAGAAAATCCGGTTATTGAAACGGTGATGTACGGCGGGCGGGTGGGCAGCTGCCAATCTTGTCCGGACGATAACTCCTATATGGCTCATGCCATTGGATTGAAACTTCATACATGGAAAGATCATGATAAGAGGAAGTGTTATGCACAAGGTCCATAACTCTGGCTTCACTAGTATTTGAGTTATTGCCCATTGTAATTTTTTAAACCATTTTATTGTCCAGAGGATAACTCCTATATGGCTCATGCCATTGGACTGAAACTCCGTACATGGAAAGATCATGATCAGAGGAAGTGTCATGCCTAAGGTCCATAACTCTGGCTTCACTAATATTAGAATTATTGCCAGGGTTGCCACGCGTCAAGGAAAAGTCAGGGAAATTGAAATTTTTTCAAGGTCAGGGAATTTTGAAAACTGTCAGGGAAATTTGAAAATATAGGCAAATGTCAGGGAATTGTCAGGGAATTTTGAAAACATTTTTAAAAAAATAAAAAGTATTACAGAAATTATGACAGAAAGACGAAATTTCGCAATGTGTCAGGGAAATTTGAAATTATGTCAGGGAATTTTTTCAGGGAATTTTGTTTCCTCTGATTTGTGGCAACCCTGATTGCCCCATGTAAAAAAAATTCAGACTTTTTGTCCGGACGATAACTCCTCTATGGCTTATGCCATTGGATTGAAACTCCATACATGGAAAAATCAGAAGAGGAAGTGTCATGCACAAGGTCCATAACTCTGACTTCACTAATATTGGAGTTTAATAAGTGTGAGGTTGGGCGCCCATAAAATGGTTTAACCCCCCAGTGACTTTTGTCACTGACCGTTCCAAGGCGGTACTTCCATCTTCCCCCTATTGTATGTTTGTTTTGTCTTTGTGCGTCTCTTGATATTTTTATAGTTATGTACATTTGCTGTTTCCTTGTGTTGCTGTTCGGGCGACTGTTTGTTCTGTATGTGGTGTTTCCTGCATGACTCATTTTTAGCTCACCTGAGCCAAAGGCTCAAGGTGAAATATTGTGACCGCCTGTCGTCCACTTTTATTTCAAATGACTTCTTCTCCTAAACCACTGGGAGGATTTCAACCAAATTTCACAGAAATGTACCTTAGGGTGTCCTCATTCAAGTTTGTTCAAATCATGACCCCCGGGCAAAAAATGGCCCCGCCCCACTACTTTTACAGTTTTTTTAGCTCACCAGAGCACAATTTGAACCTTTAAAAATCTTCTCCTCTGAATCTACAGGGTTCTCAGCTTTCATCTTTGGCACATAGCATCACCCTTAGGTCCTCTACAAAAGTTAGAGGGGTCAAAATGGCCCCTGGGGTCAAAATTGGCCCCGCCCCAGGGGTGGGAAGTTTTCAATAGAAACATATAGTAAAACTTTGAAAATCTTCTCCTCTGAAACTGGAAGGCTCTCAGCTTTCATATTTGGCACATAGCATCATGTTCAGGTCCTCTACAAAAGTTATATAAATTATGGCCCTGGGGTCAAAATTGGCCCCGCCCCAGGGGTGGGCAGTTTTCAATAGAAACAAATAGTGAAAACTTTGAAAATCTTCTTCTCTGAAACTAGAAGGTTCTCAGCTTTCATATTTGGCATATAGCATCATGTTCAGGTCCTCTACAAAAGTTATATAAATTATGGCCCTGGGGTCAAAATTGGCCCCTCCCCAGGGGTGGGCAGTTTTCAGTAGAAACTAATAGTGAAATATTTGAAAATCTTCTGCTCTGAAACTGGAAGGCTCTCAGCTTTCATATTTGGCACAGAACATCATGTTCAGGTCCTCTACAAAAGTTATATAAATTATGGCCCTGGGGTCAAAATTGGCCCCGCCCCAGGGGTGGGCAGTTTTCAATAGAAACCAATAGTGAAATCTTTGAAAATCTTCTTCTCTGAAACTGGAAGGCTCTCAGCTTTCATATTTGGCACAGAGCATTATGTTCAGGTCCTCTACAAAAGTTATATAAATTATGCCCCTGGGGTCAAAATTGGCCCGCCCCAGGGTTGGTCAGTTTTCAATAGAAACATATATAGTGAAACTTTGAAAATCTTCTCCTCTAAAACTGGAAGGCTCTCAGCTTTCATATTTGGCACATAGCATCATGTTCAGGTCCTCTACAAAAGTTATATAAAGTATGGCCCTGGGGTCAAAATTGGCCCCGCCCCAGGGGGGGCAGTTTTCAATAGAAACCAATAGTGAAATCTTTGAAAATCTTCTTCTCTGAAACTGGAAGGCTCTCAGCTTTCATATTTGGTACAGAGCATTATGTTCAGGTCCTCTATAAAAGTTATATAAATTATGCCCCTGGGGTCAAAATTGGCCCGCCCCAGGGTTGGTCAGTTTTCAATAGAAACATATATAGTGAAACTTTGAAAATCTTCTCCTCTAAAACTGGAAGGCTCTCAGCTTTCATATTTGGCACATAGCATCATGTTCAGGTCCTCTACAAAAGTTAAATAAATTATGGCCCTGGGGTCAAAATTGGCCCCGCCCCAGGGGTGGGCAGTTTTCAATAGAAACAAATAGTGAAAACTTTGAAAATCTTCTTCTCTGAAACTAGAAGGTTCTCAGCTTTCATATTTGGCATATAGCATCATGTTCAGGTCCTCTACAAAAGTTATATAAATTATGGCCCTGGGGTTAAAATTGGCCCCGCCCCAGGGGTGGGCAGTTTTCAGTAGAAACTAATAGTGAAATCTTTGAAAATCTTCTCCTGAAACTGGAAGGCTCTCAGCTTTCATATTTGGCACAGAACATCATGTTCAGGTCCTCTACAAAAGTTATATAAATTATGGCCCTGGGGTCAAAATTGGCCCCGCCCCAGGGGTGGGCAGTTTTCAATAGAAACCAATAGTGAAATCTTTGAAAATCTTCTTCTCTGAAACTGGAAGGCTCTCAGCTTTCATATTTGGCACAGAGCATTATGTTCAGGTCCTCTACAAAAGTTATATAAATTATGCCCCTGGGGTCAAAATTGGCCCGCCCCAGGGTTGGTCAGTTTTCAATAGAAACATATAGTGAAACTTTGAAAATCTTCTCCTCTGAAACTGGAAGGCTCTCAGCTTTCATATTTGGCACATAGCATCATGTTCAGTTCCTCTACAAAGTTGTATAAATAATGGCCCTGGGGTCAAAATTAGCCCCGCCCCAGGGGTGGGCAGTTTTCAATAGAAACATATAGTGAAAACTTTGAAAATCTTCTGCTCTGAAACGGGAAGGTTCTCAGCTTTCATATTTTGCATATAGCATCATGTTCAGGTCCTCTACAAAAGTTATATAAATTATGGCCCTGGGGTCAAAATTGGCCCCTCCCCAGGGGTGGGCAGTTTTCAGTAGAAACTAATAGTGAAATCTTTGAAAATCTTCTGCTCTGAAACTGGAAGGCTCTCAGCTTTCATATTTGGCACAGAACATCATGTTCAGGTCCTCTACAAAAGTTATATAAATTATGGCCCTGGGGTCAAAATTGGCCCCGCCCCAGGGGTGGGCAGTTTTCAATAGAAACCAATAGTGAAATCTTTGAAAATCTTCTTCTCTGAAACTGGAAGGCTCTCAGCTTTCATATTTGGCACAGAGCATTATGTTCAGGTCCTCTACAAAAGTTATATAAATTATGCCCCTGGGGTCAAAATTGGCCCGCCCCAGGGTTGGTCAGTTTTCAATAGAAACATATATAGTGAAACTTTGAAAATCTTCTCCTCTAAAACTGGAAGGCTCTCAGCTTTCATATTTGGCACATAGCATCATGTTCAGGTCCTCTACAAAAGTTATATAAATTATGGCCCTGGGGTCAAAATTGGCCCCGCCCCAGGGGTGGGCAGTTTTCAATAGAAACCAATAGTGAAATCTTTGAAAATCTTCTTCTCTGAAACTGGAAGGCTCTCAGCTTTCATATTTGGCACAGAGCATTATGTTCAGGTCCTCTATAAAAGTTATATAAATTATGCCCCTGGGGTCAAAATTGGCCCGCCCCAGGGTTGGTCAGTTTTCAATAGAAACATATATAGTGAAACTTTGAAAATCTTCTCCTCTAAAACTGGAAGGCTCTCAGCTTTCATATTTGGCACATAGCATCATGTTCAGGTCCTCTACAAAAGTTAAATAAATTATGGCCCTGGGGTCAAAATTGGCCCCGCCCCAGGGGTGGGCAGTTTTCAATAGAAACAAATAGTGAAAACTTTGAAAATCTTCTTCTCTGAAACTAGAAGGTTCTCAGCTTTCATATTTGGCATATAGCATCATGTTCAGGTTCTCTACAAAGTTATATAAATTATGGCCCTGGGGTTAAAATTGGCCCCGCCCCAGGGGTGGGCAGTTTTCAGTAGAAACTAATAGTGAAATCTTTGAAAATCTTCTCCTCTGAAACTGGAAGGCTCTCAGCTTTCATATTTGGCACAGAACATCATGTTCAGGTCCTCTACAAAAGTTATATAAATTATGGCCCTGGGGTCAAAATTGGCCCGCCCCAGGGTTGGGCAGTTTTCAATAGAAACATATAGTGAAACTTTGAAAATCTTCTCCTCTGAAACTGGAAGGCTCTCAGCTTTCATATTTGGCACATAGCATCATGTTCAGTTCCTCTACAAAGTTGTATAAATAATGGCCCTGGGGTCAAAATTAGCCCCGCCCCAGGGGTGGGCAGTTTTCAATAGAAACATATAGTGAAAACTTTGAAAATCTTCTGCTCTGAAACGGGAAGGTTCTCAGCTTTCATATTTTGCATATAGCATCATGTTCAGGTCCTCTACAAAAGTTATATAAATTATGACCCTGAGGTTAAAATTGGCCCCGCCCCAGGGGTGGGCAGTTTTCAATAGAAACAAATATTGAAATCTTTGAAAATCTTCTCCTCTGAAACTGGAAGGCTCACAGCTTTCATATTTGGCACAGAGCATCATGTTCAGGTCCTCTACAAAAGTTATATAAATTATGGCCCTGGGGTCAAAATTGGCCCCGCCCCAGGGGTGGGCAGTTTTGAATAGAAACAAATAGTGAAATCTTTGAAAATCTTCTGCTCTGAAACTGGAAGGTTCACAGCTTTCATATTTGGCACAGAGCATTATGTTCAGGTCCTCTACAATTTGTTTTATAAATTATGGCCCTGGGGTCAAAATTGGCCCTGCCCCAGGGGTTGGCAGTTTTCAATGGAAACAAATAGTGAAATCTTCTCTGAAACTGGAAGGTTCTCAGCTTTCATATTTGGCACATAGCATCATGTTCAGGTCCTCTACAATTATTTTTTTAGCTCACCAGAGCACAAAGTGCTCAGGGTGAGCTTTTGTGATTGCCTGATGTCCGTCGTCCGTCGGCGTGCGTCGTCCGTCGTGCGGTGTGCGTCGTCCGTCGTCAGTCGTCAACAATTTGAACCTTTAAAAGTCTTCTCCTCTGAATCTACAGGGTTCTCAGCTTTCATCTTTGGCACATAGCATCACCTATAGGTCCTCTACAAAAGTTATATAAATTATGTCCCTGGAGTCAAAATTGGCCCCGCTACGGTCCCAGGGGTGGCCAATTTTCTCTAGCTGACTGTTGTTTTCTGTACAAGTAGCAGAATGCTGGGCTCACTTAGGTTATGCATGGGGAAAACTTCAAAAAAATTCTTGTCAAAAACTACATGTCACAGAGCTTAGATATTTGGTGTATAGATTAACTTAGTAGACCTTATTGACAGTGGTTAATATCATAGTTCTGAGGTTAAAATTGGCCCTGCCCTGTTGGTTATACTTTAAAATTGACTTACACTATAAAGGTTCCTCTGAGCTAGCACTCCATCAGATTCTGTTATGCAATCACTTGAGAGGGCAAGTTCCTGGTCAAAACTCTATGAAGTTGTCTGCTTCAGAATTAGTGTCTGTTTGTTCACACTGTTTTTAACCCATTCCCTCATAGACTATTTTTAGATCCTGTTTCTTTGAAATTTTCAGAATTGTGTAGATTTGAAGCCATTGTGGTAAATAGAGCTGCAAAAGTTGTTTCCTTCCATATCTTTTAAAAAACAAATGTCATAGTGAAAGACAGTTTGGACCCTGATGAGATGCCAAGTTACTTTGTATCTCATCTTGATCCAGACTTGATCCAGACTGTTTGCAAAGGTTATTATAAATGCTAAAAAACCCCAAAGCAAGTAGCTTGTGTAATATTAGCAGTCTTAAGGTATAGGACCTTTGAAGAGTGAGTGATCAGCCATAACCAGGGCTAAATGCTAGCTAATCCAAACCTAAATCGCAAGCTCATTAAAAAAATTTTGGCTAGGATTAAGTTTGCAACAAGCTTGCAGTTGCAAGCCAATTAAGGGAGACAGGCATATCTCTAGTTAAACATTTACTGGTGTCTATTTTTAGCATACATTTAAAGGTAGGTTATCTCCCTTTTTGATAACAACTGGATTGCCTCCTTTGTTGTTAGTAGATCTGCAGTAATATTGCAGACCCAAACAAAGAAAATTGTTATAGTTAGATGTCGCCTGTTGCACATTAATTAGGACAATTAACCCTTTACTCCATTAATAGGCCTTTCTACACCTTTGCAAACAGAGTAGACCCTGATTAGATGGCTTATGTTGTAGCCATCTGTTCAATCTGCTGTTTGCTTATGATATGATATAGTGCAAATTGCATTACATTATTTTCATTTTGTGTACTTTTATTAGCTCACCAGAGCACAAAGTGCTCAGGGTGAGCTTTTGTGATCGCCAGATGTCTGTCGTCCGTCGGCGTGAGTCGTGCGTCGTCCGTCGTCCGTCGTCAACAATTTGAACCTTTAAAAATCTTCTCCTCTGAATCTACAGGGTTCTCAGCTTTCATCTTTGGTACATAGCATCACCTATAGGTCCTCTACAAAAGTTATATAAATAATGCCCCTGGGGTCAAAATTGGCCCCGCCCCAGGGGTTGGAAGTTTTCAATAGAAACATATAGTAAAACTTTGAAAATCTTCTCCTCTGAAACCAGAAGGTTCTCAGCTTTCATATTTGGCACATAGCATCATGTTCAGGTCCTCTACAAAAGTTATATGAAGTATGACCCTGGGGTTAAAATTGGCCCCCGCCCCAGGGGTGGGAAGTTTTCAATAGAAACAAATAGTGAAATCTTTGAAAATCTTCTCCTCTGAAACTGAAAGGCTCTCAGCTTTCATATTTGGCACAGATCATCATGTTCAGGTCCTCTACAAAAGTTATATCAATTATGCCCCTGGGGTCAAAATTGGGCCCGCCCCAGGGGTGGGAAGTTTTCAATAGAAACAAATAGTGAAATCTTTGAAAATCTTCTCCTCTGAAACTGGAAGGCTCTCAGCTTGCATATTTGGCACAGAACATCATGTTCAGGTCCTCTACAAAAGTTATATAAATTATGCCCCTGGGGTCAAAATTGGCCTGCCCCAGGGGTGGGAAGTGTGCAATAGAAACATATAGTGAAAACTTTGAAAATCTTCTCCTCTGAAACTGGAAGGTTCTCAGCTTCCATATTTGGCACATAGCATCGTGTTTAGGTCCTCTACAAAAGTTATATAAATTATGGCCCTGGGGTTAAAATTGGCCCCGCCCCAGGGTTGGGCAGTTTTCAATAGAACCAAATAGTGAAATCTTTGAAAATCTTCTCTGAAACTGGAAGGCGCTCAGCTTTCATATTTGGCACAGAGCATCATGTTCAGGTCCTCTACAAAAGTTATATTAATTATGGCCCTGGGGTCAAAATTAGCCCCGCCCCAGGGGTTGGTAGTTTTCAGTAGAAACATATAGAGAAAACTTTGAAAATCTTCTCCTCTGAAACAGAAAGGTTCTCAGCTTTCATATTTGGCTCATAGCATCATGTTCAAGTCCTCTACAAAAGTTATATAAATTATGTCCCTGGGGTCAAAATTGGCCCGCCCCAGGGCCGGCTATTTTTCTATAAAAACATATAGTGAAAACTTTGAAAATCTTCTCCTCTGATTGTCTGGTGAGCGCTTCAGGGCCATTCTGGCCCTCTTGTTTATACTTATAATATGTTTACTAACCCTTTCCCTCATGTTAACACCTTTTCACACATTTGCAAACAGAGCAGATCCAGATCAGATGGCTCCTATAGCAGCTGTCTGATCAGGGTCCGCTCTGTTTGTTAATGGAATATTAAAGATGTTTCTTTACTTTCTAAAATGGCTACACCGTCCCACCTTCCATATTTCATTATAACTATTTTGTCCATGAATATTCAGTAGATATTTAAATTTTGAATAAACATAGAACAGGGGAAGGGTTGAAAATAAATTAAGATATGAATAGTAATAACTCATGAAGGTGTAATGAAAATATCTGAAATTTTGAATATCATAAGTACATGTATAGATTAATTTATTCTTTCTGAAATTCAACCAATTTGCCCAGGGAGAGGGTTTACATACTTTTGTACATGCCCTTCTTTAGATTGACATTGTAATATGTTTTCATTTTCTTAAAAAAATTTCATGTGAGGTCCTCTACAAAAGTTACATAAATTATGCCCCTTGGGTCAAAATTTGCCCGCCCCAGGGCCGGGTAGTTTTCTATAGAAACACATAGTGAAAACTTTGAAAATCTTCTCCTCTGATTGTCTGGTGAGCGATGTCAGGGCCTTTCAGGCCCTCTTGTTTTATAAATTATGTCCCTGGGGTCAAAATTGGCCCTACCCCAAGGGTGGGTAGTTTTTAATAGAAACATAGAGAAAACTTTGAAAATCTTCTCCTGAAACTGGAAGGTTCTTAGCTTTCATATTTGGCTCATAGCGTCATGTTCAGGTCCTCTACAAAAGTTTTCTAACCTATGCCCCTGGGGTCAAAACTGTCCTGCCCCAGGACCGGCTAGTTTTCTATAGAAACATATAGTGAAAACTTTGAAAATCTTCTACTCTGATTGTCTGGTGAGCGCTTCAGGGCCATCCTGGCCCTCTTGTTTTTTAAATCTTTAAAAATCTTCTTCTCTGAAACCACAATTTCTAGAGCTTTGATATTTGGTATATAGCATCATCTAATGATCCTTTACCAAGTTTGTTCAAATGATGACCCCCGGGCCAAAAATGGCCCTGCCCTGGGGCTTGTAGTTTTTACATAGACTTATATAAGGAAACCTTTAAAAATCTTTTTGTCTGAAACCACATAATCTAGAGCTAAGATATTTGGTATGAAGCATCACCTAATATACCACTACCAGGTGTGTTCAAATAATGACCCCTGGGCCAAAAATGGTCGCGCCCTGGGGTTTTATGCTACTTAACATCAGAATCTGTAACAGTTTAAAAGTGTCCCCTTAGCAATTTCCTCACAGTTATTTCCCTTGTCCCATCAGCATAGCCATAATGGACAAAGGGAGATAACTGCATTGGACTTCTCGTACCTCCAGAATAGTGATTCTATTTATAACTATTTATAATAAAATATGGAAGGTGGATCAGTGTAGCTGTTTTAGAAGGCATAGAAACAGATCTATCAAATTCCATTAGCAAACAGCAGACCCTGATCCTATACGAGCCACCTTATCTGGGTCTACTCTGTTTGCAGATGCATGAAAACAAGTTTATATGAGGGAAATTAAGGGTTAAATAGATTTCTTCAGATCAGAAACTGTTACCCTAAAGGAAACTGCCAGGCACTGGGCAGTAAAATCTCTCCAGGTCAATGCATGACTCTTAACTCTTTGCACGCTAGTGGTGAAACTGATTACTATATGCAAACAGTTTGGATCCAGATGAGAGGCTGCATAATGCGGCGTCTAATCAGGATCCAAACTGTTTGTCATCTTAAACCATATTTTTGCAAAAAAAATGAAAGTAATGAATTCTGAAGGGAGGTGATTTAAGATGAGGTGATAAGTTTATTTTAAGAATTGAAGCAGATGACAATAACTTTTTGTTGCAGACGAAACATTAAAGGCATTTTGAAAGGGATGTTGACCCATTAACCCCATAGTGTGTAGTGTGAGTGATAGCTAGATGTTATCATGATGTCTTCCAATGTCTCTCAAATTAGATGTGGAAGATATTGGAAATCCTTAGCTAAGAGTAACTACTAATTGTATTTATTTTAATTTGATTTTTATACGCCCGAAGGGACGTATTATGGTATGGCGCATGTCGTCCGTCCGTCCGTCTGTCTGTCTGTCCGTCCGTCTGTCCATCCGTCCGTCCGTTAGCAATTTCTTGTGCAACTAACTCCTCCTTTATTTTTCAACATAATTTCTTCAAACTTTCAGGAATGATAGATACTGATGTGTAGTTGTGCATATCAGTGAGATAACTCTCATATCATTTTTCATTCTGGAGTTATTGCCCTTTGATAGTTTCGGGTAGCAATTTCTTGTGCAACTAACTCCTCCTTTATTTTTCAACATAATTTCTTCAAACTTTCAGGAATGATAGATACTGATGTGTAGTTGTGCATATCAGTGAGATAACTCTCATATCATTTTTCATTCTGGAGTTATTGCCCTTTGATAGTTTCGGGTAGCAATTTCTTGTGCAACTAACTCCTCCTTTATTTTTCAACATAATATCTTCAAACTTTCAGGAATGATAGATACTGATGTGTAGTTGTGCATATCAGTGAGATAACTCATATATCATTTTTCATTCTGGAGTTATTGCCCTTTGATAGTTTCGGGTAGCAATTTCTTGTGCAACTAACTCCTCCTTTATTTTTCAACATAATTTCTTCAAACTTTCAGGAATGATAGATACTGATGTGTAGTTGTGCATATCAGTGAGATAACTCTCATATCATTTCTCATTCTGGAGTTATTGCCCTTTGATAGTTTCGGGTAGCAATTTCTTGTGCAACTAACTCCTCCTTTATTTTTCAACATAATTTCTTCAAACTTTCAGGAATGATAGATACTGATGTGTAGTTGTGCATATCAGTGAGATAACTCTCATATCATTTTTCATTCTGGAGTTATTGCCCTTTGATAGTTTCGGGCAGCAATTTCTTGTGCAACTAACTCCTCCTCTATTTTTCAACATAATTTCTTCAAACTTTCAGGAATGATAGATACTGATGTGTAGTTGTGCATATCAGTGAGATAACTCTCATATCATTTTTCATTCTGGAGTTATTGCCCTTTGATAGTTTCGGGTAGCAATTTCTTGTGCAACTAACTCCTCCTTTATTTTTCAACATAATTTTATAGAACAGCCTTCGGGCGTATATTGCCCCGTCTTGCGGTGCTCTTGTTAAACAAATAATGTCTTAAGTTAATCAAAATTATTGTCAATCAATAATTAATGTTACTCAAAAAATTAGTAACTCTTCTCAATTTCAATTGTTAAAAATACCAATGACCCGTTTAATTGACTTATCAGATATTCACACATAGAGCTAGAATTATTTCTAAACACCTATTAACCCTTTACCTGTTTGCTTTGACAAAATTGATCTGGGACTACTCTGTTTGTTAATGCGTAAAAAATTGTTATTTCCATAAAGAGAAGTTTCAGCTTTGATAAAAACTGTAAAATCAAATCTATATCTTGTCAAATGCAAACAGAGCAGACCCTGATCAGACAGCTTCTATAGCAGCCGTCTGATCTAGTCTACACTTATTTTTAATGCGTAAAACACATTATTTCTATGAAGAGAAGTTTTTGCTTTGACAAAAACTGTAGAATCAGATCTATATTGTGTCAAAAGAAACAGAGAAGACTCAGATCAGACAGCTTCCGTAGGAGTCGTCTGATCTGGGTCTACTCTGTTTGCTAATGCATAAAAACAGCTTTATATGAGGGAAAGGGTTAAAAGATTTTTAAAGATATTTTTATTGGTCATTTCACACAAAAACTGGCATTATGTACTGCCTAGCACTTTATTTGCCTATATACCTGGATCAAGGTGTAATTGCATAGCTTTATTGACGTCATTTGAATTTCTTAAAGACCAGTTTTAGGCATTTTGAGCTAAGGCAAAAATGGCACAAGTTGTAAATAGTTTAGATCTTGGTCAACCAGTCACTTGGTATTAGATCTAAATCCAGTTCAAGTTTATTCAGCAGTGAAAGGGTGAAAGCAGTGCACTAAGCTTCTTTCATCTGCTAGAAATGTTGTCCACTGAAAAATTAACTTGTCAATATATTACTGTACCTCAGGTGAGCGATATAGGGCCAATGGCCCTCTTGTTGTACTTTTATTGCCCCTTGTATTTTAAGCTCACCGGAGCGCAAAGTGCTCAGGGTGAGCTTTTGTGATCACCTGATGTCCAGCGTGCATCTTTCGTCGTCAACAATTTGAACCTTAAAAAATCTTCTCCTCTGAATCTACAGGGTTCTCAGCTTTCATCTTTGGCACATAGCATCATGTTCAGGTCCTCTACAAAAGTTATATATATATTATGCCCCTGGGGTCAAAATTGGCCCCGCCCCAGGGGTGCCTTGTTTTCTATAGAAACATATACAGTCGAATTGCAATAACTCGGATGCTTACCGGACCACATAAAAAATCCGAAGTTTAGCATGATCCGAGATAATGAAGTTTCACCTCACAGGTCGGCCATGGCATGTCTATCGTAATTTTCGATGTATCATAAAAGTTACTCAATGCACGGTGTAAAGGGTATTCATGTACTATTTTCCTATGTTATTACTATGTTGATAAATGATAACTATTCGGCATTGGAATAAAGACAAATATTTTGTTGTGTTGTTTTTTCTTTATTCATTTTAATAATAAACATGATAAATAGAATATAAATATACAGACGAAACACTATCGAATCTAGACACAGTAATATACATATACAGTCAACAGGAATGTAACATACATGTGCATCACAATTTATACGACACAATATTTACATACAGAAAACAAGCAATACAAACGAAACAGTAACATAAGCATTTCACATATACATGTACACATACAATCATACATTCATATAGCGATACAAATTTCAAAACAGACATTTACAAATTACAGCAACATACGTTTATAAATGTACACAACATTACACAACAGTAACATGAGCATTTCACATAAACTTACTGATACACACATTCGTAGATTCATACAGCAATTTCAAGACAATGTTTACATACGTTTTCAAGAGGCATGGATATTCAACATACAGAAACATACATTCATATAGCAATACACATTTCAAGATGCAAGAATTACATACATATACAGAATCATACGCTAAACATGTACAGACTCATTCAAACTCGTGTCTGTTGGGCATAAAGTCCAAAATAGACCTTTGCTTCAGCTTGCTAAGGGAGCTGATTTTCCGACTCAGCATTTTCCTGTTGAGCTCAAATAGCATCGATAGTTCTTTATCGGCCTCCTCGCTACACTCATAAAATGTTCTCAGCATATCAAGTGCCTCGGCAGCCTGATTCAGTGTAGGGGGTTCGACCTCTGGGGAATACTCGTCTTCCTCTTCGTCTTCTTCCGGCTGTGCATTGGGCCTTGAGCACACGACTGACAAGACAATGTCTTCGTCAGTAACCGGCGAGGAAGTTGGGATGCTGTCACTGAACTCTACAAAGTCAGAGATCTCGACTTTGTTTCCCAATGACATTAATCGTGCCAATGGTATGTCATCAAGTTCATCATCTTCCTCAGATTGGGAGACAGGTGAAATTGTGTCTCTGACAAATCCAGCATGCCTAAAACAGTTGGCAATAGTCACCGGCGTCACGCATTCCCATGAATCCCGAAGAAGTCTGAGGGCATCGAGTACTGTCACGGCGAAGTCTTTCTTCCCATCAATTGCGTGGATTTGGCGAACAACAATTCGCTTCCTGTAGTGGACCTGAAGGTTATTTATGACCCCCTGATCCATCGGCTGGGTCTTGCTGGTTGTGTTAGGTGGCAGAAATACCACCTCCACGTTTGCCAGCTTGTCCACTTTAGGATGGGCGGGGCAATTGTCTACGACCATGACAATCTTGCGTCCACGCCTTTTCATCACAGAATCGACTTCTCGAAGCCACTGTGTGAATATGTCTGAGGTCATCCATGCTTTTTTATTACTCGTGTATTTTGTAGGCAAGGTCTTGATGTTTTTAAAACACCTTGGCTTGGCTGCTTTGCCTATTACGAGTAGTGGGAGTTTGTCTGTGCCGGTCATATTTGCGCACACTAAAACTGTGAGGCGTTCTTTCGACAGTTTGCCACCTTGACAGTCCACATTTTTGAACTCATGGGTCTTGTCTGGCAGCATCCGAAAGAAAAGGCCGGTTTCATCAGCGTTGTACACGCAGTTTGCGTCATAATGCTGTAGGAGAGTGCTCAGTTTGGAGTTCCACTGAGTGAGACTCTCTGCGGAATCATCGACAGATTTCGATTCCCCACAGACTGCTTTGAAGGATATCCCATTACGATCCTTAAAGCGTGTCAGCCATCCAGCTTTTACCTCGAAGTCTGTAATTTCTAGCTTCTCGGCAAATTGGTCTGCTTTTTCCATCAACACAGACCCGCTGATGATGGCACCCTGTTCACGTGCATTTCTGAACCATTTTATCAGAGCCTCTTCCAGTTCCTCCCATTTTCCCGTTCTCATGGACTTTCTCTTTGGGCCAAACTCTAAGTAGCCCTTTTTTATTGAGTCTTTTTTCATGACCCATGTGTTCAACGTGCTGGTGCTGACGCCGAGCTGCTTTGCTATTTCTGTCTGAGGTCTGTCTCCTTTCTCCACTTCTGTTATCGCCTGGAACTTAAATTCGATGGTCTTGGTTGTAAGCTTACGCTTTACGCCCTTTCCCTTCGCCGACATTTTCCGATCCAGTTATCCTCCCAGCTAACCTGGGCCCTTCACTGGATTGCTCGGAAAGTTTTTAACAAGTGTCCACCCCGATTCAGCTTTCCCCCCAGATGTCCTGGGTCCTACACTGAATTACTCAGGGTGTAAGTGACAATCTTGCTAAAAGACAATTAAATGGTCGCAGATATGTTGTATTTTTTGTAATCTTCGTATGTGATCTCTGTTGATAGCAGGTTTGCAAGTGCATGCATAGAGCCCTTTTCAGCCCACTTTATACAAATTGAAAGCTTGGTTAATTTTGTTTGCATTCGCACTTAAAAACAAAGTGAATGCTGTCACTGCTGACTATCTGTGTCACATTGCGAAAACACAGATAGAGCTGGAACGCTGTAGCATAAAGGTGTGAAAAATACGACGTGTGATAATCTTAAGCACCGCCAGTCTAACCGATACGAATTAGTCCGACAAAAACAACAGGATTAGTGAAGGTAGGGACCTGTCTACACGTCCTATTTATCGAATTATCCGAGTTTTACATTTCCCATTAAGTGCATGTTTTTCATATAGAAAACAATAGACAGTGTGCCGGGACTTCGTAATACTTACGAGTTATACCCTAATTACGAGATATCGACATCCGAGTTTTTGCAATTCGACTGTAGTAAAACTTTGAAAATCTTCTCCTGAAACTGGAAGGTTCCCAGCTTTCATATTTGGCACATAGCATCATGTTCAGGTCCTCTACAAAAGTTGTATAAATTATGCCCCTGGGGTAAAAATTGGTCCCACCCCAGGGGTGACCAGTTTTCAATACAGTGTAACCTGGTTTATCCGACATCCCTTGGGACCGACTGAATTTGTCGGATACATCAGTGTGTCGGGAAAAGTCAGGGTCAGAGGATCAACCAACACAAAACCGGAAGTTCAACAGAAGTGAAATATATGACAAAGATAAAACATTGTCTCTCAATGTTTATTTACACTCAATTGGAATATTGGTCCCTGCAAAATTATTTCCTTTTACGAATATCAGCCACTAATGATCTGCTAATTCCAAACTTCAAAAACAAAACGGACTGCGTCAATAAACTCAGGGGTGAGAATTCCGCGGATTTCGTTTGTCTCAGGGCCGTTTTTGAGATCGATGCAAATCCGATGAGAAATTTGGAGGGGGGGGGGGGTTTATGGCGATTAATTCAGGAAATTATTATTTGCCGATATAATCTTTCACTATTCCAAGTAAATCCGCGTTAACAACGTTTATACCACGTTAACAGCGAGATTTCGGTTCAGCTAATCGAATGACGAGACTTTTGTCCTACAGCCAATCAAAACGCTCGTATTATGCAGTGTTCGTTCAACATTTCCAAGATGGCGTCCGTGATATGAAATTCTGTATCTGTACTGTCAATTAATCTGAATTTAAGACAAAAATGAGAAGTATAGGCAGAGATTACGATAACAGTGTGGAAAACAAGTTCTACCCAAGATGGCTAGAGAAAGAAATTACGTTGACATTTGGTAAAGAAACAAGAAAAGTGATAATTGGCGACGATTTCGTGAAACTGAAAGTAAACCTTCTTGGACGAGGGGACCTTGTGTAATACTGTAAACTTTGTTCCAAACAAATGAATTACTGAAAACGCGACTGCGTAGCTTTCAAGAACCATCTGAATATCTAATTAAACATGTCCAGTTATTGAAACAGCGGATTTCCAGTTACAGGTAAAAACCTGTAATGTCTTGAGTATTCACCAGAAAGTTGTCTGTCAATAGCTATTCATAGGTAATGTTAAAGGAACTGGTCAAGATGTATCGATTCAGAAAAGTTATATTTTGTTTTTTAATAAACCAGTTTAATGAATTAGAAGATGGTTTATTGACATAAAAAAGTAATGAGAATTAGAAATTGAATGTGAACCTTGACAGGGCCGTACCCAGAATTTTTTTGCTGGGGGGGCCTAGTTGGGGTGGGTACGGGAGGGGTGTCCCCTCCCGGTAGTCGAAAAATTTTGGTATGCCGCTTTGAATGGTGCAATTTCCTGCTATCTGAATCACTCTATTAAGATATAATTTTATGTTATAATATAGAAAATCGGCTCCTTTTTTACACCTGAATTTCAGTGTATAGACTTAAAGCATGATGAATGATCACCAATGTTTCAATGCAGGGACTTCATACAAATTATACTAACACCAAAAGTTGTGATCAAGGCTAAAGTTTTTTTGCGATTGACAGACACGCATATGAACATGATTAAAGTTTTTTTGCCATTGGCAGACAGACAGACACTTGATTATGCTTAAAGTTTTTTTTGCCATAGACAGACTCTGCATTATTCATCTCAGAACTAGCATTATTCATCTCAGAACTAGCCTGGTTATAACAGATTTATGTATACAATGAAAAAGACATTCCATTTTATCTTATTTTACAATAATATTTTGGCTGATTTTATAGCCCTTATTCGGGTATATTCCCAATAGCAAAAGGTGTGTTTTGTACCCATTTTTTTGGAGGAAAAATCCCAATCTCAAGTTACAAAACAAATCCATGAAAAAAACATTAAGAAACCTCGATTTATTCAATACAATCGGCCTGGCGACGAAGATCATTTTTACTTTTTTATCATTCGAAATGTTCAGAGTTATTTTTTCATTACTAGTTACTGATCAATGTCAGTAAAACGCTTATTGGTCGAAGTGCATACTGCTTTTTGTAGCTATGCTATAGCGTCTTGAAACGTCATTCCCGTCGTCTTAATTTTGCGACAATGTTTCCTCGCTTAATTAATATACATGCCACATGCGGTATTTGTGGAAATGCAGCAATTTGCATTTTGACACGACTGGTTCCTGAACAATTTATTTGCTAAACTCCAGTATAGCAAAACTGGAACCAACTCGTGATTACGTAATTCGGGTGTTCTCCGCTGGGGGTTCCCCTGATTGGTCCATACTAAAATAGGCCAAGCGTGGATCACAGCATGACAGGTGGCCTGTCTGTGTAGATAACTAAAAGATAATCTCCCCGAGGTAGGAAAATATCAGTCACTAAAAATTGCCTTGGTAAAATTCAAAACGGTAGATCTAGCTGAAAACTAAAAAGGGGCCCATTAACAAAAATGGTATCTTGGCAGCCAGCTGGGGGGGCCCGGGCCCCCTAGCCCCCCACCTGGGTACGGGCCTGCTTGACTAGAAAGTGTGACTGTAATGTGAAATTTGGTGAATTTTGTCTAGAAAGTTAACTGTTACAAAGCCATGCCAACTTTAAATAAAATTTTGTATCTTTATTTGTGATCACCGAGTTCCATTTGATTTCATTTTTAAAACGTGTGAGTTTTAATTGCTTGTGTTTGACAAGAAATTAATCTGGCAATGTTGAATGGATCCAATAATAAACTGAATGTAAATTGTATGGTTTGTTTGAAACACAGCTCATCATGTATGACATACAACTCAAGTATAATTGTAAAAAAACACATGAATGACAGACCCAAGTGAAATGCAAGAGAAGGCTCCAGAAGTGCTCAGGAAAGCTATATTTCATTTTGCGTCCAGGGGGGCTGAACCCCCACATGGGCGCTGCCCATGTCCCGCAAGGGGCCTAGGCGGCCCCCTTGACCCCGCCAATTTTCCTCTTTTTTCACAAACAGCCATTCTCACCCCTGTAAACCTCTTTTAGACTCATTAATTTATTCCATTTTTTTAATCCAAAGTTAACACTATTCTTTGGAGTGTTAACTTGCAAGACGCTTTCTTATTCCAAAAGATGATCCTTCCATTTTTAAAGACACGTCCATACTAAAAATATCGCCTAAACCTGACTATATAAATAATTTAAAGCGAATTGTATTCTGTACATACTATTATATTCAGGTCGAGTTTGTACCTAACATTATTCAGACAATTACATTTTCTCATTTGTATGACCACAACGATAATTACCTGTAATTATGGATTTAGCAGGTCCCCAAAATGTCAGGGCCACAATTATTGCTCAATCAATCAGGGTGAGCAGATGTTCAGCCAGCCATGCACAATCCCACTTAAAGATTGTGTCAGATATGCAGGTGTGAAAAACGCAGCATTTAGTGCATTGGGACCGCCAAACGTGTCTGTTAACGGATACAGCAGGTTCTGTTAAAAGCAGGTTTTAAGCATATAGAATAAAGAAGGAATTTGTCGGGACCAATGAGTGCTGTCGGATATATCAGGTTGTCAGTAAAGGCATGTGTCGGATAATCCAGGTTATACTGTAGAAACATAGAGAAAACTTCTAAAATCTTCTCCTCTGGAACTGGAAGGTTCTCAGCTTTCATATTTGGCACATAGCATCATGTTCAAGTCCTCTACAAAAGTTAAATAAATTATGCCCCTGGGGTCAAAATTGGCCCCGCCCCAGGGGTAGCCAGTTTTCAATAGAAACATATAGTGAAAACTTTGAAAATCTTCTTCTCTGAATCTACTGGGTTCCAAACTTTCATAATTGACACATAGCATCATGTTTAGGTCCTCTACAAAAGTTGTATAAATCATGCCCCAGGGGTCAAAATTGGCCCCGCCAGTGGTGCCAGTTTTCAATAGAAACATATAGTGAATACTTGAAAATCTTCTCCTCTGAAACCGGAAGGTTCTCAAGTTTCATATTTAGCATATAGCATCATGTTTAGGTCCTCTACAAAAAATATATAAATCATGCCCTGGGGTCAAAATTGGCCCAGCCCCAGGGGTGATCAGTTTTCAATAGAAACATATAGTGAAACTTTGAAAATCTTCTCCTCTGAAACTGGAAGGTTCTCAGCTTTCATATTTGGCAAATAGCATCATGTTCAGGTCCTCTACAAAAGTTATATAAATTATGCCCCTGGGGTAAAAATTGACCCCTCCCCAGGGGTAGCCAATTTTCAATAAAAATATATAGTGACAACTTATAAAATCTTCTCCTCTGGAACAAGAAGGTTCTCAGCTTTCATATTTGGCAAACAGCATCATGTTCAGGTCCTCTACAAAAGTTATATAAATTATGCCCCTGGGGTAAAAATTGACCCCGCCCCAGGGGTAGCCAATTTTCAATAGAAATATAAAGTGACAACTTCTAAAATCTTCTCCTCTGAAACTGGAAGGTTCTCAGCTTTCATATTTGGCAAACAGCATCATGTTTAGGTCCTCTACAAAAGTTATATAAATTATGCCCATGGGATCAAAATTGGCCCCGCCCCAGGGCCGGCTAGTTATACCCCCACAAACGAAGTTTTGGGGGAGTATACTGGAGTCACCATGTCCGTTCGTCCGGCCGGCTTGTCCGCATCATAACTTCCAAAGTATAAAAGCTATTGACTTTAAACTTCATACATGTATATAGATAGATCACATTGACCGCAAGTGCAGTGCATAAGGTTTGTAACTCTGTCTTCAGTATTTTTTGAGTTATTGCTCTTTGTTATTTTTCAGTTTTCCGGAGGTTTTTTTTCTAATGTGGCTTTATTATAATAAGTTACAGATCAAGTTTGAATTTCGTTGTGCTTCATTGTTTTTTTCACGGAAATACAGTGATTTTACTTAGAAATATTCCGGAAATTCAGGTTTTCTGGAGTTTTTATTGTGACCGTGATCCGTCCGGCGTCCAGCGTCCATCCACAATTTCAAACGACATCTACTCTGAAACCGCTAGCCTGATTTTAACCAAATTTTGTTAGAAGCATCAGTGGCAAGGGGGAACGAAATATTGTTCACAATATGACCCCCGGACCAAAAATGGCCCTGTCCAAGGACTTATCAGTTTTTCATAGGAAAATCTTTAAAAATCTTTTTCTCTAAAACTGTTAGGCCTAGACCTTTGATATTTGGTATGTAGCATGATCTAATGGTCATCTACAAAGATTGTTCAAATTATGACCCTGGACCAAAAATGGCCCTACCCAAGGGCTTATCACTTTTTCATAGGAAAATCTTTAAAAATCTTCTTCTCTAAAACTGTTAGACCTAGACCTTTGATATTTAGTATGTAGCATGATCTAATGGTCTTCTACAAAGATTGTTCAAATTTTGTACCCCGGACCAAAAATGGCACCGCCCAAGGGCTTATCAGTTTTTCATAGGAAAATCTTTAAAAACCTTCTTCTCTAAAACTGTAAGGCCTAGACCTTTGATATTTGGTATGAAGCATGAGCTAATGGTCCTCTACAAAGATTGTTCAAATTATGACCCCTGGACTAAAAATGGCCCCGCCCAAGGGCTTATCAGTTTTTCATAGGAAAATCTTTAAAAATCTTCTTCTCTGAAATTGTTAGGCCTAGACCTTTGATATATTCCAAAAAACTATACTCCTTACTTAAAAACTCTAAGCAAGACTCACAGAATGTCACTTCTCTTAAAGACCAGGACTCAGGTAAACTCCAATCAAACAACAAGGAGAAAGCAAACATCCTTAACAGGCAATTTCAATCTGTTTTCTCAAGCATATCACCCCTGTCATTGAAGCAGGTCTGCACACAGAAACTAAGACACTGGCATCCTCAAGGTTTCTCTAAGTACCCTACTATGGGTGACATATCGGTCTCCAAACCCGGTGTTTTAAAGCTCCTAGCCAACCTGAAGTCGGAGAAGGCTGCAGGTCCAGACCAGATCAGACCAGTGGTGCTGAAGGAGCTGAGACAGGAACTTGCTGGTCTAGTAACTGTTCTTTTTCAGAAATCGCTCTCCTCAGGAGAACTTCCAAGTGACTGGACCAGGGCTTATGTCTGTCCCATCTATAAAAAAGGCGACACCTGCGACCCAGCTAACTACCGCCCTATATCTCTGACCTGTATTCTATGTAAAACTCTCGAACACATTGTGGCCTCTCATTTATCTCAACACTTCAGTTATCATAATATCCTCTATAACCTCCTACACGGATTCCGAGAGAGACTTTCCTGTGAAACCCAACTTATTGAACTCACTGACCAGCTCATAAACAACATCTCTTCTGGTTGCCAAACTGATCTTATTCTCCTTGATTTCAGTAAGGCCTTTGACAAGGTCAATCATCTCAAACTTCTCTATAGCCTTCAGGAATATGGTGTCTCTACGCAGGTTCTTAGCTGGACTCGCTCTTTTCTTACTGGCAGAAGTCAAAGAGTCGTACTAGATGGTGAAAGCTCCGCAGATGTGGCAGTTACCTCTGGGGTCCCACCAGGGTCTGTCCTCGGACCCCACTGCTTTCTTATTTACATAAAACAACTTCCTTCTACTGTCTCCCGCTCCGAAGTTAGACTCTTTGCTGATGACACTGCCATTTACATAACTGTCAACTCTCTCTTAGACTGCAAATCTCTACAAGAAGATCTTGACAAACTGCAGGAATGGGAAAAGCAGTGGGACATGGAGTTTAACCCCTCCAAATGTCAGGTCCTTCACATCTCAAAAAGGAAAAATGTCATCAAACACAAGTACTACCTTCATGGCCAAGTCCTAGAATCTGTCTCTCATGCTAAATATCTAGGACTTGATATCTCTTCTGATCTAAATTTCAACTCTCATATTTCTCGAATTACATCCAATGCAAGCAAATCTCTTGGCTTTATTAAAAGGAATATTACTACTCGTAATCAGAAAGTGCGAGAGCTAGCCTATAAGTCCCTGGTCCGGCCGCAGTTGGAATATGCTTCTACTATCACACCAAAACTTATATTCAGAAGATTGAGAATGTTCAACGTCGTGCCATTAGATGGGTCACACACAGCTACTCCCCTCTTGCGAGTGTTACAGCCATGCAAAATAGTCTTGGGTGGAGGTCTCTGGAACATCGCAGATATGACTCCAGGTTAATTATGCTTTACAAGATCTACCACAACCTATTCGCAATACCACTTCCATCATACATACAAACACCCAGCAGATTCACTAGACACATGCATCCCCTCTCCCTCAGACAGATTCAAGTCCACACTGATTACCAGAAGTTTTCTTTCTTTCCCCACAGTATCACTCTCTGGAACCAACTCCCTATGGATACCGCTACCCTGCCTGATCTAGGCCAGTTTAAGAGGGCAGTGGTAAAGTTGCAGTATTAGTCACTGTTCAGTGTTTTTATTCTTTTCTTTTATCTCACCTCACCCAAATTTTAACCAACAGATTTCTTCCTTTAAGTCTCACTATACCCTAAAATATTTATTGTGGGTTTCTTTTTATCTTTCACTTCACTAACAGTTCTGACGTGCACATTTTCCTGGCTGTAACACTCGTGAGAGGGGTTGCCAGTACAGGTAAACCTCTGAAAACCGAACCTCTGAAAACCGAAAATCTCTAAAAACCGAACAAATATTTTGGTCCCGAATTTTTCCTTATATATTCTATATAGAAAAGCTCTCTGAAAACCGAACTCTCTGAATTCTGAATACCGAACACAAGTTCCGGAACAGAAACCTATATTTCCATTGTAAATCACCTCTGAAAACCGAACATACCCTGAGGGCCAATTAGGGGTGCTGACTTGTTGATATTTGATTAGGGAATTTTGGAACCCCTACTGTGTATGACAGCTGCCTGTGTTACTACAAAGGTGTGAAAACACAACAGGGGTATAGGCTAATACTGTAGCTAATGTTGCTTTTGGAAATCATAAGAAAACTTTAATTAGGCATGGTTTTTCACACCTATTTATTGAAATTAAGGGAAGATGATCTCAACATGCAAATTTTGTTTTCATAAACACAATGCTTAGATACTTAAATGTTCATGCTACATATTACCAGCACTTCAATGGACTGAGTTTAGTTTAGAGTAATTCTACATGAACAAGCCTTTTGATTATGAAAAATGATAAAAGATAAATAAAATCAATCAGGCAGTGAATCTAACAGTCAGTTTGATGTAAACACTTAACCCAATCATGCCTGCTCCAATGTCATCCATATGTGGCAAAGTATAAATTAGATAAAACAATATTACAATATGATTATTTTCTTGTTACTGAATACTCTCATCTATAGTTGAAACTAATGTTTGTTCCTTATTCTGATAAGATCAAAAGAAGTGAACGGTATTACAGAAGATCACATTCATTACCTTCAGATTTCACATTAAGAAAAATCTCTGAAAACCGAACACCTCTGAAAACCGAACATTTTGTCCGGTCCGAAGGTGTTCGGTTTTCAGAGGTTTACCTGTATACAGAGATAGATAGATATTTGGTATGTAGCATGATCTAATGGTCCTCTACAAAGATTGTTCAAATTATGACCCACAGACAAAATGGCCCTGCCCAAGGGCTTATCAGTTTTTCTTAGGAAAATCTTTAAAAATCTTCTCTGAAACTGTAAGGCCTAGACCTTTAGTATGTAGCGTGATCTAATGGTCCTCTACAAAGATTGTTCAAATTATGACCCCCGGGCCAAAAATGGCCCCGCCCAAGGGCTTATCAGTTTTTCTTAGGAAAATCTTTAAAATCTTCTTCTGAAACTTTAAGGCCTAGACCTTTGATATTTGGTATGTAGCATGATCTAATGGTCCTCTACAAAGATTGTTCAAATTATGACCCTGGACCAAAAATGGCCCCGCCCAAAGGCTTATCAGTTTTTCATAGGAAAATATTTCAGTTTAAAAATCTTCTTCTCTGAAACTGTAAGGCCTAGACCTTTGATATTTGGTATGTAGCATGATCTAATGGTCCCCTACAAAGATTGTTTGAATTATGACCCCAGGACCAAAAATGGCCCCTCGGCCAAGGGCTTATCAGTTTTTCATAGGAAAATGTTTAGAAATCTTTTTCTCTGAAACTGTAAGGCCTAGACCTTTGATATTTGGTATCTAGCATCATCTAATGGTCCTCTGCAAAGATAGTTCAAATCATAACCCCTGGGTCAAAAATGGCATTGCACCAGGGCTTATCAGTTTTTCATAGGAAAATCTTCTCTGCAAATGTAAAGCCTAGAGCTTTGATATTTGGTATGTAGCATGATCTAATGGTCCTCTACAAAGATTGCTCAAATCATGATCCCTGGGTCGAAAATGGCCCCGTCCCTAGGCTCTTTAAACATCTTCTCTTAAACTAAAATGCCCAGGCCTTTAATATTTGGTATACATCATTATTTAATAGTCCTCTACCAAGATCGTTCAAATTATGATCCCCAGACCAAAATGGCCCCACCCTGGGGTTTATCAGTTTTGCATAGTCCTTTAAAAATCTTGCTGCTTTGCCTTGTGGTTCTCTACCAAGGTTGGTGAAATGATGACTTCTGCATCAAAAATGGCCCCGCCCTGGGGGTTATCTCAGGTGAGCGCTTCAGGGCCTCATGGCCCTCTTGTTTGTCTAATAATTTGAGAAATGTCATGTTTTGCGACTATTTTGGGGGAGGATCTGTCAAAATTAGACAGTGACAAGAACTTGGCCAGTAATGAATAGATGTATGAAACTGTTCAGTGATTTTTAAGCACCGAGATTAACTTTTGTTTCAAACAGTTTATTGTTGTCAATGAATAAATGTTTTTGTTTATTAAATTGATTGTGATGTTTGGTATAATAAAATGAATACATGTATTGCATCCCATGGAAGGTCACAGCGCGTATTGTTAACCCTCAGTATGGTGATGTCTATAAATGCCTCAGTGGACATTACCAACCTAAGGTTGACAATTTAAGCATGATAACTCTCTGTCCATTTGTCTGTAGTGCTAATGTTGCATAATGCTTTTTTGCCACACTAATGCAGATAGTTGACACATGTGTTCTTTCAAACACTCTTGTTTTTGTACATTGCATGTAGCCAATGATTGCACACCCAACCACATGTTGGAAGATAGACTGGGACGATCTAGAGAAGAACCAACAAACATTTAGAGCTCTGTGCAACTTACTTTTTAACAAGGTAAAAAGGGTGTTGACTACTTGGTTCATTCTTTCAATCCTATCAAAAGGAAATTCCTTGTTTGTATTTTATTCTCAAACTATAGTTTTATTCCATTTCATTTCATGAAATCAAACAGAGTGTTAAATAAATATTCAGTTTGAACCCTGATGAGGCACATATATAGTTAATCTGTGTTTCAACTGAAAGAGTTAAAAATACAGTTTAGCAGTAAAACAGAAACATTATTTCCATTACTCATTAATTTGAACACATTCAAATTTACTATGAACAAGAAACCTTGTATGTTTAGGCCAGCTGCCTCTAATATGGCATAGTTATACCCCAACCACCTGTGGTGGGGGCTATATAGGAATCACCTTGTCTGTCCGTCCGTCGGTCGTCCGTCACTCGCGTTTTTCTGGGACATTTGCTTTTTTCTTGAAAACTATTTTTGATACCACCTTCAAACTTAATACAACTTATAAGTGTTATATGGGGACAGTCTTCTCCAGTTCCAGAACTCTTACACAAAATTTGACAGAATTATGCCCCTTTTTAACTTCATATTTTGTCTCTAATTGGGACATATTTTTAGCTCACCTGAGCCCAAGGCTCAAGGTGAGCTATTGTGACCGCCTGTCGTCCGTCTGTCCGTCCGTCCGTTCACTTTTATTTCAAATGACTTCTTCTCCTAAACCACTGGGAGGATTTCAACCAAATTTCACAGAAATGTACCTTAGGGTGTCCTCTATCAAGTTTGTTCAAATCATGAACCGCCCGGCGAAAAATGCCCCCACCCCACTACTTTTAAAGGTTGTTTTTTTTAAATCTTTAAAAATCTTCTCTGAAACCACAATTTCTAGAGATTTGGTATATAGCATCATCTAATGGTCCTTTACCAAGTTTGTTCAAATGATGACCCCCGGGCCAAAAATGGCCCTGCCCTGGGGCTTGTAATTTTTACATAGACTTATCTAGGGAAACCTTTAAAGATCTTCTTGTCTGAAATCACATAATCTAGAGCTAAGATATTTGGTATGAAGCATCACCTAATATACCACTACCAAGTTTGTTCAAATAATGACCCCTGGGCCAAAAATGGTTTCACCCTGGGGCTTTAGACTTCTTAACATCAGAAACTACAGTTAAAAAGTTTCCCCTTAGCAATTTCCTCACCGTTATTTTCCTCGTCTCATCAGCATAGCCATAAGGGACAAAGGGAGATAACTGCATTGGAGTTCTAGTACCTCCTGAATAGTTATTCTATTTATAACTATTTATAATAAAATATGGAAGGTGGATTTTAGAAGGCATAGAAACAGATCTATCAAATTCCATTAGCAAACAGCAGACCCTGATCCGTCTCATCAGGATCCAAACTGTTTGTCATCTTAACCATATTTTTGCCAAAAAATGAAAGTAAGTTTATTTTAAGAATTGAAGCAGATGACAATAACTTTTTGTTGCAGACGAAAAATTGAAGGCATTTTGAAAGGAATGTTGACCCATTAACCCCATAGTGTGTAGTGTGAGTGATTTGTGGTACTACACAGGGACTTTCACAGCTAGATGTTATCATAGGTCTTTGCACAATGTTATGTTTGTTTCTGCAGTTAATTTATGTGATTGGAAAAAAAAATTAGTTTCATTATGATAATTTATTTTAATAAATTTTATTAAATTTGCAAGTCTTCATTAATTGCATTTAGTTTAAATTTAGGTGTTTAATAAAGTCTTTTCTCCTTGCTACTAATTGTATTTATTTTAATTTGATTTTTAAACAAATAATGTCTTAATTTAATCAAAATATTGTCAATCAATAATTAATGTTACTCAAAAAATGACTAACTTTTCTCAATTTCAATTGTTAAAAAAACAAATGACCCGTTTAATTGACTTATCATCAGATATTCACACCTAGAGCTAGAATTATTTCTAAACACCTATTAACCCTTTACCTGTTTGCTTTCACAAAAATTGATCTGGGTCTACTCTGTTTGCTAATGCGTAAAAACATGTTATTTCCATAAAGAGAAGTTTTAGCTATGATAAAAACTGTAAAATCAAATCTATATCTTGTCAAATGCAAACAGAGCAGACAGCTTCTATACACTACCTAGATCAGATGCTATACATGCTTATGCAAAGAATGTAGATCCATATTAGGTAACTTCAGTTGCAGCTGACTAAGAGCCAGTGTTACATGAACCATGCGTTTTGAATTGACTGAGGGTATGTTTTTTAACGTTAAAGATCAACATATAGGGTCTTTCTTAAACGTTAAGAATCAACTTAACAGTAACAATCAACGCAGCATGTTTTTTTAACATTGAAATTTGACCCTGTGTCTTTTTTTTAAAACGTTAAGAATTTACCCAGGATCTGTTTTTAACGTTGACAATCAACCCAGGGTCCTTTTTTACGTTGAGAATGACCTAGGGTCCTTTTTAACTAAGTTTTGACCCTTGGCTCTTTTCTTAGCTATCATAATCGTCAAAGGTTCTGTTTCTTATGTTAAGAACTGACTCCTGTGTCATTTTTAACAGCATCAAAATTTCATGTTACACCTCCATTACATTGTATTGTTTTTCCCCCAAAATGCATTTTGGTGTCACACACTTTGGGGGCATTTGTCACCCGTGACGACTCTCATTTTCCATCCGATGCCCTATCTCAGTAACGGATTTATAGAACTCAATGAAACTCGACATGAATATTTGTTATAACTGGGGCATCTTTCTCATGTATTACTTTTCCAGATCGCTTGCAAAATTTAGGAGTTATTGCCCTTTTATTCGCAAAAATGACATTTTTTCCCTGTCCGATGCCATATGTCTGTAACAGATTGACAGAATTCAATGAAACTCAACATGAATATTTGTTATCACTGGGGCATCATTCCCATTTAATACTTTTCCAAGTCACTTGTAATATTTAGAAGTTATTGCTCTTTGATATTCAAATATCATATATTTTTTCTGTCCAATTCTATATCTCTGTAACGGATTGACAGAATTCAATGAAACTCAACATGAATATTTGTTATCGCCATGGCATCATTCCCATGTATTACTTTTTCAGATGACATGCGGCTTTAAGGAGTTTTTCCCCTTTGATACACAAAAATCATATATTTGTTGCCCTTATCCCCTGCTGAAAGCGTCCATCCACATTTTCAAATGACATCTCCTCTGAAACTGCTGACCCAATTTTAACAAAATTTTGTCAGAAGCATCAGTGGCTAGGGGGAACGAAACGTTCACATTATGACCCCCGGACCAAAAATGGCCCCGCCCAAGGGCTTATCAGTTTTTCATAGGAAAATCTTTAAAAATCTTCTTCTCTGAAACTATAAGGCCTAGAGCTTTGATATTTGGTATGTAGCATGATCTTATGATCCTCTACAAAGATTGTTCAAATTATTACCCCTGGGCAAAAAATGGCCCTGCCCAAGGGCTTATCAGTTGTTCATAGTAAAATCTTTAAAAATCTTTTTCTCTGAAACTGTAAGGCTTGGACCTTTGATATTTAGTATGTAGCATGATCTTATGGTCCTCTACAAAGATTGTTCAAATTATTACCCCCGGGTCAAAAATGGCCCCGCCCAAGGGCTTATCAGTTTTTCATAGGAAAATCTTTAAAAATCTTCTTCTCTGAAACTGTAAGGCTTAGACCTTTCATATTTAGTATGTAGCATGATCTTATGGTCCTCTACAAAGATTGTTCAAATTATTACCCCCGGGTCAAAAATGGCCCCGCCCCAGGGCTTATCAGTTTTTCATAGGAAAATCTTTAAAAATCTTCTTCTCTGAAACTGTAAGGCCTAGACCTTTGATTTTTGGTAAGTAGCATTATCTCATGGTCCTCCACAAAGGCTGTTCAAATTATGCCCCCCAGGCCAAAAATGGCCCCGCCCAAGGGCTTATCAGTTTTTCATAGGAAAATGTTTAAAATCTTCTCTGAAACTGTAAGGCCTAGACCTTTGATATTTGGTATGTAGCATGATCATATGGTCCTCTACAAAGATTGTTCAAATTATGACCCGCAGATCAAAAATGGCCCTGCCCAAGGACTTTTCAGTTTTTCATTGGAAAATCTTTAAAAATCTACTGAAACTGTAAGGCCTAGACCTTTCATGTTTGGTGTGTAACATGATCTAATGGTCCTCTACAAATATGTAGCTGTGGCCTGTGGTCCTCTGTCAAGAATATTCAACTTACGACCCTGACCATTGGGCGAAACTTCACCCTGTCTCAGGGCTTATCAGTTTTTCATGTTAAAAATATAAAATATTATTTTTCTCTGAAACCATAAGGCTTAGACCTTTAATTAATGGCATACTGCTTTGCCTTGTGGTTCTCTACCAAGGTTGTACAAATGATTTCTTGTGGTCAAAAATGGCCCCGCCCCTGGGGTTATCTCAGGTGAGTGCTTCAGGGCCTCATGGCCCTCTTGTTAAGGATTGTCGAAGAAAGCAGTAATTTGGCCCAATATTCATAAAATTGGTCAAAATATCTATTTAAGGTATCAGTATGTATCAAAGGCAAGTAAAACTTGTTTGAGCGATCGAGGGCTGTCATAGCCCTCATGTTTTAAATTAATTATCTAAAGATAAGACCCCCACCCCCACAATTGTTTGCCGTTTTTAGCTCACCTGAGCCAAAGGCTCAAGGTGAGCTATTGTGACTTCCTGTCGTCCGTCTGTACGTCTGTCCGTCTGTCTGTCCGTTCACTTTTATTTAACTTCTTCTCCTAAACCACTGGGAGGATTTCAACCAAATTTCACAGAAATGTACTGTAATGAATGAATGAAAGACTTTATTTAACGAGGGTAGCTCAATTAGTCATAATGACTAATCTACCTTGAGGCCCTCAAAACGAGCATTTCATACAAAATACAAAACAGTAAAACACAGATCTATAATTATACACAAGAAATCAATGTTCAGAAATTCAGTAATGTTGCGTCTGGATAATTAATAAATGTTGTCTGCTTCAATTTGTAGATTTTTTCTTTATGGACACGCATTTGGATCCTGATAAAACTCCGAGTAACATGGCGTATAATCTGGATCCAATCTGTTATCATAGATTTGATTTGCCACTAGCATCAAGATAGTTAATATAAAGCTATAATATATAAAGTGTTGCACATAAAAAATGAAATGCATAAATGACATCTGACGCCGATTCAGGTGGATGAATGCACGCGCTATTAAAATCACATATTTGTGACGTCATTTACCCACGCTGTCATTATTATAAATACGAGAAAATATTTGTGCTCAGTACTAGTTAAACTAAAATGACCTCTGCTTCAAATTTTGAAAAAATCAGTTATGTGTAAACTAATTGAACCTGATGAGACTTTGAGTTATTCAACGTCTCGTCTGGATCGAAACTGTTTGCAGATTTGTGTAAGAAACAGTGACATGAATATTAATTAGATGTCTTGATAAGGACATATGAACATAGGACATTTTGGTTCAGGCAGAAAATGCAGAATCAGATCTATATTATACCATATGATAAGCAACAGAACAGACCTTGAACAGATGGCTCCTGTAGGAGCTTTCTGATCTGGGTATGCTCTGTTTGCAAGCATGAAAGAATGAATGGGATCGAAACTGTATGCAGAAGGTTTATGACGGATTGAATGAATGGATGAAGGGCTTTCTGAGTAACTCAATCAAAATGAATGAATGAATAAAATACCGTAATCAATAAGGGTAGCTCTGAATCGGTACATTTCATACATTTATGAGCAAAAATATCAATCACGGAACATATTATTAAACAATGTGTCAAGTACAGTAGTTACGCTATTAAACCAGTTCAATAATGCAAAATGAAATCAGCATAATTATACAAACTACAGCAACAGATAGAACTGAACCAAGCCAGAAACCTCATTGGAAAGTTTCCTAATTGGATCCGTTCCATTTGCGCCCTGTGCCTATATACATGTACATTTATACTTTTGTTTTGATGATGTAATTATCATTAATAGTAATCAAAGGTTGTGCTATTAACATGTTAACTTTGAAAAAAAAGTAAGTTTCATTGATGCAAAAGATTAAAAATATCAAACCATGTACCCTATGTATATTTCTTCAGGCATAGAATTAGGCAGAGAAATAAATTTAGTAAATAATATAATGTGATTATTGTGTGGCATTGAACTGGTTTAAAAATTGCTTTAAAAACAATAACAACAGTATCTAGCATATGCAAATAAAATCAAAAACAACCTCCTACATACATCCTCTAGATTTAGACAAGAAACTTGAACAGCGTCTACTATGAATGAACATTGAATGAAATGAACGACATTATAACAAAGGTAATTGATCTTCATTGAGTCCCTCTAGTAAAACAATCTCATACAAAGTACCAAACATTAAACAAAGTAACAATTCAGTTACAATGTGCGAAAGCGCTCTTCCGCCCCAGACAAATAATAAGAGACTCGGGCAATGAGGATTATGTTTACAATAAAGGGCCAGATCAGACACTAAAACCCTTAGTGTCTGATCCAGTCCCACACTGCAAATTTATGGGTGAAAGAAAAACGCTTTCGTTATTGCATACAAAATATTTATGTAACGATTTTAAAACACTTGGCATAAGAAAACCCTGTGACTTTCAGCTTGCAGAGAATGTGTCTTGTGCTTATTTTTGTCGGCTGCCAAAGTTTAGTAAAGTTACGAAAAGAGATTCTTAGTGTAATATCATTGTCACACATTGTCACACAATTAGGATCCTAATTACATATGATCTATTATTTCCGATATTGCAGACATAATATATATATATATTTATATTAGGGTGTCCTCTATCAGATTTGTTCAAATCATGACCCCGGGCAAAAAATGGCCCCGCCCCACTACTTTTAAAGGTTTTTTTATACGCCCACCTAATAAAGGTGGTCGTATATTGTCGTGGCCCTGTCCGTCCGTCCGTTCGTTCGTTCGTTCGTTCGTTCGTTCGTACGTTCGTCCGTCAACATTTTGTTTGTCCGCTGTTTTCTGGGAAAACTATTAGAGAGATATTAATAAAACTTCACACAAATGTTTAATGCATCAAGATCTAAAGCTGAGTTGATTCTGAAGTTCATTTGATTTTTCATTTCAGAGTTATGGCCCTTTTTTTTAAAAAAATGCAAATAGTTTGTCCGCTGTTTTCTGGGAAAACTATTTGAGAGATATTAATGAAACTTCACACAAATGTTTAATGCATCAAGATCTGAAGCTGAGTCGGTTCTGAGGTTCATTTGATTTGTCGTTTCGGAGTTATGGCCCTTTTACTTAAAAACAGTGCAAATACATGCAAATAGTTTGTCCGCTGTTTTCTGGGAAAACTATTTGACAGATATTAATGAAACTTCACACAAATGTTTAATGCATCAAGATCTGAAGCTGAGTTGATTCTGAGGTTCATTTGATTTTTCATGTCAGAGTTGTGGCCCTTGTTTTAAAAAAAATGCAAATAGTTTGTCCGCTGTTTTCTGGGAAAACTATTTAAAAGATATTAATGAAACTTCACACAAATGTTTAATGCATCAAGATCTGAAGCTGAGTCGATTCTGAGGTTCATTTGATTTGTCGTTTCGGAGTTATAGCCCTTTTACTTAAAAATAGTGCAAATATATGCAAATAGTTTGTCCGCTGTTTTCTGGGAGAACTATTTGACAGATATTAATGAAACTTCACACAAATGTTCAATGCATCAAGATCTGAAGCTGAGTCAGTTCTGAGGTTCATTGGATTTTTCGCTTCAGAGTTATGGCCCTTGTCCTTAAAAAATATGCAAAAAGCTTGTCCGCTGTTTTCTGGAAACACTATTTGAGAGATATTAATGAAACTTCACAAAAATGTTTAATGCATCAAGATCTGAAACCAAATTGATTCTGAGGATCATTTGATTTTTCTTTTCAGAGTTATGGCCCTTGTCCTTAAAAAATAATGCAAATACATGCAAATAGTTTGTCCGCTGTTTTCTGGGAAAACTATTTGAGAGATATTAATGAAACTTCACAAAAATGTTTAATGTATCAAGATCTGAAACTGAATTGATTCTGAGGATCATTTGATTTTTCTTTTCAGAGTTATGGCCCTTGTCCTTCAAAAATAATGCAAATACATGCAAATAGTTTGTCCGCTGTTTTCTGGGAAAACTATTTGAGAGATATAAATAAAACTTCACAAAAATGTTTAATGCATCAAGATCTGAAGCTGAGTTGATTCTGAGGTTCATTTGATTTTTCATTTCAGAGTTATGGGCCTTGTCCTAAAAATATGCAAATAGTTTGTCCGCTGTTTTCTGGGAAAACTATTTGAGAGATATTAATGAAACTTCACAAAAATGTTTAATGCATCAAGATCTGAAGCTGAGTAGATTTTGAGGTTTATTTGATTTGTCGTTTCGGAGTTATGGCCCTTTTACTTAAAAATTAATGCAAATATATGCATATAGTTTGTCCGCTGATTTCTAAACTGTTTGACAGATATTAATGAAACTTCATACACATGTTTAATGCATCAAGACCTGAAGCTAAGTCGATTCTGAGGATCATTTGATTTGTTGTTTCGGAGTTATGGCCCTTGCACTTAAAAATTAATGCAAATCTATGCAAATATGAGGATGGCCATAACTTTTCATTTGAAATGATATTTACTTCAATTTTTTAGCTCACCAGAGCACAAAGTGCTCAGGGTGAGCTTTTGTGATCGCCCGTCGGCGTGCGTCGTGCGTCGTTCGTCGTCCGTCGTTCGTCGTCCGTCGTCAACAATTTGAACCTTTAAAAATCTTCTCCTCTGAATCTACAGGGATCTCAACTTTCATCTTTGGCACATAGCATCATATTCAGGTCCTCTACAAAAGTTATATAAATTATGCCCCTGGGGTCAAAATTGACCCCGCCCCAGGGGTGCCTTGTTTTCAATAGAAATATATAGTAAAACTTTGAAAATCTTCTTCTCTGAAGCCAGAAGCTTCTCAGCTTTCATAATTGGCACATAGCATCATGTTCAGGTCCTCTACAAAAGTTATATAAATTATGTCCCTGGGGTCAAAATTGGCCCGCCCCAGGGGTGGGCCGTTTTCCATAGAATCATATATTGCAAACTTTGAAAATCTTCTTCTCTGAAACTGGAAGGCTCTCAGCTTTCATATTTGGCACATAGCATCATGTTCAGGTCCTCTACAAAAATTATATAAAGTATGGCCCCGGGGTCAAAGTTAGCCCCGCCCCAGGGGTGGGCAGTTTTCAATAGAAACAAATAGTGAAATCTTTGTAAATCTTCTTCTCTGAAACTGGAAGCTAGGCTCTCAGCTTTCATATTTGGCACAGCGCATTATGTTCAGGTCCTCTACAAAAGTTATGTAAATTATGGCCCCAGGGTCAAAATTGGCCCCGCCCCAGGGGTGGGTAGTTTTCAATAGAAACAAATAGTGAAATCCTTGAAAATCTTTTCCTCTGAAACTGGAAGGCTCTCAGCTTTCATATTTGGCACAGCGCATCATGTTCAGGTCCTCTACAAAAGTTATATAAATTATAACCCTGGGGTCAAAATTGGCCCTGCCACAGGGGTAGTAGGCAATTTTCAATAGAAACATATTGAGAAAACTTTGAAAATCTTCTTCTCTGAAACTGGAAGGTTAATCTCAGCTTTCATATTTGGCTCATAGCATCATGTTCAGGTCCCCTACAAGTTTTTCTAAATTATTCCCTGGGGTCAAAATTGGCCCGCCCCAGGGCCGGCTAGTTCTCTATAGAAACATATAGTGAAAACTTTGAAAATCTTCTCCTCTGATTGTCTGGTGAGCGCTTCAGGGCCATTCTGGCCCTCTTGTTTTAAAAAATAGTATCACCTTAATATGGAAATCAAGATCTGAAGCACAGATTAGAAAATGTCAACACTTATGAGGCATGTTGAATCAGAGAACATTTGCAAGTGGGCGTATTATGTACCGTATGCGGTACTCTTGTTTAAATCTTTAAAAATCTTCTTCTCTGAAACCACAATATCTAGAGCTTTGGTATTTGGTATATAGCATCATCTAATGGTCCTTTACCAGGTTTGTTTAAATGATGACCCCCGGGCCCAAAAATAGCCCTGCCCTGGGGCTTGTATTTTTTACATAGACTTATATAGGGAAACCTTTAAAAATCTCCTTGTCTGAAACCACATAATCTAAAGCTAAGATATTTGGTATGAAGCATCACCTAATATACCACTACCAAGTTTGTTCAAATAATGACCCCTGGGCCAAAAATGGTCTCACCCTGGGGCTTTAGACAACTACAGTTAAAAAGTTTCCCCCTTAACAATTTCCTCACAGTTACTTCCCTTGTCTCATCAGCATAGCCATAATGGACAAAGGGAGATAATAGGCTAGTAAACGTAGCTGAAATTACCACCAAACCTTGAACTAATTGCAACAGAAATGTTTTGGCAGTTTTTAACATTACTAATATGTGTTATTTGCCAAGCCAAAAGTTGCACACTGTTGCAGAAGGGGAAATGTACAAAAATCGTGCCCAAATACCGTTACTATAAAATCTGAGACCAAAGTAAAGATTTTCCATCACATATTATTTCAACCACATGACACATTTCAAAGCTTAACTTTAGGTCCCATTCACTCATATACATGTGTAATTATTGCTTTCTACAATAATGGTGTTCACAAAAGACAAAAAACATGTATTTTTCATTATAATTTGTAATTTTTCAGGGGTCAAAATACCCCACCCACTTCATTAGACAATATGAATGCAAGATTATCAAAACGTATTTATAGTTCAAATTATTTCAACATAAAATATGTAATACATGAGTCAAATCTAGCTACATTTTAATTTGACAACAAAAATGTGTTGGATACAGATAGGAATAGTCAATTTTGTCTTAACTCTTAGCCTGCTATGAAAATGATGCCTGCTTAAGTTCCGATTTGTTTGCCGTCGTCACTTCTGATTCGTTCAAGCTTTTGAGATACTCTTGACAGAGTGTAAAACAGCTTGGGCCCTGATGAAACGCTAAGTTGCTCGATGTCTCATCTGGATTCAAGCTGTTTGCAAATGTCAGTGAGGTTGCGCTTAACAGACTAAGGGTTAAGCGACCATTCTACGAAGAGGTCACGAGGTAATACTTTATTTGCATGTTTGAAAAGGTCTTGTAACAAGAAATATACATGCTAGGTATGAGCATGTTATATATACAGAAACAGACAAACGGATGGACAGAGCAAACACAATATCAGATTGGGGGGGGGGGGGGGGGGGGCAACACCTGTACAACAGCATTTAATCATACTAACTAAATCCCAAATATTAGTTATATTGAAACAAACAGTGTATACGAACGGATGGTTCTTGTAAGAGTCATACAATCTGTGACTACACCTTAATACATAGACAATACTTCAGGTAAAATACAATCAAATGATATTCTACTAGCTCCAGTCGCAGCCATGGCATATATCATCTCCTATAGCATACATTTTGCAGAGAGACAAGACTTCAAATACTATGCTAACAGGTTACAATTGTATTACATGTGCATTTGTCCTTTGAGACAAAGAGTGCAGACACAGTGCAGATACCTCTTGCTGGAGCCATACACTCTTGGTCCATACAGTTTGCAGAGACAACTATGGAAATGGCAATGACACAACGTGTGTCTCCTGCAGAAAACAACACGTGATTCTTAATCTGACGACGGCATTACACTATGGTCATTTAGCAAACAGTGTTGATACAGAACAGATGACTTTGCAGGATCCATCCGTTCTGGGCATACATTTCTTGTTGAACAACCATCCCACTAAAAGTGTTATCGTATGATATTACATTATAATTAAGAAATTTAATGCAATGTGCAATTTCATTTTCAGTTGAATAGTAAAATTGTTTTTGTTTAACTATTTACTTAATAATGAAACTTTTGAATATTCATGTATGTATTTGTAATGGGGACTAATTCGGTCATGGGTTCAATCATCTTCAATTTCAAGTTCTGAAAGTGTCTGAGAGTTTGAGCAACTTACTCCGCGACATGCTCCGCACCCAACTGAACACTCTTAACCGTGTTTCCTGCAGCAGGAGCATCGCTTACTGTCACATTCTGATTTACAGTTGCAACGAATAACCGTAAGCAGATTTTCAGGAGCTGGGGGAAGCGTGGTTTTTACAGGCAGATATATGTTGTCGACTAACTCCCATCCCCATTCTTCTGGTTTCAACATTGAGTTTCTTGTCCAGATACTAGTTTGGTAAAATACCCGGAGACTGTGAAATGCTGTAGCAGCTGATGTTCGGGGCAGAGTATGGACTTGTACAAATGTTCTTTTTGTTATAACCTGTGTTGCAAACTTGTAGAATCTCAGTGTATCTAGATTGTCGCTTAAACCACCATTCATCAGCAGGCAAACCGCAATTTCTCAAGTAATAATATTTTCCCTTGATGTCCAAGCCATGAAACGTTTTGCAACTTCTTGAAGACTTTTCCTGAGTATGCGTAGTGCCGCAGACTTGCCTACACCATATATCATTGAAGTTGTGTCACATCCTGATATGGCATGCACGAATGACAGGACTTCGCATATTTGCCTTGTTAATGTTGATTGGTTTTTTTAGATGTCCCAGATTTTGTCAAACTTAATTGTGGCCAAACGATTTTATAAAAAAAAAGTCAAAGTGCCCTAGGTTGAGCCTTTCTGCACATAGCATTCCTTCAATCTGGGAAATGTCCTTAAAGTACATGTCATTAGGTGACCTATATTCAGGTGGATTGGCGTATTTTATATCAATCTCATCTTTTGCAGCAAGATCATCAACATATACGCCATTCCTAGGCATCGAACGACTTACATTGAAGCCTGGTGTAAACAGAACAGGCGATGATTCCTATTCCATGAAATGTGTTATGGCCATCTGGTGTTATGGTCAGCATTATCTGCAACAAACTGCAGAAACTTACCAGGAAAGAACCCCGGTATACTTGTCTGGAGAGCATGCGCTGCATTGGCCTCAAACTTCAGAATTTCAAAATATGAAGCTGTAAACCCAAGACTGCTCAGTAGGTCTATCAAAAACCTTGACCCAAATTGGTGATGAAGTTGAACGCCTAACCCTATTTGCAGAGGGGCTATAACAGCTTTTGGTCTACATGCTTGAACTGTGGCTAGCCCGATTGAAGATTGTTTAATATATGTTTCCTTACCACTAAAACATGTTGCAAGAAGCAACTGCAAAACTTCAAGGAGGAATTGCATGTTTTTGGCTGCTGACGCAACATCAGTAAAAGCAGGATAAAATGTTCTATCTGTTTGCATCATAGCACTGTCGTTTTTGATCAGTTTGCCTGCTGCTTTGAATATGTTTAGCTCCTGTGAAACGTTACAGCTGCTTTTTGCAAAGTTCTGTATAATTACAGATGCAGTTTGTTTCAAAGTTACTTGGTCTTCCTTTCCCATTACAGTACTTATTGAAATCATGTCACCAAACTGGTATAATAGTTTCTGTTTCAGGTATTTAGTACTAAAAGCTCTTTCACCACATTTATCTTTCATTATTTTAGCAAGTTCATTCATTGATATAACAGTCCCAGCAGTGTCTTCCAAGAAACCAATGACACACTTAAATGCTTCTGATGTATCAACATTGTCTGGCCTACCTGAACATTTCTTCTTTGTAACCATGTCACCATCCATAAAACATTTTGGAACGGACCTGTTTGTTCTAATATTTACACAACAAGCTTGGTGATAGACAGATTCAGAAGCAGGTAAATCAATGACTGAAGACAGACTGCTAAGAACTTTTTCAGCCCAGTAATCTTTCTTCTCTGCACATTTCTCTTTAATGTTCTTTTCGAAGTCTAATGTACGAACAGAATACACCTCGGGACCTCTTTCCCGGTTAGACAATTTAGCAGTTTTACCACAAAACACACAATTATTCTTAAAATCAAAACATGCATCGTTACATCTTGTAGAGGGTAAACTTGTAGGTGTTTCATTGTCTACACCTGAATTATTATGCCTGGGTGAATGGTATCTCTTCTACACTTGGTGTGGATCGCTTGCCCTGTCAAAACCTGGACGACATGTCTTATACTGCATGCTTGTTTAATTCCTTTATCTGTCAGTCTTACGTACGGTGAGTCACCAGTCAATGGCTTTTCGCATATTGGACAGTCTTCCATCTGAAATAAAAGCCTTTGCTGATGCACATGCTTTTATTGAGCCCTATGTAACAGTAAGTAGAAATTGCAAACAGCCTGGATCACGAATAGAAGTAAAACTTATTGCCTAACCATATTCAAACTTCTTTTAATTATATAATGTAAAATCTGACTCGGTGGCTCGGATAGATTCTACAAATTATACTGATCTATTTGGTAGCAAATTGCACCGATAGTGTTTAATTCAGTGTAAAATTGCTTGGAATCATGAAATGTGAATCTTTATGAAATATGCACTTATAATTGTGTAAACCTGACAATGTACACATTTTACCATCCATATTATGCTCTCATATGTGCATTATCTTTCAAGGAATTTAGCAGTTTCAAACATGAGCACCACTAGATTTTCAACCATAAGCCCATGCAAGCAGCGAAGACCAAGATCAGTCTCCTTGTCTTCGGGATTTCACCGTTGGATATTCTTCAGAAAGGGACATTATTTTGAAATAAATCATTTAACAAGATAATAGAGAATGAATTATTTGAACATAGGATACGAAACATGAAACGTCTCCTCACATTTTAATTTTTTAACAGTCTCTTAAGGTTGGAAATCTTATAGCGGTACTCAAATATACATACCTTTGTCTAAAAAAAAATTCTCATTGCTTGACATGTCTCCACTCCTCCCTTTTACAATTCATTATGGTCTGAAAAATAAAGTAGCATGCTCCTGCTTGAATCAAGCTTAGTTATCAAATTATGTCTGGTACTAATTATTGTATGGTTATACGCTATCATAATAGAGAAACGTGATAATTGTTTTCTTCAAAAGTTGTACTCTGGATTGATTATTACAAAAACAGCTTCTGGTGCTTTGTGATGTGTTGTCAATATAGCTACTTGTTACGGCTTATATTTGATAAGAAAGATGAACATTTATTACAGGTAATGTTAGAGTAAATCATTTGTATTTACAAACTTTGAAAGCAGTATGTGCGAGTTCTTACCGTGCTGTGCCTATGTTGCAATGGAGACACTGGTTTTCAATATGGGTTGACCATTTCAAGTTTGTAACCGTGCTAACCTCCACAGAAACCTTCCACTTTGTGTCATTTGACTGTAAATAAATTTATTATGATAAATAATAAACAGTGATGTGTTGTGTGGTTTTTGTTGTAGCATTTGAATATGTTAAATTTAACAAATTACACAAATTTATCGTCCAAAGATAAGATTTCCGAATTTTAGCAGTGTGACGAATGGCCTTCCGTAGAAAAAAAAATAGCGATAAAACGTGACGTCATTGAATTATTTACAAAGTAATGAAAACCATGTCATAATATTTCCGTAGTGAGATAAATTTTCTTTTCTAATCTGGAGAGCGTTATTTCAGGCTGAATTCACATGAAAGTTTAAAAGAAATGCACAATAATCGGTAGAAACACGCTAATAAATCAGTAACATCAACAACCACACAACAACGAAAATTCAAATCGGTGATAATTCGATTATTCACTCGACATAGAGTTTTTCAGTTCTCATATGCGCAGACAATCGATTAAAATTTATTATAACTTACAGGCAAAGCACAATGAGTATGTACTTACAGTTTTACATCTCGAATTTGTTGACCTTATTGCCGTTATCGTCGATTTTCAAACAACAGCGCGTGCAGAACTCAGTGGAGGTTGAAGAGTATTCGTCATGGTGAGTCATTATTGCCAAATTATACGACAGAATTCGGCTATTTTTTTTTAAACTTAAATTCGTAATTTCTGTTTTGGGACACACATTCAGGAGTGCAACTTTTTCCGTGATAGTTATGTTACTTTGGTCTATCGTACAGTGGAAAAAGAAATTCTGTTGCAATTAGTTCGACCCCCAACTCCACGTTTACTAGCCTATAACTGCAATGGACTTCTAGTACCTCCTGAATAGTTATTCTATTTATAACTATTTATGATAAAATATGAAAGGTGGATCAGTGTAGCTGTTTTAGAAGGCATAGAAACAGATCTATCAAATTCCATTAGCAAACAGCAGACCCTGATCCTATAGGAGCCACCTTATCTGGGTCTACTCTGTTTGCAGATGCGTGAAAACATGTTTATATGAGGGAAATTAAGGGTTAAATAGACTTCTTCATATCAGAGGTTACAGCACTGGGCAGTAAAATCTCTCCAGGTCAATGCATGACTCTTAACTCTTTGCACGCTAGTGGTGAAACTGGTTACCTATGCAAACAGTTTGGATCCAGATGAGAGGCTGCATAATGCGGCGTCTCATCAGGATCCAAACTGTTTGTCATCTTAACCATATTTTTGCAAAAAAATGAAAGTAAGTTTATTTTAAGAATCGAAGCAGATGACAATAACTTTTTGTTGTAGACGAAAAATTAAAGGCATTTTGAAAGGAATGCTGACCCATTAACCACATAGTGTGTAGTGTGAGTGATTTGTGGTGCTACACAAGGAATTTCACAGCTAGATGTTATCATAGGTCTTTGCACAATGTTATGTTTGTTTCTGCAGTTAATTTATGTGATTGTCCACTGAAAAATTTACATTGTCAATATATTACTGTAACTCAGGTGAGCGATATAGGGCCAATGGCCCTCTTGTATTAGGTAATACCTTTGGCAGGGGATATCAATTCTATGAATTTGCTTGTTCCCCTTAGTTACTTTTCAGAAGCAATTTTTTGTCTGGAGTATAACTTCTCAAGTATTGTAGGCACAACTGTGAAACCTTATATATGGATAGAGGGTGATGAGAGGATGTGGAGACAACAAGGGTTGTAACTCTAAATTCATTTTTGAGGGAGTTATTCCCCTTAGTTGCTTTTCAGATGCAATATTTTGTCCGGTGCATAACTCCTGAAGTATTGTATGGAGGTTCCCAGTGTGTTGAACATTGATGTAGTGTAGTTAAAATTTAAAATAAAACTGAATTTTAGTCAAAATTTCACCTGTTTTGGACTTAGCTTTTTGGGCTGAAATCTCAAAGTTAAAGTTTTGGGGTAAGTGTTAGGATGCACCAATACAACATGAAATACTTGCCATAGGTATCTGGTATTTGGAATAGAGTTTGCCAGTAGGTTTAATATTGATGTAGTTCAGTTAAAGTAGAAAAATGTTTTGGTCTTCATCTTTGTAGACAAGGTCTACAATAGGCGAGCTTTGCTGTCCTGCGACAGTCTAGTTTGACAATCACGACAGACGAGACTCTGCACCCGCTTGCGGTGCTCTTGTTTGTCAAATCTCATTAGAATGATTGTCTTGATAACATCTCTGACAAGATAGAAAATTGGGTATGCTAGGTGATAAACTAGGTCACTAGATCAAATAGTAGTAAAATCTTGTGAACACTGTAGATGTCACATTTATAGCCAAATCTTCATGAAAATTGGTCAGAATTATTGTCTTGATAAAATCTTGGGTTAGTTTGTAAGTGGGGTACGTGGGGCCAAAAAAGTAGGTCAATTGGTCAAAGCTTAGTATAATCTTGTTTACACTTCAGCGGCCACTTTTTTTAGACCAATCTTCCTCAAATTTGCTCAGAATGTTTGTCTTGGTGATATCAAGGTTGAGTTTGATCATGGGTGGGATGGGATAAAAAAAAAGTAGGTTGCTATGTCAAATCTTAGAAAAATCACTTTAGAGGACACATTTTTAGCCCAATCTTCATTGGTCAGAATGATTGTCTTGATAAAATCAATAATCTAAATCCTGGAAAATCTTGTTCACCAGAACCACTGCTCATGATCCACTATCAACATTGTTCAAATAGTGTCCCTTAGGTCAATATTGGCCCCACCCAGGGGCTACCAAGCTATAATCTTAAATCTATGTTAATCAGGTGAGAGATTAAGGGCCACCTTGGCCCTCTTGTACATGGTTCTTTTGTGTCTAGAAAGAAATATATGTGGAAGATAGAGTAATCTAGAGTAATCTATTAATGCATTACATCAGTTTGTTAATGTATTTCATAGTTTATAGTTAATTGTTGCTTCTGATTGCATATGGCTAAAAACATGTTTGCCTTGGTCTGCTCTCAGGATCAAGCCATGATTGCAAATCTTTATGAAGAACCTATAAGAACCTATCCAGGCCATAAAACCAGCAACCAAGATACTAAGCCTACAGGTCATTTTGTGCTGCTTCCAGCCAGCAATTGTTCACTGCTTGTCAAGTGTATAGCTACACAGGAGCTCATGTTACCGTACAACACCGGAAACCATCAGGAAGAACTGTCAGAGGATTACCTAGCTGTGATAAGTGATGCCTTGGACCAGGTTAATATCACATTATTATATATCTAAGTATATTTTAACATAAATTTACCTTACAAGCATTGAATCATCCTCATTGCAGGGCTGACCATAAGCTGACTGTACTGCAAGCAGAATAGATTTACATCAGTTTCTAATAACAAAAGTAGAATGTAAGAAGGGAATTTGGAAATGACACATGGAAGTACACAGCAACATCAGAAGCACAAATGAAATTCTTGCTCACAAAATCATACATACATGACCTACATAGAACTGTTCCACATCAACGCCATATTAGCAGTGTCACAATACCAAACCTTGACGAAACTCATCAAAAACAAAACATGCCACAACCCATAAAAGGATATAAATTAACAGTTTGAATTGCAAAACAAATATTATTCCTTGCACTGTAAAAAGTCTGTGACAAGTTCATGACCATTTCTTCCACAATCGCTATGTAAACCTGTAGCTGGGAAGATGTGGTGGTGAAACAGTTGATAGGCTTAGACTGTGTGGCTTGGTACAGTACAGATCTCGCGGAACTTTCAAAGCCCGCGATGTCGCGATGGGGTTTTGGCTAGCTTCGTGTATAATCCTTGCGATTTTATCACGATTAGGCATCGTGATGCATAATTATTCATGATGCTCAACGCGGATACGACAGCGGCAATCTCCGCTGCCATCCATGGCCACGCTTATCATGACGAGTGATCGCGATTTACAGGTGATACAGTGCACACATTTTGTGAACGTCGTACAGTACGTTTAACATTTACAATGTATGCACATTCTTTTACCGTTTTTTACAGTAACTGTTGTACGTGTATGTAATTTGAATTGATAAAAAATGCACACATGTTGATTCAGTTTTTGTTTTCATTTCCGAATCTTGCTCGATTTACACGTTCCAAATTCAGAATAAGTTCTATGTTATGATGTAAAATCGAGTGATAAATATGAGATGACAAATTGGCCAATATACAGTCGCAGCGAAACTGTATGGTATTCTAGGTCCCATAAGGAATGGTGTGTAATCTCATCTGATAGTTTTGCTCAAGCACCTTACGACTTCCATTTTGACGAAACATATTCTCATTTCCTACATACATTCATTTATTATAGACAAACTGGCAGTAATACGAAATGTCCGACACCCATGCGTTCACCTCATTAACAACTTTTTAAAAATTTATTTCATTGAATACAAGTGCTACTAATGCTATAAAATGCATGTTGTACAATGTATGTGGTATGTGGGAAGATGTGTTAAAAGTTAATAAACTAAATAAATCGCCAGATCCAGCATGCAGACGTACAATCACTGCATCATTAAACTGGTTGAGAACCTATCTCAATGAATGTGAAATGCATATAATATATATCCATTATAATAAAAAAAATGAAATACTTTGTACCTCTTCTGTCGTGCGGAAACAATCCTGGCCCTCTGACATGAAACTTGATGTCACACAAGTACTGAACAAGTAAGGTACGACAATCCTCGTAAAGAACTTAGTCCAGGAATTGCACTGCACGGCTAAATTGACAATTGAATCTAATAATAATCTTAAGAACGAACGTATCATCAACTTAACCTTTCAAAAAGTATCAAATTGACTTTGACCATTGAATGAAAACCTTAGCCTAATAAATTTGTCACACAATTACGCTTGATCAATTATTCACAGAATTTACTTTCGAAGTGTGAAAAACTACTACAAGTTCAAAGGGGTCGGCTGTGTTTTAAATTTGCACTGTCTTTACTCTACCGGTTTTGCGGCATTTGTTTGTTACTTTGATCCAATTTCAAGTATTTTTTTCACTTCTCTAAGAGAAATCTTTGATGTCTTAGATCGGTACCGAAATACAAATTCTTCCATTACATGTACCATAATTCCCCTATTAACCCCTGGGCTGTAACATTTTCAATAAGGCGTCTATAAAAGGCTAAAAAAATGTTTCGCTTTTTTACCCCCATATATATGCCCCAATAACTTTTTTCTAAACGTCCATGTGTTTTTTATGTAAAATTTCGCCGATTTAAATGCATAAATGAAGTTTCAAATTTTAACCGCTTGGAGCCTTTACGGTAATGCAGGTGTTCACTCTGGGAGGATATTAACACAGCAGCCCTGTGAGCCGACCCAGGGTCCTGCCATAACCTAATTTGAATAAAGCTAATTTCTGCAGAGGTCCCCTTTCCCTTAATTTGCATAAAGCTCCTTCCTACACAAGTCCAGCACACGTTAAATTTAACCATTCCACTGTATGTTTATTACAAGTTTCTCTATTGGTCGTTCATGGACAAAAAAGATATAATGATTATGAAATATGGAAGGTGGATCATTGTAGCCATTTTAGAAAGTAAATAAACATATTTTATCAAATTCCATAAGCAAACTGAGCAGACCCTGATCAGACGCCTCCTATTATAGGTACCTTAATTATGATCTGGGTCTACTCTGGGTCTGCAAATGCGCGAACACACGTTTGTATGAGGGTAAGAGTAAGAAATGGTGTTCAATACTTTCAAATCGTGAAAATGGCAACACGCGTTGAAAAACACACGGCGTATATTGCGTGCTTCAAGCTTATCAAAGTTACATTAAATTCATACTTGGAGTGGATTTGGATAGTTCAGGATAACGGAGGTGAGCCTGTTTGATTGTTTTGTTTGTTTATTTGAACGGTGGTATATTTTTTTCTGGGGAGTCGGGATTCTTGTCAGTAATTAGGGAAACATTGATATAATGCGCTTGGTCTTATGTGTGAAATGGTTTGAGGACGAAACTTCACAGTTAGTCTTTCGATACTAAACATTGTTTTATCATTAATAAAGCTAGGTTGCGAGTAGTGCTTGTACATGTTCTGTGTAGTGTTGAAGCTGACATCTCATTATTTAAAGAGCAAAAGCTCAGGTAAGTTACAATCGCGATGCATCATAGCGTTTATCGAAATCACCGTGAACCGTCGCAGATTAAAAACGCGATGTCAAATGCGATGGGTTCCCGTGATTTTCTTTAATCCGCGGCAGATTTTTTCTTCCCGCGAAAGGTCAAAATCGCGATGAATCGCGTTTTGCGAAAGTTCCGCGAGATCTGTACTGTAGCTAGGTCGATAGTGTTGGCATGGTAAGCCAGAGACCCTGGGTTTGAACCTTTTCACCATGTTACATTTGGCACCCAACGTATGTAACGTAAATAACCAGCATTTTGATTTGTATGAAAGAATTGTAATAATTAGAAACTCATGGAGTGTTCTTTGAGTAAGAATTCGGGACAAATTCTTGTGTGGAGGGGGTGTGTGTAGCTGGGTAGAGATTGTGGTGAAACAGTTGATAGGCTTAGACTATGTGGCTTGGTAGCTCGGTTGGTAGAGTGTTGGCATGGTAAGCCGGAGGCCCTGGCTTGGAGTCTCAGTTGAGTCAAAACGTTTTCACCATGTTACAAACCCTCTACCTTATCAATATTCAAGTGAGAAATAATGACATCATGAGTATCAGTTAGATGGATATTTATAATAGCATCATCATGAACAGAGGGAAGTTTTGCCATTGTAGAATCCAGTCAGTATTATCTCATAAGCAAACAGAGCAGAGCCTGATCTGACTGCTCCCATAAGAGCTGTTTTATCTGGATCTTTTCTGTTTGAAAAGGTGTCAAAATGTGTCTCAGTTGAAATGTTAAAGTACATCAGATTTATCAGGAATTAAGTTGTCCATGTAATATAGTAAACTTGCCAAAGCCAATGCGCCATTCTGTACTGTGATACTTTATTGTCAAAAACATTCAACATTTGCTGTTTAACTTCTTTTTATGCCCCCGTGACGACAGTCAGGGGGCATTAGGTTTTGCACATGTCCGTCTGTCCGTGCGTCACACTTTGCTATAAAGTGTTATATGTCAGTAATTTCTACATGAAACTTCACATACGCATTAACCACTTTTTATGCCCCCGTTCACGATAGTCAGGCGGCATTATGTTTTGCACATGTCCGTCCATCTGTCCGTGTGTCACGTTTTTAGGTGCACTTGGATGTCACAGTTTTTCATGTGTTATAAGTCAGTAATTTCTACACTTATACATATGAATCTTCACATACACATCAATTACCATCTGTGCTATAATTTGACACCCCACCCATGCTGCCGGCAAGCCCAAGGTCGAGGTCAAATAACTTGGAAATTTTACGTGCAGTTGGTTGTCACATTTACGTGCAGTGTTTTGTCAGTTTTTTCATTGTCTTATATCTCCCTAACCACTGTAGCTATTGCCATGGAATTGCATATACACATTAAACACCATCCATACTTTCATTGCACACCCAGCCTATGCTGCCCGCAAGCCCAAGGTCAAGGTCAAATGACTTAGGAATTTTATGTGCAGTTGGTTGTCACAGTTTTTTCAGTCTTATATATCACTAACCGCTATAGCTAATGGCATGGAATTGCATACACACATTCAACACCATCCATACTTTCATTATGCACCCGGGCCATGCTGCCTGCAAGCCCAAGGTCAATGTCAAATGACTTAGGAATTTAACGTACAGCTAGGCAAGCACCCACACGGGGGCATCACTGTCTTACAGACACAATTTTCTAGTTGTGCTATCATTTGGCACCCAACCCATGCTGCCCACAAGGTCAAGGTCAAAGGACTTGGAAATTTTATGTGCAGTTGGTTGTCACATTTACGTGCAGTTGGTTGTCACAGTATTTTCATTGTCTTATATCTCCCTAACCACTGTTGTTATTCACATGGAAATGGATGTACACATTAAATACCATCTATACTTTCAATGCACACCCAACCCATGCTGCCCGCAAGCCCAAGGTCAAGGTCAAATGAATTTGAAAGTTTACGTGCAGTTGGATGTCACAGTTTTTATGCCCCCTTTGACGATAGTCAGGGGGCATTATGTTTTGCACATGTCTGTCCGTCTGTTTGTCCGTCCGCGCTAACAATTCCTGTTTATGTGACTAAATAATTACATGAGAACAAAGGATCTTTTGTTCTCGTCGTTTTTATGTGGCTTATTTTCAGTTTGTGTGGCTATTTTGAACAAAAGAATAGCCACATACACTCAATCCGTTAGAATGTCCGTCCGTCTGTCCGTGTGTCACGCTTTTAGGTGCAGTTGGATGTCACAGTTTTTCAAGTGTTATAAGTCAGTAATTTCTACACTTATACACATGAAACTTCACATACACATCAATTACCATCTAGGCTATCATTTTGCATCCCACCCATGCTGCCAGCAAGCCCAAGGTCGAGGTCAAATGACTTGGAAATTTTACGTGCAGTTGATTGTCACATTTATGTGCAGTTTTTTGTCACAGTTTTTTAGCTCACCAGAGCACAAAGTGCTCGGGGTGAGCTTTTGTGATCGCCCGTTGTCGGTCGGCGTGTGTCGTCCGTCGTTCGTCGTCCGTCGTCAACAATTTGAACCTTTAAAAATCTTCTCCTCTGAATCTACAGGGATCTCAACTTTCATCTTTGGCACATAGCATCATATTCAGGTCCTCTACAAAAGTTATATAAATTATGCCCCTGGGGTCAAAATTGACCACGCCCAGGGGTGCCCTTTTTTCAATAGAAACATATAGTAAAACTTTGAAAATCTTCTCCTCTGAAACCAGAAGCTTCTCAGCTTTCATAATTGGCACATAGCATCATGTTCAGGTCCTCTACAAAAGTTATATAAATTATGGCCCTCGGGTCAAAATTGGCCCCGCCCCAGGGGTGGGCAGTTTTCAATAGAATCATATAGTGCAAACTTTGAAAATCTTCTCCTCTGAAACTGGAAGGTTCTCAGCTTTCATATTTGGCACATAGCATCATATTCAGGTCCTCTACATAAGTTATACAGGGGTGTGATTTTTCCGCGGATCCAATGATCCAAAGGACCATTTTTCCAAAACGTCTAAATCCGTTGCAAAAATCCGAGAGGGGGGGGGGGGGGGGGGGTCCGCGTCCGGTCTGGTCCGGGAATTAGTCTCGCCGAACTCGCCGCGGATTTACCCTGTGCCATTGCAGCTTCATCTTACCTATACTACGCGGAATCCGATTGGCCAAATCTTCGTGCCTACACCAATCATATCGCTGTTATCGTTGCATGAGTTACAAATCCGTTTCCTCCCAAATTGTTAGCAAACTTTCACAACAAACGTAAAAAAATGTGGCAACATCTTAAACTATTGCTGTATTTGAATCAAATGGACTTAAAGGTCAAGTAAACAGATTGGGTTTTCGTCAAATTCTGATAGTATACAGTTAGTTCAACACCAAGCTTTAGAAAATTCTTACCGTTTTTATCTAGTTTTGATTTAAATCGAGTTTTTATTGTACCGCGAACCGTGTATTTTGAAAATCGATACATGATTATCTCCCTTGCGTGACGTCACTTGTGATGCTCGCCAGTCAGGGATCCCATTGAGAGGGAGGAATGTACACCGAAACTTAACCTTTTCCTTTAAATTAATTCCTCTGCAAACAAAGTAGATCCCGATCAGAGCCTACAGGAACCGTCTAATTAGGGTCTGTTCTGTTTGCTTACAAAATTAGATCAAATCCGACTCCTAAGTTTCTATAAATACCCAAATTATTTTCACACTTTTCCAGACATTACGTCCATGGATTAGCCATAGAAAGTGACACTTTATCGAGTAGGGGAAACTATTTATGGGGTGTGATGTTTATTTTAGGTGTGAAATACAATGATACTTAAAATTAAACACATACTTTTTAATTTTGTTAATCTTAAACCTTCTCGTGCCTTTTACCCATGCCCTGTTGTATAATTGCATATAGCTTCACTGTGTACACGTAATTTCTCTTTGCTATCACTGCTGTAAATCAACTTGTAAATAGTGCAGACCCTGATGAGACAGCTCCTGCAGGTTTTCACTATTTACAGGTATATTGACGTGAATAGCAAGCGAATGGTTAAAACTTACTTTACCTGTCAGTGAATTTACACTATTCATAAACTATAATTTAAAAAGAGGATGACATTAGAACCAAGACCATTAGCAAATAGTGTAGATTCAGATCAGAGGGACCATTTGGGTCCCGCCCATGAGTTGGGTCCAAACAACTTTTAGACAGAACCAGACAACTTTAGATGAATTTCATATTTAGGCAAAGTGGGTTCAGATGAAATGGGACGTTCTCGTTAAGTAACATAGTACTATGTATAAATGTACGTACTTTAGAAGAAAAAAAGAAATTCCACCAAAATGCAGAAAAATAGAAAATTATTTATTTATTTATTTTACTTTAATAATTGCAATACCAAAAATGATGCATTACTTTCGGGAAATCAAAGGTTGAACTACCAAAATATGTATTTTGTTGGGAAAATGAGAAAAAGGTGGATCTTGAAAATAAATGGTTGTCAGTCTTGAAGAATGACTATTTCTTTTAATATATTCATGTTTCTAAAGTTTGTGAATTATGTTTAAATGACTGGACCCACTACAATTAAAAATGTATATAAAAAAATATGGTCAACACATTGAAACTGTTACTACATTTTTCTTTATCATAATTTTACAGTATACTCGTATGTGCAATTTAATTATGGTTTGTATTACATGTATATGGAAACAACAGTAAACATAGCCATTAGAATTTCTCTATGCATGTATGAATGAATGTGTTGAATGGCCTTAGGCCATATTGTACTAAGCCATATTACACACGAAATGCCCCATGCTGGGTCAGTCTCCAGATGTCAGTTATCATAGTGGCCTTTTGTCAAATGCCCAACAGGGGACAATGATTATTGCAAGGCCATAAAACCCGCTTCCTGTATATTACGTATTGTTGCATTCCTTTATGCTACATATGTGGTAACTTGTCAAAAGAATCAATCATTGCGGTCATGGTGCCTCAAAGTTAGTTTTGGGCAAAATGTAGGTAATAATCAGTAAAACTATAATTATAAAACGCATCCAATGAACAATTCCGTAAATTACAGTAATCCAGAATGACTTTTTTCCTATGGATTTATGGTCAAAATTGTCCATGTTAAAAAATTGCAAAAGGATCATATTTATGATAAACTATTTCCCTGATGAAAAAATATGTGTCAGTAAATCACTTCACGAATATAAACCCTTCATTCCACATGCCTGTTTATGCCAATGCAAACATAGTAGATCAAGATCAGAGAGCTTCTGATCAGGTTCTTGTCGATTTGCTTATGAAATAATCTATAGCGGTAGGTTTGGTTGTACAATTACTGCCATAGCATGTGCTCATATATCATTAACTCTCCATGAAATCATTATTTCTTACACGAATATTCATGAAGAAGATCTAAAGGCTTTTTTCACAATGTTAACTTTTCAAATAGATCATTGGCTCTGACAGATCAATTAGGATTAGATCAACAAAATTTCGCAAGCAAACAGAGCAGAACCTGATCAGACAACTCTTACAGGGACTGTTCGATCTGGATCTACTCTATTTGCAAACGCGCGTGAAGCCGTTTATATAAGAAGAGAAGGATTGGGAAATTGATTTTAAAGCAAATTAGGTGTCTGCTGCCAGCAGTGCTAAATCGTGTTTATTAATCATTTATTAAAGATTTCATGACCTCATGAATATTCATTACAGGGATTACAGAGACGCTAGACAACCCTGGTCGAATCTAAAGACATAAGTCTTCGGACTAAGCAATCAGAGCATATCCTGATCAAACAGTTCCTGCGTGATTTGGGTTTACGCTGTTAACAAAACGTTTGTATAGAATAAATTTCCACGAAGAAAAAGCCCATTAACCTACAGTGCTAGACCTAAGTCACATTTATAACAGAATGTAGCATATATCCTTTTTATACGCCCACCTAATAAAGGTGGTCGTATATTGTCGTGGCCCTGTCTGTCCGTTCGTTCGTTCGTTCGTTCGTCCATCAACATTTTGTTTGTCCGCTGTTTTCTGGGAAAACTATTTGACAGATATTAATGAAACTTCACACAAATGTTAAATGCATCAAGATCTGAAGCTGAGTTGATTCTGAGGTTCATTTGATTTTTCATTTCAGAGTTATGGCCCTTGTCCTTAAAAAATATGCAAATGGTTTGTCTGCTGTTTTCTGGGAAAACTATTTGAGAGATATTAATGAAACTTCATACAAATGTTTAATGCATCAAGATCTGAAGCTGAGTTGATTCTGAGGTTCATTTGATTTTTCATTTCAGAGTTATGGCCCTTGTCCTTAAAAAATATGCAAATAGTTTGTCCGCTGTTTTCTGGGAAAACTATTTGACAGATATTAATGAAACTTCACACAAATGTTTAATGCATCAAGATCTGAAGCTGAGTTGATTCTGAGGTTCATTTGATTTTTCATTTCAGAGTTATGGCCCTTGTCCTTAAAAATATGCAAATAGTTTGTCTGCTGTTTTCTGGGAAAACTATTTGAGAGATATTAATGAAACTTCACACAAATGTTTAATGCATCAAAGTCTGAAGCTAAGTCGATTCTAAGGTTCATTTGATTTGTCGTTTTGGAGTTATGGCCCTTTTACTTAAAAAATAATGCAAATACATGCAAATAGTTTGTCCGCTGTTTTCTGGGAAAACTATTTGAGAGATATTAATGAAACTTCACACAAATTTTTAATGCATCAAGATCTGAAACTGAATTGATTCTGAGGATCATTTGATTTTTCGTTTCAGAGTTATGGCCCTTGTCCTTCAAAAATAATGCAAATAGTTTGTCCGCTGTTTTCTGGGAAAACTATTTGAGAGATATTAATGAAACTTCACAAAAATGTTTAATGCATCAATATCTGATGCTGAGTCGATTTTGAGGTTTATTTGATTTTTCGTTTTGGAGTTATTGCCCTTTTACTTAAAAAAAATGCAGATATATGCAAATAGTTTGTCCGCTGTTTTCTGGCAAAACTGTTTGACAGATATTAATGAAACTTCATACACATGTTTAATGCATCAAGACCTAAAGCTAAGTTGAGTCTGAGGATCATTTGATTAAATGTTTTGGAGTTATGGCCCTTGCACTTAAAAAAATAATGCAAATCTATGCAAATATGAGGATGGCCATAACTTTTCCATTTGAAATGATATTTACTTCAATTCTTTTATATGGTTAAACCTTAATGTGAATTTTCACATATATTGCGGGGGGTTTGATATGTCATTTTATTCTAAAGTTATGGTCCTTGAACTTCGTTTGTTCGTTGCTTTGTTAGTCGGTAAACTTTTAGTTTGTCTGTTGTTTTCTGGGAAAACTATTAAAATGATATAAATGAAACTTAACAATTTAACACAAATGTTTTAAGCAACAAAATTTGAAGCTGAGTTTATTTTGAGGTTCATTCAGTTTGTCTTTACAGAGTTATGGCCGTTGCACTTTACAAAAATCTGCAAAAATGAGGATTAGCTGTAACTTTTTTATTATGCCCCCAAAGCTAGGCTTTGGCGGCATATAGTGATCGCACCGTGCGTGTGTGGGTGGGTGTGTGGGTGTGTGGGTGTGTGGGTGGGTGGGTGTGTGGGTGGGTGGGTGGGTGTGTGTGTGTGTGGGTGTGTGTACCTTTTGTCCGGAGTATATTTCCTTTGTCACATCAGCTACGGATACCAAATTTGGTGTGTCAGTTCATCTTGGGATGGGGGAGTGTCGCGTACCAATTTCATGTCACTGTGACCTTGACCTTGACCTTTGACCTTGATTTTACAAAAAGCTTGTCCGGAGCATATCTCCTTTACCTTACCAGCTACAGATTCCAAATTTGGTGTGTGAGTTCATCTTAGGATGGCGGAGTGTCGCGTACCATTTCCAGGTCACTGTGACCTTGACCTTGACCTTTGACCTCAATTTTAAAAAAAGCTTATGCCTTACCAGCTACAAAAAGCTTGTCCGGAGTATATCTCCTATACCTTACCAGCTAAGGATTCCAAATTTGGTGTGTTAGTTCATCTTGGGATGGAGGAGTGTCGCGTACCATTTTCAGATCACTGTGACCTTGACCTTGACCTTTGACCGATTTTACAAAAAGCTTGTCCGGAGCATATCTCCTTTACCTTACCAGCTACAGATTCCAAATTTGGTGTGTGAGTTCATCTTGGGATGGCGGAGTGTCGCGTACCATTTCCAGGTCATTGTGACCTTGACCTTGACCTTTGACCTCGATTTTAAAAACCGCTTATACCTTACCAGCTACAAAAAGCTTGTCCGGAGTATATCTCCTATTCCTTACCAGCTAAGGATTCCAAATTTGGTGTGTGAGTTCATCTTTGGATGGAGGAGTGTCGCATACCATTTTCAGATCACTGTAACCTTGACCATGACCTTTGACCGATTTTAGAAAAAGCTTGTCCGGAGCATATCTCCTTTACCTTACCAGCTACAGATTCCAAATTTGGTGTGTGAGTTCATCTTGGGATGGCGGAATGTCATGTACCATTTCCAGGTCACTATGACCTTAACCTTGACCTTGACCGATTTTACAAAAAGCTTGTCCAGAGCATATCTCCTATACCTTACCAGATACGGATTCCAAATTTGGTTTGTGAGATCACCTTCAGATGGCGGAGTGTCGCGTACCATTTTCAGGTCACTGTGACCTTGACCTTGACCTTCGACCTCGATTTTACAAAAAAGGTTGTCCAGAGAATATCTCTTATACCTTACCAGCTACGGATTCCAAATTTAATGTGTGAGTTTATCTTGGGATGGCGGTGTGTCGCGTACCATTTTCAGGTCACTGTGACCTTGACCTTTGACCTAGATTTTACACAAAGCTTGTCTGGAGCATTTCTCCTATACCTTACCAGCTACGGAATCCAAATTTGGTTTGTGAGTTCATCTTGGGATGGGGGAGAGTCATGTACCATTTTCAGATCACTGACCTTGACCTTGACCTTTGACCTCAATTTTACAGTCCGGAGCATATCTCCTTTATCTTACCAGATACAAAAAGCTTGTCCAGAGCATATCTCCTATACCTTAAACGTTGACAATCAACCCAGGGTCCTTTTCAACGTTGAGAATGACTTAGGGTCCTTTTTAACTAAGTTTTGACGCTTGGCTCTTTTCTTAGCTATCATAATCGTCAAAGGTTCTGTTTCTAATGTTAAGAACTCACTCCTGTGTCATTTTTAACAGCATCAAAATTTCATGTTACACCTGCATTACATTGTATTGTTTTTCCACCAAAATGCATTTCGGTGTCAAACACTTTGGGGGCATTTGTCACCCGTGACGACCCTCTTGTTTAATAAGATATTCACTTCATTTTTTAAAAAAAATAGTATCACCTTAATATGGAAATCAAGATCTGAAGCACAGATTAGAAAATGTCAACACTTATAAGGCATGTTGAATCAGAGAAAGTTTGCAAGTGGGCGTATTATGTACCGTATGCGGTACTCTTGTTTATAATTGTAGACCCAAGTCATCCACTGCATCTCTAGTATAAATTTCACGGAAAACAGCCATCGAGATAAAATGTAAATCACATCACATTTTCTTGAACTTCTCGTCTTTTGGTAATTTAAATAATCCTATTTAGTCTCTGTTGGATTAGGAGCTACACCCATAGGCAGGGATACGCCCATAGGCAGCACAAATTGCCATTTTAGCACTCAAAACGAAGCAGAAGTTCATTACGTGCGATTCTTTTCTATACGATATCTAGTTCGACATTTATAGCGAATGTCACAAGTGACGTCATCACAAGGGAGATAAGCGAACGACCAAAATCAGCCAGTGCTTACTTATCGGTGATATATGACACCTGCTATGTGCGGTATGACTGTATTTTTTTGTGTTTTCGAAACTTCGTCGTAAAAGGTACCCATTTGTCAAATATTTACGAAAAAGTGTCCTACCTGTTTACTTGACCTTTAAAATGACAATAATATTTTATCGGACAGCTGATTCAGCGGAAATTCTGCGTATTGACACTAGCAGTAGGAATAAGTTCAAGCGGGACTGGCTAGAAACTGAAAAATGACAGCGTGTCCTCGTGCATCTTTGAAGTTGTCATTGACAGAAAACAGCGAAGTGTTGTGTGTGCGACAAATTGATTACATACTGCAAAGAGGGAAGCTTGCTATTGTAGAACATAGTTCTTCATCTGACACACACAAGGAAAATGTGATTAAAACCAACAGAAAGTAAGTTACCGCGCTACGTAACCGGTGGACAATCTGAAGATGACAGAAACTATGGTATTCACCCAATTTTCAAAAACGTATCAAAGCCAAAAGAATGTGAAACACCTGTTCCTGTAGTATTACTTGAAGACAGAACAGCAAATGCACAGGTAGGAGCAAAAAAGTGTTTAAAATATGTTGATTGATTTTCAATGAATAACTAACCAGCAGCTGGTTCCTGAATTTTATGAGAAGGTGCATGTCAACTATTAGTAAAATATTTCAATGACAGTGATGACAGGAAATAAATTACAATAAGAAAAATAAAAAAAGCAATAACAGTAGAAGATTCATGTTGGCACTTTTTCCAGACTTTAAATCATACTGAGCCAGAGTATTCCATCCATGAACCCGAGGGCCATATTTTCTCTATTTTTCTCTACATTTATGCAACATTTTGCCATACTTAAGATCTATCTGTTTATAATTGCATCATCATGTGCACGGAAATTTGTTATTTTATGCTGGAATTTCTGGTTACTTCAAAAAGACTGGAGAATATTGCAAGAGCATTCTTTTGTACTTCACTATTTTTTTTATGAATATTCATATCAGAAATAAAGACATCATGAAGTATAATTAGATTAATTTATATTATGCCACATGAATACAATAATTTTTGGCAATGGCAGAGACTTAAGGATTATTATTTTTTGTATATGATTTTATTTATAAGCAAATAGAGCAGATCCAAATCAGACTGCTCCTACAGGCCTTCTCAGTTTGCAAAGGAGTATTTATAGAGTGAAGGGTTAAAAACTAGTTCATGAGCAGAAGTTGAAACATCAAACTGAGGTTTGTCTTGTACAAACAGTTGCATATTAGTAATTCCTTTCACTCTTCTTTTTTCAGGCAATAGTTCTTGGTGTCATTGCTGAGAGGAATCTACCTCTGTCCATGGTACAGGTCTTGATTGACTTAGCCAAAGAACTTGCGAAGGACATCAAAGCTTTACAGTACCTGAGTATGGTTTGCACTTCAGCCTCATAAACTTGGTGAAACCTGACTAGGAAAACAGTAGAGAAGCTGAAGAAAACACCAGTTTTGCTAAACCTTGATCAAGCAACAATAACAAACACATACATTTTGTACCAACAGTTATTTGTAATTACTTTGATGGGAAAGAAGGAAAAGTTGTGCTAGACCAGTTGGCCTCAACAGAAGTTGTGAAAGTGGATTAACATTATGAAGTTATGTTTTTGTCTTCAACACCAGCTCTAGTAATAAAATGGTATTTAGTACAGTGCAGTTGTTTTTTTTGGGTGTGTTTTTAAGTTTTAAATTTTGAACCAGGATAGCTCAGGGAGAGCTTTCCAATTGACCTTTAAAACCCTATTTTTCATTTTCGGTCAGGGGCTTCGTCCCCTGTGACCCCCACCAGGGCTTTGCCCCTGGACCCCATTGGGGGCCTAAAGCGGCCCCCAAACCCCGCGCCGAAATATTTCCTCCCCTCAGGTCTTAGGTCAATCACACCCCTGGTCATATTATTTATGGCCCCGGGGTCAAAATTGGCCCGCCCCAGGGGTGGGCAGTTTTCAATAGAAACAAATAGTGAAATCTTTGAAAATCTTCTTCTCTGAAACTGGAAGGCTCTCAGCTTTCATATTTGGCACATAGCATCATGTTCAGGTCCTCTACAAAAGTTATATAAATAATGGCCCCGGGGTCAAAATTGGCCCCGCCCCAGGGGTGGGCAGTTTTCAATAGAAACAAATAGTGAAATCTTTGAAAATCTTTTCCTCTGAAACTGGAAGGTTCTCAGCTTTCATATTTGGCACAGAGCATCATGTTCAGGTCCTCTACAAAAGTTATATAAAGTATGGCCCCGGGGTCAAAATTGGCCCCGCCCCAGGGGTGGGCAGTTTTCAATAGAATCATATAGTGCAAACTTTGAAAATCTTCTCCTCTGAAACTGGAAGGTTCTCAGCTTTCATATTTGGCACGTAGCATCATGTTCAGGTCCTCTACATAAGTTATATTATTTATGGCCCCGGGGTCAAAATTGGCCCGCCCCAGGGGTGGGCAGTTTTCAATAGAAACAAATAGTGAAATCTTTGAAAATCTTCTCTGAAACTGGAAGGCTCTTAGCTTTCATATTTGGCACATAGCATCATGTTCAGGGCCTCTACAAAATTTATATAAATAATGGCCCCGGGGTCAAAATTGGCCCCGCCCCAGGGATGGGCAGTTTTCAATAGAAACAAATAGTGAAATCTTTGAAAATCTTCTCCTCTGAAACTGGAAGGTTCTCAGCTTTCATATTTGGCACAGAGCATCATGTTCAGGTCCTCTACAAAAGTTATATAAATTATGGCCCTGGGGTCAAAATTGGCCCTGCCCCAGGGGTGGGCAGTTTTCAATAGAATCATATAGTGCAAACTTTGAAAATCTTCTTCTCTGAAACTGGAAGGTTAATCTCAGCTTTCATATTTGGCTCATAGCATCATGTTCAGGTCCCCTACAAGTTTTTCTAAATTATTCCCCTAGGGTCAAAATTGGCCCGCCCCAGGGCCGGCTAGTTTTCTATAGAAACATATAGTGAAAACTTTGAAAATCTTCTCCTCTGATTGTCTGGTGAGCGCTTCAGGGCCATTCTGGCCCTCTTGTTCATAGTCTTATATCTCCCTAACCACTGTAGCTATTTGCATGGAATTGCATATACATATTAAATACCGTCCATACTTTCATTACGTACCCGACCCATGCTGCCCACAAGCCCAAGGTCAAGGTCAAATGACTTAGGAATTTTACGTGCACTTGGTTGTCACAGTTTTTTCATCGTCTAATATCTCACTAACCGCTATAGCTATTGCCATGGAATTGCATATACACATTCAACACCATCCATACTTATCATTACGCACCCGGCCCATGGTGCCCGCAAGCCCAAGGTCAAGGTCAAATGACTAAGGAATTTTAAGTGCAGTTTGTTGTCACAGTTTTTAGCTCACCAGAGCACTTTTGTGCTCAGGGTGAGCTTTTGTGATCGCCTGATGTCGGTCGTCCGTCGTCGTCCGTCGTCAACAATTTGAACCTTTAAAAATCTTCTCCTCTGAATCTACAGGGTTCTCAGCTTTCATCTTTGGTACATAGCATCATCTGTAGGTCCCCTACAAAAGTTATATAAATTATGCCCCTAGAGTCAAAATTGGCCCCGCCCCAGGGGTGCCTTATTTTCTATTGAAATATATAGTAAAACTTTGAAAATCTTCTCTGAAACTGGAAGGTTCTCAGCTTTCATATTTGGCACATAACATCATGTTCAGGTCCTCTACAAAAGTTATATAAATTATGCCCCTGGGGTCAAAATTGGCTACACCCCAGGGTGGCCAGTTTTCTAGCAAACTTGAAGCTGACTGCACTTTTAAGCATCTTATCTTTACTCATAAAGGCCATCATGTCAAGCAGTAGAGAGGGGAGACTGACCAGTTCCAGTGTTTATGCAAGTTTTACCCTTAGTCTGATCAGTAGAGTAGAAGTTGTGTTTAGCCAAATAAATAACAAACACTCATTTTAGATTGAGAAAACTAAGTGGATAATTCTCAAAATGCTCTTTGCATATCTATGTCCTGCATTAAGCTCTCAGATATCAATATAGAGTCTTATCAGTATATCTTTTGTGAAGTTCAGCTGAATACAAGTCAAGTGTTCTATGCTGTAGCATTCTTTATTATAGTTGTCTGCTTCAGAATTGTTGTCTGCTTGTCTAAGATTGTTCGCATTGTTTTTTAATACATGTCAATCTTACAATTAACTCTCTTGTACAAAACGATTATGAAGTACATTGTACAATATTGGATTCTGATCTGACACATATGTAACTTGAAGTTACATATGCATCAGATCAGAATCCAAACTGTGCTAGGTCTCCCTTTGCACTTTTGATAACAACTGGATTGCCTCCCTTCTGGGTAGACAACTGATATTTTAGATCTGGCCTATTGCACAGACAATTAACCCTTTACTCCATAATTATGCATTTCTACACCATTGCAAACAGAGTAGACCCAGATTAGATGGCTCATTTAGTAGCCATATGATCAGTCTGCTCTGTTTACTTATGATATTATATAGTGCAAATTGCATTAAATTATTTCCATTTTGTGTACAATATACAATGTATTTATAATATGTTCACTTAACCCTTTCCATCATATAAATTCCTTTTCATGCATTTGCAAGCAGAGCAGACCCAGATCAGGTGGCTCCTTTAGCAGCTGTCTGATTAGGGCCTACTCTGTTTGTTAATGGAATTTGAAAGATGTTTTTCATTACTTTCTAAAATGGCTACACTTTCTATTTTTCATTATAACTGTTTTGTCCATGAATATTCAGTAGGTATTGAAATTTTGAATAAACATCGAACAGGGGAAGGGTTAAAAATAAGTTAAGATATGAATAATAATATGAACTCATGTAGAAGGTATAATGAAAATATCTGAAATTTTGAACATAAGTACAGATTAATTTATTCTTTCTGAAATTCAACCATTTTGCCCAGGGAGATGCTATACATACTTTTTTATATGACCTTCTTTAGATTTACATTGTTATATGTTTACATTTACATTTTTCTTTAATTTCTATTCACTTGAGGTCCTCTGCAAATGCTATATAAAGTATGCCCTTGGGGTCAAAATTGGCACACCTCAGGGCCGGCTAGTTTTCTATAGAAACATAATAGTGAAAACTTTGAAAATCTTCTCCTCTGATTGTCTGGTGAGCGATGTCAGGGCCATTCTGGCCCTCTTGTTTCATCATCTTATATTTCACTAGCCGCTGAAGCTATTGGCATGGAATTGCATATACACATTCAACACCATCCATATGTTCATTATGCACCCGGCCCATGCTGCCCGCAAGGTCAAGGTCAAATGACTTAGGAATACAGCTGGTCAAGCACCCACATGGGGGCATCACTGTGTTTTACAGACACAATTTTCTAGTTTCATCGTCATATACCTCCCTAACCACTGTAGCCATTGGCATGGAATTGCATATACACATTAAATACCATCTATACTTTTATTGCACACCTATCCCATGCTGCCCGCAAGCCCAAGGTCAAGGTCAAATTACTTGGAAATTTTATGTGCACTTGATTGTCATAGTTTTTTCGTCTTATATATCATTAACCACTATAGCTATTGGCATGGAACTGCATATACATACTAGTATTAAACACATCCATACTTTTATTAAGCACCCAGCCCATGCTGCCAGCAGGCCTAAGGTCAAGGTCAAGTGACTTAGGAATTTTACGTGCAGCTCAGCAAACACCAACACGGGGGCATCTTACAGACACAATTTTCTAGTTTACAGATGCCATTTGGTTTACAAATATTAAGGATATGAATAGCAGTTGATTGCTTAATGCAAGACCCCATGTTTGAACACTACCTGTCAGACCTTTGTCAGATGGCTCTGACAGGACCCATCTGATATGCTTTTACACTATTTGCAAATGCATATATAAATGTGTCCCTATAAGCTAAAGGGCTAAAGACTGACGATTTTGAGTGACTGTTTAAGAGAGATTTTACTGCAGGTAGAGACCATCCAGAGTTACAACCCACTTCTCTACCAGTCCAACCTGCACAGCAGCTTGAAGAACATGGGCAAGAAGACCCAGACACCAAGGCAGCATAAAAGGTCATTGGAGGAGAATGTAGGTGTATTGGTTGGTGCACAGTAAAACTCTACTTACCGGTATATGTTCATTAACCCTTTACCTGATAGAGAGCTTAACTGGTTTAATTGAATTGCTTTTGAATTGCTTTCCATCTCATCAACCACATTACTTTTGAAATACAATTATTACTGCTTTCTCTGCCAAAAAACAACAACAAACTAGAACTATCACTAAAGGTGATGAATTAAATACACCTGCATGCAGCCTTCATTGCAAATTCAGGGTCTGATAAGGCAATACCACTACCAATGTTACAAGTCCAAATTACTTAAAATACTCAAAGTTCAAGGGGAGATAATTCTACAATGCCTGGCAGTAAACACCTGAAGATTGCATCTTGAGCATCTACTATTTGTGTTTTAGCTCACTTGGCACAAAGTGCCAAGTTGAGCTATTGTGATCACCCTGTGTCTGTTGTCTTGCGTGGTCCACAATTTTTTCAAATGGCCATTTGGAGGATTTCAACTAAATTTCACAGAAATGTACCTTGGGTGGTCCTCTATCAAGTTTGATCAAATCATAACCCCCGGGCTAAAAATGGCCCCGCCCTGTGGCTTATCAGTTGTTTTGGTAAAAATCTTTAAAAATCTTCTTCTCTGAAACCATATACACCAGAACTTAGATATTTAGTATGAAGCATCACCTAATAGACCTCTACCAAGTTTGTTCAAATTATGACTCCAGCGCCAAAAATGGCCCCACCACAGGGCTTATCAGGTTTTTTATAAATCTTTAAAAATCTTCTTCTCTGACACCACTAACCCGAGAGCTTTGATATTTGGTATGTAGCATCATCTATTGGTCCTCTTCCAAGTTTCTTAAAATTATGCCCCCGTGCCAAATCTTGCCCTGCCCCATGGCTTATCAGTTTTACATAGACTAATATAGGAAAACCTTTAAAAAATCTTCTGCTTTCAAACCCCATACCCTAGAGCTTAGATATTTGGTATGAAGCATCACCTAATAGACCTCTACCAAGTTTGTTAAAATTATTGTTCAAAGAATTTGATTCCATGCAGAACTCTGCCACGGCAACAAATGTCAAAAAAGAATGAGTTTTAAAAATCTTCTTGTCAAAAACTGTAAGGCCTAGGGCTACTAAATTTGGTATGTAGAATCATCTAGTAGACCTCTACATAGATTGTTCAAATTTTGTCCCTGGGGTCAAAATTGGCCCAACCCCGGGGGTCACAAGTTTTACGTTAGATTTTATAGTAAAAAGTTTAAAAATCTTCTCATCCGAAGCTTAGAACTGTGATATAAAATATGTCCCTGGGGTTGAACTCGGCCACGCCCTGGGGGTCACAATGTAGTAAAAACTTTAAAAATCTTCTTGTCAGAAACTGAAAGTCTTAGAGCTGTGATGTTTGGTATGTAGCATCATCTAGTAAACATTTACCAAGATTGTTCAAATTAAGCCCCTAGGATAAAAATTGGCTCTGCCCTTGGGGTCACAAATTTTACTGAATACTTTAAAAATCGTGTTGTCAAATTCCGTAAGTTCTAGAGCTACCAAATTTGGTATGTTACTAAGCATCATCTGATGGACCTGTACTAAGATAACTTGAAATTTGCCCCTGGGGTCAAATTGGCTCTGCCCAGGGGGTCAAAAGTTTTCAAAAGCCTTTTGTCTGCGACCCATAGGCTTGGATCTGTGATATTTGTTTTGTAGTATTATCTACTAGACCTCCTCAAAGATTATTCAAATTTTGCCCCTGCCCATTGGGTTGTCAGTTTACATAGGGTTATGTAGTGAAATCTTCAAACATCTTCTTTGAAATTAATATGGTCAGAGCTTTGATATAGAAAACATAGCAAACCAGGTGAGCCATACAGAGCCATTATGGCCCTCTTGTTTATGTATGGCAAGTATCAATTCAACTTTCAAATCAAGGAGGAGATCGTGACATGTACCATCTAACCATGTTTCATGCCAAAATTACAAAAAATACTCAAAGTTCCAGGGGAGATAATTAAGGATTGCCTGGCCAAAATACATGAAAATTTGCTCTTGCACTTCGACTATTTGTGGTTATTATGTATACCAAATATAAAGTTAATAACTTTCCTTCGGGCGAGACTATAAACCGAGGTCCGGTGTATCAGTGCTTTACATTAGGCATCTAAAAGAACCAGAGAAACTCAGTTGATAATAAGAGAGGGCATTGCGCCCGGGTTTCAAATTGAATGAGGAGTTTATGACACCAACTACCCATGTACAGACTGACCGATTTGCCAATGGGTTGATTCCAGTATACCCCCTCAGATTTTGCAGGGGTATAATAATGTTCCAAAATTAAGGTTGTAATTAGATAAAATGCCCTGTCGCTATTAACAACTGTAATCAAGATACAAGAATTTTTTTTTAGAGTCGGTTATGTAAAACGTAATATATTAGCTTTATAGCTATTTTCCGACAAACACAGCATGTAACAATTAATCAGTAAATAAAAGAACAACACATATATCACATGCTGAACATTTGAAGAATATTTACAATACAGTTTCAAGATTTCAAGTAGAATTTTTTTACTGAAAAATTGTACTACAGGAAATTTTGTTTCATGAAAAATTGTAGTATAGGAAAAATCTAAGATCTACCAATAGTACCTAGAGGTTAGAATAAGAAAAAACCCTCATTTCAGAAGTCTTTATGTCTGAACAATAAGATGATATCCAACAAACAGAACAGAGGCTGTAAGAGACAGACAGGAGGAACTAGCCCTGAACTGGAGACTAATTTGACTGATACACCACTGTATGACAGGTACTTAGTTTTTTATACGCCGGTTGGAAAAACGGGACGTATTATGGAATGGCGCTGTCTGTCTGTCCGTCTGTCTTTAACATCTCTAACTCAAGTTCCGCTTGGTGGATCCTTCCCAAATTTAACCACAATGTTTATCTGGACATGCTACAGTAGCATGCCCAGTCCTGGTACGTATATCTAAGGTCAAGGTCACACAGTTGGACTTAGAATTTGTGTTGTTTAGCAAAAATGTTAACCTGTCTGTCTGTCTGTGAAATCTCTAACTCAGGTTCTGCTTGGTGGATCCTTCTCAAATTGCACCACAATGTTTATCTGGACATGCTACAGTAGCATGCCATGGGTGTTTCCCGATACGTTTATCTAAGGTCAAGGTCGCACAATTGGACTTAGAATTTGCGTGTAGCATTTGCATTAAGCAAAAATGTTAACCTCAATTTATGTGGAACACATGTTTGTAAGTCTACTTATTTACCATTTGCGATAAAGCTTTGAAACTTAAAACACTTGTTCACCATCACAAACTTTATCTGTAAACAAGAGTACATAACTCTGTCCAACATTTTGACATAATTATGGCCCTTTTTAACTTGGAATTTTTGGTTAAGGTTTTGGTTAAAGTCCGCTTATTTACATAACCCTTTGAGATAAATCTTTGAAACTTGGAACACTTGTTCACCATCAGAAGCTTTATCTGTAGGCAAGAGTTAATAAATCTGTCAAGCATTTAGACAGAATTATGGCCCTTTTTAATTTAGAATTTTTGGTTAATTTGTTTTGTTAAAGTACGCCTATTTACAACTCTTTGAGATAAACCCTTGAAACTTGGTCATACAGTTGGACTTAGTTTATGTTGAACAAGACCTCGGACAGGCGTATATTGTGCCCACTGGCACTCTTGTCTAGCTCATGTGGTACATCTCTAGTAAAAAATGTATTATTGTAACCCCCCTGCCCCCAACACAGAACATACAGAGTTCTGCTTCGATGTTGTAGAAAGTTTATAGGTAGCCATTAGCCATATTTCCCCCATTTTATTAGCTCACTTGGCACAAATTGCCAATGTGAGCTATTGTAATCATCATGTGTCTGGCATTGTGCGTTGTCCGGCTTCAACATTTAATTTCAAACAACATCTCTAAAATTATAAGATCAAATGTAATGAATCTTTCCAAGGATGGTCTTTGGGTGATCCTCTGTCAAAATAGCTTAAATGGTTTGGATTTATGTTACCATGTAGAACTCTGGTTGCCATGGCAAACAAAAGATAAATCTTTAAATCTCTTCTTCTCCAAAACTGATGGTCAGATTTCAAAATAATTTGTTGGGAATTATCATTAGGTGACTTTCTACTAAGATGACAATAGAGAGGCTGAGAAATCAATGTGTACAGGTACGTGTAGTCAACATATTTTGTGTACACGTCATGATGACGTCACAGCTTTTCAAATATTTCTACAAGTAGTTTAGACGTAAAGCAACGTGTAGAAGGCTGTTTACACATACATGTTAACTTGTACATTTAATCTTTTGTCTTTATGTCATAAATTTATTTTTGGATTGTATATTTTGGTTTTTAATAGCACTTCTTTGATAATTTTTACATCGTTACTGTGTAGTATTTTATTAGCTCACCAGAACACAAAGTGCTCAGGGTGAGCTTTTGTGATCGCCTGATGTCCGTTGTCCGTCAGCGTGCCTCGTGCGTCATCCCGCGTCAACAATTTGAACCTTTAAAAATCTTCTCTTCTGAATCTACAGGGTTCTCTGTTTTCATCTTTGGCACATAGCATCACCTATAGGTCCTCTACAAAAGTTATATAAATTATGCCCCTGGAGTCCAAATTGGCCCCGCCCTGGGGGTGTGAAGTTTTCAATGAAAACATATAGTGAAAACTTTGAAATGCTTCTTTTCTGAAACTAGAAGGTTCTCAGCTTTCATATTTGGCACATAACTTCAACTTCAGATCTTCTACAAAAGTTATATAAATTATGCCCCTAGGGTCAAAATTGGTCCCACCCCAGGGATTGCCAGTTTTTTGTAGCTGACTGCATAAACAGCCCTTGGGGTCGCTAGTTATGCATCGGAAAACTTTCAAAACCTTCTTGTAAAAAACTACATGTCCTTAGCTTAGATATTTAGTATATAAATTTACTAAGCATACCTTTATGAGTTTTGTAAATATCATAGTTCTGAGGTTAAAATTGGCCATGCCCTGTGTGTATAGACTTCTTCACATCAGAAACTACAGTTTACAGTTCCCCATGAAGCTAGTGATCTGAGACTAGCCAGTGTGAGTGTATTGGTAATCACCCTTAGCATGATCAGTAGAGTAAAAATTGTGTTTAGACAAATAATACACACTCATTTTAGATTGAGAAAACAATGTGGATAATTCTCAAAATGCAGAAAGCTCTTAAAGCTTTTTTTCATATCTATGCCCTGCATTAAGATGTCAGCTATCAATATAAAGCCTATCAGTGTATCTGTTGTGAAGTTCAGCTTAATACAAGTTCAAGTGTTCTAATAGTAATCTCTCCCCATTCTTTCAGTACATGTACTCTAATGGTGTCTGCTTCAGAATTATTGTCTGCTTGTTTAAGTTTGTTCATACTGTTTTTAATACATATCAATCTTACAATTAACTCTCTTGTACAAACCACATATGAAGTTACATATGTGTCAGATCAGAATGTGTGCTAATTTCAGTCAAGCCATGCTAAGCAGTGATAGGGTTTCTGTCATCTGTAATCTGTTTGTCTGAAAAATTAACACTTTCAATGGCCCTCTTGTCTATAGAAACATATAGTGAAAACTTTGAAAATCTTCTCCTCTGAACCTACAGGGTTCTCAGCTTTCATATTTGGCACATAGCACCAGTTTCCGGTCCTCTACAAAAGTTATATAAATTATGCCCCTGTGGTCAAAATAGGCTCCACCCCAGGGGTGGTCAGTTTTCAATAGAAACATACTGGGCAAACTTTGAAAATCTCAGATTTCATATTTGGCACATAGCATCATGTTTAAGTCCTCTACAAAAGTAATATAAATTGTGTCACTGGGGTCAAAATTGACACTGCCCCAGGGGTGGTCAGTTTTCAATTGAAACATATCTGATTGTCTGGTGAGCGATGTCAGGGCCATTCTGGCCCTCTTGTTCAATTTGGATTAAGAGAAGTATTTAATCTGCATTTATAAACATGCACTATGAAGACCCGAACACAATTGTGACTTTCATAGTAGCTTCAGATTATGAATGCAACAAAAACAATGCAACAAAACATTGTGGAGGTTTAACAGCTACCGGTATACAAAAGAATGTGATATTAAATCTTGATATTAACTCTTGAAAGTTTTTTAAATAAGTTAAGATAGAAGCGCAAGTTCTGGTCAGTTATCCCTTTGAAACAGTAAAATGGTGATAATCCGAGGATTGTCAGGAACTGAGAAAATGCTTGGATTACCCCTACCCTCGATTTATCCATGAAATCCTACTTTGTGGATTCAACGTGTCGAATCTATTGTATAGTGTTTACACGTACATATGCTTTTTGCCTACAGAATGCTAAACAGTTAAATTGATATGTTTGCATATTTTTAGAAAAGTCTTGTTCACTCAAACGCTTATTACGAGGGTAAACAATCTTTATAGCGTATTTCAGACGAATAATGCCGAGTGTTCCGATTATTAATTAATTCAACTAGTTGCGACCTGATTGTTCTTATCACGAAACAGCACGGGAGCAAAGCGATGTTGTTTGTTAACATCCACAACTAAAACCCCGCTATTAAGACCATCCATGAGACCGGACATATATGGTCTTAATAGTGGGGTGGTCTTAGTATTGAGTTTTAGTGTTCATATATACATGTACATGTATATATAGTGAGAATAGTGAGAAGACCCCCTTCCACCCCTCCCTCTCTCTCTCTCTCTCTCTCTCTCTCTCTCTCTCTCTCTCTCTCTCTTTTCAATGCCATATCTCTCAGCTAATTTTCGCTGGCTTAAATTCCTGCTGTCATTGATCAGCGATACCTTTTCTTGTATGTTAAGTTCTTTTCATTTTTCGTTTCTCCATTCTTTCTACTTATTTCTGACAAGTCTAGGCAGCGATATTTACAGTGTTGACTAAACTTAGAAAATGAAAGTATAGATCGATTATCGGTGATAATTTCATCTAGAATTCTAACCTGTCAATCAAAGGTGCAAATGACTATAAAACAACAATAAACCAATCGATTAATCATAACATATAATCCACGCCTTAAACCCGTGTTCCACCCTTATTTTCCCATTTTGCATTATCAGTTATACAGCTGCGACTGCCTTTTACACATTTACGACAAACACAAAGAGAAATATAATAGTGAACCAATCAATTACATGTAATCTTACCTTGTTATCCCTTAATTCACGCATTAAAAACATGTTCCCGCATTATATCTCTATTTGCATAACCAATTAAATAGCTGCGACTGCCTTTCACACGTTTACGACAATCACAAAGTGGTGTTCTTATCAGCTGCATAATATGCTGTACACACTGACGTGTGTGTATTTCAATGGGTCAATTAGTTTTTGATCAACGACCAGGTCCAGGTGTCCGTAATGGTGGGTGTGAAAACAGTAGGATAAACACACATGGGACCAATTAAGTGATCGTGTTAGTGGATTAGCGGAGTGCCCCTTTTTAATTGGAGATTATGTTCAAAGGAAATATAGTGCGAAAAATCCGTCCATCGGTAAGGGCCCGCTGGAGTGGTCGGGTTTTCGGAGTGGTGGTAAAGCTGAATTTTACTGTACATATATTTACATCCTAAGTACTCGCTATGCAAGTTACTCTTTCAGACTTGGCATCTTGTCAAGAGATATTCATGCTGGATAATTAAGTCATAAAGATACTGCTAAGTGTCAGACATTGCAGACCTTGATTAGATGTAGCACTGGGTTTGTAATGACTGCATAGCCTGAAATGTACATTCCCTTTTGGCATTACTCAGTCCATATTAATATAAATGGAAAAGTAGTAAAGTCAAGCAGTCAAAGCCACAAGACGCAACCACCACCAAAACACCGATAGACAGCATGACACACATACACACACACACACCCAAACGCACACTCACACACAAGATGAACACAGAAAACACCAAAAGACACAAGAACCAGAGACAAACGTTCCACACATGAACAAAATCACAAGCACAAAGACGCAAGGCAAACAAAAGGAAGGGTGACAAAGAGAGTACCGCCTTGGCACGGTCAGTAGCAAAAACACCACTGGGGGTTTAAACCGGTTTACGGACGTCCTAACCTCACACTTCTCTCAAAGTCACCATAGCTTTACAAATAGTGTAAATAAAGGTATCCCCGCTGGACTTACCCACAACATAGACGACGGTGAACACAGGACAACATGTAAAACATAGCATAATAACTGTGACAATCCGCCAAATATGTACTCAATAACTTTGCTGAAGTCAGAGCACCTGCAGGTAAGCCGTTAAGGGCACGACAGGGAAAAAGTAATACATGAGTCTAGTAAGCTCATCCTGTATCCAAGTTTAAGAGTATACCATCATAGAGTACTACCCTCGGCCTGTCATCGCACAAGCAAAGAGGGAAGCGTAGCTACCGACTGTAAAAGGGTCGATAACCAAACATGCAGTGCGTTGCAATATAATAGGTATCATAACCTTTCTTTTTAAATGTTTTAATGCGTTTAATAAACAAATCATGAAATGGATATGACCCCGAATTTTTCTAAGTTTGTTGATAACATCACCATAAAAGTCTGGTTGAGAAATGCCTTGTTGCAGTAACGTCCGTAGATTGCAATTATATTTACTAATGAGTGGTAAATTTCGATAATAAAATTTAGAAAAAGTTTTCCGAAGTTTGTGATATCTGTAACCTTGCTTAAGAAGTTTATCAGTTATAACTAAATTACGTCTGTTAAAATCTTCAAGCAAAGAACAGGCTCGTGCAAACCTAATAAGTTGAGAAATATAAACCCCATAAGATGTAGAACGTGGCACATCTCCATCTAGAAAAGGATAATTAACAATTTTAAAATTAAAATCATCTCTTTTATCGTATATTTTGGACGAAACTTTATAATTTGTAATTGAAAGATTCAAATCTAAAAATGAAGCTATAATGTCAGATTGATTAGCTTTGTTTAAAGATAGTTCTTTTGGGTAAATTGAAGAAATCATAGTATCAAAATAAGGATTATCTAAATTCAAAATATCGTCTAAATACCTTGAAAATTTATTAAAAGCATTAACAATATCGGTCTGTGTATCACGTTTTAAATCAATTTAACTCTTAAAGTGGAACCACAAAATAAGGCAAACAGTAGGGAATCAGACGGGGCTGTTTGAAAAGGGAAGACTATATAATTATATTGCTTTTAACTGTTTGCTAATAAACATCAGTACATATTTCGTTAAAGGATTGGCGATTGGAGAAGTATCATTGAAGATCCTTACAGTCGGTCAATAGCATGAATTGCACTACAGTATTTGAATTATACTAATCCTTGTAGATAAAAAGAGAGTATAAGTTGGACTTGTCTTAATAGTGTCCATGACATTGGTTTAAATTTTTACTTGCAGAATCCAGAAACAAGATTTATCTAGGCCTCTGAAGAGAAGTCTGTATTCAGCACCTCATGACAAATTTAAAGCTGAGACCAGTTTATTACCACAGGAGAACATCTGCAGAGCTAAGTCTGGTAGATACAATCTAGTGAAACCAGCGCTACAATTCCCCAATGCCTTATAGCTTAAAAAAACCCAAAAACACTTGGCACAAAAAGTTATGTGAACTAAACTGAAGAGTTTCAGTGGGTGGCTTCTACAACCACACAGACAGGAGTATTCATGTTTGTAGATACCAGTGAAAGTCAGCTTTGTTATTGGCAATCTTTTTGGTGAACAATGTTGTTGCTGCATCTAAGACAGGCAATCTTTATTATAACCCTCTAAACAGGGGGGGGGGGTTAGCTCACCTGAGCAAAGCTCAGGGTGAGCTTTTGGGATACATGAATGTCCGGCGTCCGTTGTGAACACTCTAGTGGTCACATTTGTAGTCCAATCTTCATGAAACCTGGTCAGAATTAATGTCTTGATAAAAATCTCGGACGAGTTTGAAAGTGGGTCATGTTGGGTTAAAAACTAGGTCACTAGGTCAAATAGTAGGAAAACCTTGTGAACCCTCTACAGGTCACATTTTTAGCCCAATTTTCATGAAACTGGGTCAGAATGATTATCTTAATAAAATCTCGGAGGAGTTTGAAAAATGGGTTACGTGGGGTAAAAAAATAGGTCACTAGGTCAAACAGTAGAAAAACCTTGTGAACACTCTAGTGGTCACAATTTTAGTCTAATCTTCATGAAACTTGGTCAGAATGAATGTCTTGATAAAATCTCGGAGGGTTTCGAAAGTGGGTCAAGTGGGGTTAAAAACTAGGTCACTAGATCAAACAGTAGAAAAACCTTGTGAACACTCTAGTCGTTGCATTTTTTGTCCAATCTTCATGAAACTTAGTCATAATGAGTGTCTTGATAAAATCTCAAGGATTTTGAAAGTGGGTTATGTGGGGTTAAAAACTAGGTCACTAGGTCAAATAGTAGGAAAACCTTGGAAACACTCTAGATGTCACATTTATAGCCAAATCTTCATGAAAATTGGTCAGAATGATTGTCCTAATGAAATCTTAGACAAGTTTGAAAGTGGGTTATGTGAGGTCAAAAAGTAGGTCACTGGGTCATATCTTAGAAAAATCTGGTTTACACTCCAGTAGCCACAATTTTAGCCCAGTCTTCCTCAAACTTGCTCAGAGTGTTTGTCTTGGTGATATCAAGGTTGAGTGTGATCATGGGTTGGGTGGGAATAAAAAGTAGGTCACTAGGTCAAATCTTAGAAAAATTACATTAGAGGGCACATTTTTAGCCCAATCTTCATTGGTCAGAATCATTGTCTTGATAAAATCAATATACTAAATCTTTGAAAATCTTGTTCTGCTGAACCACTGCTCATGATCCACTATCAACATTGTTCATATATTGTCCCTAAGGTCAATATTGGCCCTACCCATGGGCTACCGAGCAAAAATCTTAAATCTATGGTAATCAGGTGAGCGATTAAGGGCCATCCTGGCCCTCTTGTCTGAAATCAGATTGTCCATCCGTTCATAGGCACAACTTCATCAGGACAATTACTCCTTTTCTACTGATACAATTGATCTTAAACTTCACATACTGAACAAGCATGATAAGAGTGTCATGCATAAGGTCCACAACTCTAGCTTCAATAAGTTTTAGTTATACCCCTTTTCATATTTTCTTGTCCAGACAATCACTCATTTTCTATCATAAGCATGTTGAGAGAGTGTCATGTACAATGTCCATAACTCTGGCATCAATATTCTTCAGTTATTCCCCTTTTTCATATTTTCTTGTCTCTTTTTAGCTCATCTGAGTATGCTCAGGTGAGGTTTTGTGATTGCCCAGCATCCGGCCGTCTGTCCAGGCGTCCGTCATCAATTGCTTAACCCTTTCCTCCGTAGGCTATTTTTAGACCCAACCTCTTTGAAAAAATCTACCGAAAAGGAGCATTAACTAGAGAAAATATTTTTATTTTAGAATTTTGTAGTTCTGAAATCATTGTGATAAATAGAGCATTTGCTCCTAAGGAGCAAATACTCATTTTATCACAATGGTTTCAAAAAGTGACTATTACAGAGGCGTAGAAAGGCGTATTTATGGAGGAAAGGGTTAAACGACATCTCCTGTGAAACCATAAGGTAGAATGTAACCAAACTTTACAAAAATGATCTTTGCATCATGTTCTATCAAAATTTTAAAAGAATCTGGATCCATGTAGACACTGGTTGCCATGGCAACCAAAAGAAAAATCTCTGAACATCTTTATAACAGTGGTTAGAATTGAATGATATTTGATAGGTATAGTCGTCCTGTGACCCCCCTATCAAAATTGCCAAAAGCATGTTGATATTTAAACGAGGGCCATGATGGCCCTGATATTGCTCACCAGACAATCAGAGGAGAATATTTTTAGTTTTCACTATATGTTTCTATAGAAAACTGGCCACCCCTTGAGAGGGGTCAGTTTTGACCCCAGGGGCATAATCATGTCTCCCCCATTTATGGGGAGACGTATTTACCAGAGTTGTCTGTCCGTCCGTCCATCTGTCTGTCACAAACTTATGTCGCGCGTATCTCTGAAACAAGTAGGGCTACAGTCACCAGGAATGTTCACCAGCATGAATTTTTGTGCACCTGGGTTTTTAGCTCACCAGAGCACAAAGTGCTTAGAGTGAGCTTTTGTGATCACCTGATGTCCGTCGGCGTGCATCGTCAGTCGTCAACAATTTGAACCTTTAAAAAGCTTCTCCACTAAATCTACACAGTTTTCAGCTTTCATCTTTGGCACAAAGCATCATCTTTAGGTCCTCTACAAAAGTTATATAAATTATGGTCCTGGGGTCAAAATTGGCCCCGCCCCAGGGGTGGGCAGTTTTCAATAGAAACATATAGCGAAAACTTTGAAAATCTTCTCCTGAAACTGGAAGGTTCTCAGCTTTCATATTTGGCGCATAGCATCATGTTCAGGTCCTCTACTAAAGTTATATAAATTATTGCCCTGGGGTCAAATTTGACCCTGCCCCAGGGGTGGCCAGTTTTCAATAGAAACAAATAGTGATATCTTTGAAAATCTTCTTATCTGAAACTGGAAGGTTCTCAGCTTTCATATTTGGCACAGAGCATCATGTTCAGGTCCTCTACGAAATTGATATAAATTATGGCCCTTGGGTCAAAATTGGCCTGCCCCAGGGGTAGCCAGTTTTCAATAGAAACATAAAGTGAAAACTTTGAAAATCTTCTCTGAAACTGGAAGCTTTCATATTTTGCACTTAGCATCATGTTCAGTTCCTCTACAAATTTATACAAATTATGCCCCTGGGGTTAAAATTGACTAGTTTTCTATAGAGACATAGTGAAAACTTCTTCTTTGATTTGCCTGGTGAGCGATGTCCGGGCCTTTATGGCCCTCTTGTTTATTTATTATATCCCCGAATTGAAGTGAGGGGGGACCTATTGTGTTTGCTCATTCCTCTTGTTATTATTGTTCTTTCTTCCTATTCTTCTTCTTCCATCTTGAACTAGTCTGACACATTTTTCGCTAAGTAATGGTCTGATCCTAATGAAACTTCACATGAACATTGCTGGTTACATGCAGATGTGCATCCCACTTTTGGTTTATATGCGTTTCCTTCCAAGAATCTTTTAAATTTTTTAGACTTTGTTGTTTAAAGTATGCTGAATTCAAATAAAAATCGAAAAGAGGGGGTTACAGACTTTATTTTTAGCTCACCAGAGCACAAAGTGCTCAAGGTGAGCTTTTGTGATACCCCTGTGTCCGGCGTCCGTCTGTCCGTCAACAATTTCAAACGACTTCTTCTTTGAAACCGACTGCCCAATTGTAACCAAACTTGGTCAGATACATACTGTTGGTGGGTGCTTCAAAAGTTGTTAAAAGATAGTGGGTGGGGCCATCGGTCTTGTTGCCATGGCAACCGTACACAATATCTAGAAAAATCTTCTTCTCCAGAATGACTTGTCCGATTTGAATATAGTTTTCACCAAAATGTTTCTCAGTTGATAGACTTCAAAAGTTGTTAAAAGAATTTTGATCTGGCAAAAAACATGGCCGCCAGAGGGCGTGGTCATTTTTTCCGTATATGGTAATATGGAATTTTCATAGGAAAATCTTTAAAAATCTTCTTCTCTGAAACTATAAAGCCTAGACCTTTGATATTTGGTATGTAGCATGATCTTATGGTCCTCTACAAAAATTGTTCAAATTATGGCCCCCGGGCCAAAAATGGCCCCGCCCAAGGGCTTATCAGTTTTTCATAGGAAAATCTTTAAAAATCTTCTTCTCTGAAACTGTAAGGCCTAGACCTTTGATATTTGGTATGTAGCATGATCTTATGGTCCTCTACAAATATTGTTCAAATTATGACCCCCGGGCCAAAAATGGCCCCGCCCAAGGGCTTGTCAGTTTTTCATAGGAAAATCTTTAAAAATCTTCTTCTCTGTAACTGTAAGGCCTAGACCTTTGATATTTTGTATATAGCATGATCTTATGGTCCTCTACAAATATTGTTCAAATTATGACCCCCGGGCCAAAAATGGCCCCGCCCAAGGGCTTATCAGTTTTTCATAGGAAAATCTTTAAAAATCTTCTGTTCTCAAACTGTAAGGCCTACACCTTTGATATTTGGTATGTAGCATGATCTTATAGTCCTCAACAAAAGTGGTTCAAATTATGACCCCCGGGCCTCAAATGGCCCCGCCCAAGGGCTTATCAGTTTTTCATAGGAAAATCTTTAAAAATCTTCTGTTCTCAAACTGTAAAGCCTAGACCTTTGATATTTGGCATGTAGCATGATCTTATGGTCCTCTATAAATATTGTTCAAATTATGACCCCAGGGCCAAAAATGGCCCCGCCCAAGGGCTTATCAGTTTCTCATAGGAAAATCTTTAAAAATCATCTTCTCTGAAGCTGTAAGGCCTAGACCTTTGATATTTAATATGTAGCATGATCTTATGGTCCTCTACAATTGTTGTTCAAATTATGACCCCCGGGCCAAAAATGGCCCGCCCAAGGGCTTATCAGTTTTCTATAGGAAAATCTTTAAAAATCTTCTGAAACTGTAAGGCCTAGACCTTTGATATTTGGTATATGTAGCATGATCTTATGGTCCTCTACAAGTATTGTTCAAATTATGACCCCCGGGCCAAAAATGCCCCGCCCAAGGGCTTATCAGTTTTTCATTGGAAAATCTTTAAAAATCTACTGAAACTGTAAGGCCTAGACCATTGATATTTGGTATGACTAACATGATCTAATGGTCCTCTATAAATAAGTAGCTGTGGCTTGTGGTCCTCTGCCAAGAATGTTTGACTTGCGACCCTGACCACTGGGCGAAACTTGGCCCTGCCTCAGGGCTTATCAGTTTTTAGCTCACCAGAGCACTTTGTGCTCAGGGTGAGCTTTTGTGATCACCCGTTGTCCGTCGTGCGTTGTGCGTCGTGTGTCGTGCGTCGTCCGTCGTTCGTCGTCCGTCGTCAACAATTTGAACCTTTAAAAATATTCTCCTCTGAATCTACAGGGTTCTCATCTTTCATCTTTGGTACATAGTATCATCTTTAGGTCCTCTACAAAAGTCATATAAATTATGCCCCTGGGGTCAAAATTGGCCCCGCCCCAGGGGTGCCTTGTTTTCAGTAGAAACATATAGTAAAACTTTGAAAATCTTCTCCTCTGAAACCAGAAGGTTCTCAGCTTTCATATTTGGCACATAGCATCATGTTCAGGTCCTCTACAAAAGTTATATAAATTATGGCCCTGGGGTCAAAATTGGCCCCGCCCCAGGGGTGGGCAATTTTAAATAGAAACAAATAGTGAAATCTTTGAAAATCTTCTTCTCTGAAACTGCAAGTCTCTCAGCTTTCATATTTGGCATAGAGCATCATGTTCAGGTCCTCTACAAAAGTTATATAAATTATGGCCCTGGGGTCAAAATTGGCCCCACCCCCGGGGTGCCTTGTTTTCAATAGAAACATATAGTAAAACTTTGAAAATCTTCTCCTCTGAAACCAGAAGGTTCTCAGCTTTCATATTTGGCACAGAACATCATGTTCAGGTCCTCTACAAAAGTTATATAAATTATGGCCCTGGGGTCAAAATTGGCCCCGCCCCAGGGGTGGGCAGTTTTCAATAGAAACAAATAGTGAAATCTTTGAAAATCTTCTTCTCTGAAACTAGAAGTCTCTCAGCTTTCATATTTGGCACAGAGCATCATGTTCAGGTCCTCTACAAAAGTTATATAAATTATGGCCCTTGGGTCAAAATTGACCCCGCCCCAGGGGTGGGCAGTTTTCAATAGAAACAAATAGTGAAAACTTTGAAAATCTTCTTCTCTGAAACTGGAAGGCTCTCAGCTTTCATATTTGACACATAGCATCATGTTCAGGTCCTCTACAAAAGTTATATAAATTATGGCCCCAAGGTCAAAATTGGCCCCGCCCCAGGGGTGGGCAGTGTTAAATAGAAACAAATAGTGAAATCTTTGAAAATCTTCTTCTCTGAAACTGGATGGCTCTCAGCTTTCATATTTGGCACAGAGCATCATGTTCAGGTCCTCTACAAAATTTATATAAATTATGGCCCTGTGGTCATAATTGGCCCCACCCCAGGGGTGGGCAGTTTTTATTAGAAATAAATGCATGTAGGGAAAACTTTGAAAACCTTCTCCTCTGAAACTTGAAGGTTTTCAGCTTTCATATTTACCACATAGCATCATGTCCAGGTCCTCTACAATATATATATAAAATATGGCCCTAGGGTCAAAATTGGCCCCGCCCCAGGGTCAAAATTGGCCCCGCTCCAGGGGTGGGCAGTTTTCAATAGAAACAAATAGTGAAATCTTTGAGTATCTTCTTCTCTGAAACTGGAAGGTTCTCAGCTTTCATATTTTGCACATAGCATCATGTTCAGGTCTTCTACAAAAGCTATATAAATTATGACCCTTGGGTGAAAATTGGCCCGCCCCAGGGGTAGCCATTTTCAATAGAAACATATAGTGAAAACTTTGAAAATCTTCTCGTCTTAAACTGGAAGGTTCTCAGCTTTCATATTTGGCATATAGCATCATGTTCAGGTCCTCTACAAAAGTTATATAAATTGTGCCTCTTGGGTTAAAATGAGCCCCACCCCAGGGCAGGCTAGTTTTCTATAGAAACATATAGTGAAAACTTTGAAAATCTTCTCCTCTGACTGTCTGGTGAGCGCTTCAGGGCCATTCTGGCCCTCTTGTTTATTGTAAAAAAATGAAATATTACTTTTCTCTGAAACCATAAGGCTTAGACCATTAATGAACCCCACCCCCCACCCCCTGGAGTTATCTCAGGTGAGCGCTTCAGGGCCTCATGGCCCTCTTGTTAGCTCAAAGGTTCAGGATGAGCTATTGTGATCGCGATCCGTCCAGCGTCCGGCCACATTTTCAAACGACATCATCTCTGAAACTGCTGACCTGATTTTAACCAAATTTTGTCAGAAGCATCAGTGGTTAGGGGGAACGAAATGTTGTTCACATTTTGACCCCGGGCTAAAAATGGCCCCGCCCAAAGGCTTATCAGTTTTTCATAGGAAAATCTTTAAAAATCTTCTCCTCTGAAACTGTAAAGCCTAGACTTTTGATATTTGGCATGTAGCATGATCTTATGGTCCTCTACAAAGATTGTTCAAATTATGACCCCCGGGCCAAAAATGACCCCGCCCAAGGGCTTATCAATTTTTCATAGGAAAATCTTTAAAAATCTTCTTCTCTGAAACGGTAAGGCATAGACCTTTATTTGGTATGTAGCATGATCTAATGGTCCTCTACAAAGATTGTTCAAATTGTGACCCCTGTGCCAAAAATGGCCCCACCCAATGGCTTATCAGTTTTTCATAGGAAAACTTTTGAAAATGTTCTTTGAAACTGTAAGGCCTAGACCTTTGATATTTGGTATGTAGCATGATCTAATAGTCCTCTACAAAGATTGTTCAAATTATGACCCCCGGGCCAAAAATTGTCCCGCCCAAGGGCTTATCAGTTTTTCATAGGAAACTCTTTAAAAATCTTCTTCTCTGTAACTGTAAGGCCTAGACCATTGATATTTGGTATGTAGTATGATCAAATGGTCCTTTACAAAATTTGTTCAAATTATGACCCCCGGGCCAAAAATGGCCCCGCCTACGGGCATATCAGTTTTTCATAGGAAAATCTTTAAAAAGTCTTCTTCTCTGAAACTGTAAGGCATAGACCTTTGATATTTGGCATGTAGCATGGTCTATCGGTCTTCTACGAAGATTGTTCAAATTATGACCCTGGACCAAAAATGGCCTCACCAAAGGGCTTATCAGTTTTTCATAGGAAAATGTTTAAAAATCTTATCCTCTCAAACTGTAAAGCCTAGACTTTTGATATTTGGCATGTAGCATGATCTTATGGTCCTCTACAAAGATTGTTCAAATTATTACCCCCGGGCCAAAAATGGCCCCGCCCAAGGGCTTATCAATTTTTCATAGGAAAATCTTTATAAATCTTCTTCTCTGAAACTGTAAGGCATAGACCTTTATTTGGTATGTAGCATGATCTAATGGTCCTCTACAAAGATTGTTCAAATTGTGATCCCTGGGCCAAAAATGGCCCCACCCAATGGCTTATCAGTTTTTCATAGGAAAACTTTTGAAAATCTTCTTCTCTGAAACTGTAAGGCCTAGACCTTTGATATTTGGTATGTAGCATGATCTAATGGTCCTCTACAAAGATTGTTCAAATTATGACCCCCGGGGCCAAAAATTGCCCCGCCCAAGGGCTTATCAGTTTTTCATAGGAAAATCTTTAAAAATCTTCTTCTCTGAAACTAAGGCCTAGACCTTTGATATTTGGTATGTAGCATGGTCAAATGGTCCTTTACAAAAATTTGTTCAAATTATGACCCTGGGCCAAAAATGGCCCCGCCTACGGGCATATCAGTTTTTCATAGGAAAATCTTTAAAAATCTTCTTCTCTGAAACTGTAAGGCCTAGACCTTTGATATTTGGCATGTAGCATGGTCTATTGGTCCTCTACGAAGATTGTTCAAATTATGACCCTGGACCAAAAATGGCCTCACCAAAGGGCTTATCAGTTTTTCATAGGAAAATGTTTAAAAATCTTCTTCTCTGAAAATGTAAGGCATAGACCTTTGATATTTGGTATGTAGCATGATGTAATGGTTCTCTACAAAGATTGTTCAAATTATGACCCCGGGCCAAAAATGGCCCCGCCCAAAGGCTTATCAGTTTTTCATAGGAAACTCTTTAAAAATCTTTTGAAACTGTAAGGCCTTGACCTTTGATGTTTGGTATGTAACATGATCTAATGGTCCTCTACAAATACATAGCTTTGCTTGTCCTCAGCCAAGAATGTTCAACTTACGACCCTGACCTCTGGGAGAAACTTGGCCCTGCCTTGGGGCTTATCAGTTTTTCATGGGAAAAATATAAAATATTATTTTTCTCTGAAACCATAAGGCTTAGACCTTTAATGGCATACTGCTTTGCCTTGTGGTTCTCTACCAAGGTTGTACAAATGCTGACTTCTTGGTCAAAAATGGCCCCGCCCCAGGGGTAATCTCAGGTGAGCGCTTCAGCGCCTCATGGCCCTCTTGTTGAGTAATTATCATGAAATAAATATAAGGGTGTTCCCTTTCATTTATATATGGGACATAGCTTTTGAACCAGTACAGATAGAGACTTGATATGTGGCATGCTTGTGTATCTCATGAAGCTGCACAGTTTGAGGGGTGACATATCAAGGTCATCCTTCAGGGTCAAAGGTCACCAACTTCAAATTGGCCATAACTTTTGAACCAATAGAGATAGAGTCTTGGTATGCATGTGTATCTCAAAGCTGCACATTTTGAGGGGCAACATGTCAAGGTAAAGGTAATCTTTTAGGGTCAAATGTCACCGAGTTTAACATTGGCCATGCCTTTTGAACCTGTAGATACAGACTTGACATTTGGTATGCATGTGTATCTCATGAAGCTGCACAGTTTGGGGGTGACATGTCAAGGTCATCTTTCAGGGTCAAAGGTCACCGACTTTAATATTGGCCATAACTTTTGAACCAGTAGAGATACACACTTAGAATTCGGTATACATGTGTATCTCGTGAAGCTGCACAGTTTGGGGGTGACATGTCAAGGTCATCTTTCAGGGTCAAAGGTCACTGACTTTAACATTGGCCATAACTTTTGAATCAGTAGAGATACAGCCTTGATAGTTGGTATACATGTGTTTCTCATTTGGCTGCACAGTTTGAGGGGTGACATGTCAAGGTCATCTTTGAAGGTCAAAGGTCACCAACATTAACATTGGCCATAACGTTAGAACCAGTAGATATACAGCCTTGATACTGGTATGCATGTGTATCTCATGAAGCCGCACAGTTTGAGGGGTGACATGTCAAGGTCATCCGTCATGGTCAAGGTCACCAACTTTAACATTGGCCATAACTTTTGAACCAGTAGAGATACAGACTTGATATTTGTTATGCATGTGTACCCCATGAAGCTGCACAGTTTGAGGGGTGACATGTCAAGATCAAGGTCATCCTTCAGGGTCAAATATCATATCGAGGGGGCATAGTGTTTCACAAACACATCTTGTTAAAAGTTTTACTATATGTTACTGTAGAACACAAGGCGTTCCTGGTGTGGGGCCAATATTGACCCCAGGGGCAAAATTTATATAACTAGTGTAGAGGACCTACAGATGATGCTATGTAACAAAGATGATAGCTGAGAACCCTGTAGATTCAGAGTAGATTTTTAAAGATTCTCAGTGTTGACGATCGACGAAGGATGACGGACATCAGCCAATTAAATTGAGACATGATTAAATGTTTATAAATGCATGCCGAAATCAGTTGTCCGAAATACGCGTTATCCAGAATACCGGTAAGCTTGTTTCCTTTCTAGAGAGTATTCAGCGCTAAAAAGCTGCGCAGAACATATTACCGAAATCGTCTTTAAGTTTTACCCTTGTCCGTACGTACATCCGAAATATTTGTCCAGGATTTCTTGGCTTGTGTAAGGTGGAATGATTTGATATTTGGTCTGAAGCATTATCACAGTGAGTTGTAACGTGTCTCCCTTTTTCAGGTCTGTCGTCTGTCTACTTCCTGTTTGCCAACACTTTGATTTAATTTTGGTGATTGTTTAATGACAAAAATTTTCGTCAAAGATTTCTTCGTTTATGTAAGCTGCAATGATTTGATATGTTGTCCTGTGTTCACCGTCGTCTATGTTGTGGGTAAGTCCAGCGGGGATACCTTTATTTACAATATTTGTAAAGCTAGGGTGACTTTGAGAGAAGTGTGAGGTTAGGACGTCCGTAAACCGGTTTAAACTCCCAGTGGTGTTTTTTTTCTACTGACCGTGCCAAGGCGGTACTCTCTTTGTCACCCTTCCTTTTGTTTGCCTTGCGTCTTTGTGCTTGTGATTTGTTCATGTGTGGAACGTTTGTCCCTGGTTCTTGTGTGTCTTTTGGTGCTTTCTGTGTTCATTTCGTGTGTGTGTGTGTGCGTTTGGGTGTGAGGTTGTGTGTGTGTGTGTGTGTCATGCTGTCTATCGGTGTTTTGGTGGTGGTTGCGTCTTGCATGTGGCTTTGCCTGCTTGACTTTACTACTTTTCCATGTATAATCATAGTTAGTTGTACCGGTTCTCCCTTTTTCTGGCTGTCAATCGTCTACTTTCTGTTTGCCGTTGGGGGCATCTGTGTCCCAGCAACACATTTTCTTTTATTTTAAATCGCCATAGCAACCAAATGGTGGGCTCTGATTGGTTGAAGTTTAGATATTGTTTGGCAAAGTTACATATTCAATTTTGCTGAAAAAAATATCATGTGATATTTTAGTACTCCAAATCGATTGGTAGGCATTTCAAAAGTATTGGATGACATGGTAACTGAATGGTGACTTGTTGGTCAAAATCTATATCATTTTCGATGAATTGAGATATTGTTCGATTTTGCTTAAAATTAGTATTTCGGGATATGATGGTACTCAGAATTGATTGAAAGGTCTTTCGAAAGAATTTGTTGCCATGGTAACTGAATGGTTGAATTTAGGTATTGTTCAATTTTGCTGAAAATTGGTATTTCGGGATATTTTGGCAATCTGAATTGATTGGTAGGTCTTTCGAAAGAATTGGTTAACATGGTAACTGAATGATTACTCTCATTGGTCAAAATTTAATTCTTTTTCGACGAATTTAGATATTGTTCAATTTTGTTGAAACTTGGTATGTCAGGATACTTTGGCAGTCTGAATTGATTGGCCATTGTAAATGAATGGTGGGCTATAATTGGTCGAAATTTAGATGTTCGAATTTACATTTATTTGGGTTCCCCAAATTGGTTATTAGTGTTAAATGGGTCCCCCTAACTTAATGACAGTTTTTATTATACCCCCCTTTTGAAAAAATGGGGGTATATTGCTTTGCACATGTCGGTCGGTCGGTAGATCGATGGTTTCCGAATGATAACTAATAAACGACTTGGCATAGGATCTTCAAACTTCCTGTGGTGGTTGGTCATGACAACTAGATGACCCCTATTGTTTTTTAGGTCAAAGGTCAAGGTCACCATGACCTTAACTTGTTAAATGGTTTCTGATCAATAACTGCTGAAAGGTTTGGCTTGGGATCTTCAAACTTGCTGTGGTGGTTGGTCATGACAACTAGATGACCCCTATTGTTTTTGAGGTCACTAGGTCAAAGGTCAAGGTCACCATGACCTTAACTGGTAAAATGGTTTTTGATCAATAACTGCTCAAGGGTTTGGCTTATGATCTTCAAACTCGCTTAGGTCGTTGATCATGACCATTAAATGGCCCCTAATGTTTTTGAGGTCACTAGGTCAAAGGTCAAGGTCATCATGACCTTAACTAGTGAAATGGTTTCCGATCAATAACTGTGCAAGGGTTTGGCTTAGGATCTTCAAACTTGCTGTGGAGGTTGGTCATGACAACTAGATGACCCCTATTGTTTTTGAGGTCACTAGGTCAAAGGTCAAGGTCACCATGACCTTAATTGGTGAAATGGTTTCCAATCAATAACTGCTCAAGGGTTTGGCTTAGGATCTTTAAACTTGCTGTGGTGGTTGGTCATGACCACTAGATGGCCTGTATTGTTTTTTAGGTCACTAGGTCAAAGGTCAAGGTCACCATGACCTTAACTGGTGAAATGGTTTCCAATCCATAACTGCTCAAGGGTTTGGCTTAGGATCTTTAAACTTGCTGTGGTGGTTGGTCATGACAACTAGATGGCCTGTATTGTTTTTGAGGTCACTAGGTCAAAGGTCAAGGTCACCATGACCTTAACTGATGAAATGGTTTCAGAGTAATAACTGCTCAATGGTTTGGTTCGGATTCTTCAAACTTGCTGTGGTGGTTGGTCGTGACCACTAGATACCCCCTATAGTTGTTCAGGTCACTAGGTCAAAGGTCAAGGTCACCAATCCATGACCTTAACTTGTGAAATGTTTTTAGATCAATAAATGATCAGTGGTTTGGCTTAGGATCTTCAAAGTTGCCGTGTTGATTAGTCATGACCACCAGATGACCTCTATAGTTGAGGTCACTAGATCAAAGGTCAAAGGGTCTGGGGGTATACATGTTTCACAAACATCTCTTGTTTTTTAAAGTGTTTGTTGCCATGGTAACCCTTTGATGGCCTGTGATTGGTTGAAATTTAGATACCAGTTGTCAGTTTCGTTCGGGGGATATTCTGTATTTGTTTGTGTTGATAAACGTCAGCTTCTGCTCACTTTGGGCGAATTGGACGCCCCAGAGAGAGGGGAGAGGATACAGAGAAATCCGGGCGCGTTGCCCTACTCTTATTATCGACTGAGTTTCTCTGGTTCTTTTTCGGGTTCTGTTACAATTAGATCTTGTTATTAATATGTTTTCCGATTCTTCTTCTTCAGCTGTGAACTTAAATGCTAATAAAGCTTTCTTTACTGACGAGCAAATGAAATGTTACACCAATTGGACTTGCTCAGAAGTTTGTGAATCACTTACCTTTCTTCTGGATAACATATTTTTATCCCCCCCCCCCCCGGATCTGATCTGGGGGCATATTGTTTTTGCCCTGTCTGTTTGTTTGTCAGCAACTTTAACATTGGTCATAACTTTTGAGCCAGTACAGATAGAGACTTGATATTAGACATGCATATGTATCTCATAAAGCCGCACATTTTGGGGGTGACATGTCAAGGTCATCCTTCAAGGTCAGAGGTCAAATATATGGGTCAAATCACCGACTTTAACATTGGCCATAAGTTTTGGACCAGTAGAGATAGAGACTTGATATTTGGCATGCCTGTGTATCTCATGAAGCTGCACATTTTGGGGTGACATGTCAAGGTCATCCTTCAGGGTCAAAGGTCAAATTGTCTGTTTCTTTGTAACTGTAACATTGGTCATAACTTTTGAGCCAATACAGATAGAGACTTGATATTTGACATGCATATGTATCTCATAAAGCCGCACATTTTGAGGGATGACATATCAAGGTCAAGGTCATCCTTAAAGGTCAGAGGTCAAACATATTGGTCAAATCACCGACTTTAACATTGGCCATAACTTTCAAACCAGTACAGATAGAGACTTGATATGTGGCACGCTTGTGTATCTCATGAAGCTGCACAGTTTGAAGGGTGACATGCCAAGGTCATCCTTCAGGGTCAAAGGTCAAATTGTCTGTTTCTTTGATGCTCTGATTCCTAGAATTTACCCAAAAGAACTCAAATTGAATAAAGCTAACCCCTCCGACACTTGTGCAGTATTTCTTTATCTAGACCTTAAAATTGACAATGGTATGATTTCTTCTAAAATATATGACAAAAGAGATGATTTTGATTTTAATATTGTAAAGTTCCCTCATCTTGACGGAGATGTTCCCCGTGCCCCATCTTACGGGGTTTATATATCTTAACTTATTCGTTTTGCTAGAGCTTGTTCATCTGTTGACGATTTTAACAATCAAAATCTCATTTATTTATTTTTTTGGTGTGTTCAATAATTTTATTTTCCCCGTAATAGGTGTATGCAGGTCGGGAAATCATCCTGCTCTACACCTTACACTTTTTGCATAGTATTACACATAATAGTATTCTTTCGTATAATATTACCAATGCAAGGGTATATGTATTATAATAAAGTAATATATGCCTTAATATCATTGATTGAACAAATTTCCTCTAGAACAGAGAAAGAACATAAAGAACATAAAAAAATGGAAAAAGACATACCTTAATACGGTTAACCGTAAATTTACCGAAATGTAACATGTGGTGAGAAATGTTTGCAAGTTAGATTGAAGTCGTGGAGTTTCTTTTTATATCTCATGAATTTTCATATATTATGTTGATCAGTTCATATTCATGTTCAAATTACCAACTGTTCCTTTAGTATTTGCTATGAATCTACTAGTGTCTATCGTAAATTTGAGGTACCTTTTAAATGATATTAGGTTCATATCCTGTTTAAGTAGTCTGGTTCTATATATATATTGCTTAAGACACATTGCTAGGATGTTAATTTTATCACAGTCTGCCCCGAAGAGGACCGACGTTTAATTGAAACGTACATTTTTTCCTCCTTTCGAAATTATACATGTTTAATGAAATATTTTGTTTTAAAGCATTTATAAAATATATGAGAGATTATTTCATCGTCGTTATTGCAAAAGCTGCACAAACGAGTATCTTTCAACTTTAATGTATGTAGATATTTGTTTAATGGTAAAATTCGGTTAAAATCCTTACTTGTAACCATTGCAATGTGGTGTCGCGCGTTATTTTAAACGGTAAGTTGTAAAATTGTCTCCATTGTTTACCTGTAAACCTATATTGGGCGTCACATTTTAATTTACTTGTGGGTTCATGTGCACTTTTGTTTAGATTATCATAGAAGATTCTACTTCCAGATCTTGATGTAATGATTGGATCTATCAAATGAGGAATAAATGGTGTGGTTATTTCATTCGTTTGCTGGTCATTTTCAATAAAACTTCGCATACTTAGAGTTATAACTCTTGTGATTCCTAAAAAGTGTAGGGGATTAACTTTAATATTGTATAGTGTTTCAAAATCTTGCTGTGATAGTTGCTTGCCTTTCAAATAAAGATCATTTATAAATCGAACCCCTTTATCAAACCATCTTTTTATAAAGAAACTTTTTCCCCCAATCAGAAGTTTGTGATTGTTAAAGAGAGGACATTTCAGCCGTTCTGTGCAATTGCTTACCGTTATTGTCGAAATAAATTGTGAGTATGATGTTAAGACGTCTCTCCAAAACATGTTTTCCGTTTTCTCAGCTGCTATTTCTGGATAATGTTTCCCACCTGTTATCAATCTATTTCTGTCAATATGGTCTATTAAAGTTGTGCATTAGATGTTATTATTCTACGAATCCATGTACATTTTAGACTTTGAATGAAGCATTGTATGTTTACCATTCTTAAACCACCGTTTTCATGATCATTAACAAGTATATCTTTCCGTATTTTTGCGGGTCCCTGCCAAAGAAATTCGTATAGCAATTTGTTTAACTGATTTATAAATTGTTTACTCGGATTAGGCAAGCTAATGAAAAACTGGGTGAATATTGATAAGAACAGGGTTTTAGTCACTGCAAGTTTTCCTATTGGCGTAAGATATCTTCTCTTCCAGAAAGTTATCATATTTTTCACTGAAACTAATTTTTCATCAAAGTTACTTTTCACCATTTTGTCAAGATCGATGTTAAAATGGACACTCAATAGTTTGAAGTCATATTTTCCCCAGACTAGTTTGAATTTAGTTTTTATTGAAGCTGAGCTATATTTTTTGAACCTATCCATATGACATGAGTTTTTTCAAACTTCATGTTTAAACCTGATATATCTGCGAATTTTGTAAGTTCATCTAGCGTCTCATCCAGAGACTGTGTTGAACCGTCCAGAATGATTGAGGTATCATCAGCAAATTGTGAAAGAACATGTTCTATTCCATTTATTTTAATACCTTTGATGATTTTGTTCGAATGAATTTTTTTATTAAGAATTTCTACGCAGATTAGGAAGATGTACGACGATAATGGGTCTCCCTGTCTGCAGCCTCTTTCAAACTTGAAAAAGTCAGTTAAGTAGCCTACCCGTTTTGGATGACGCTAGATTCAATTCCATTATAAAACACCTTTACCCACTTTTTGAATGAAGCACAAAAGTTAAAAAAGTCCAGAGTCTTAAATAAGAATCTCCACGATAAGGAATCGAACGCTTTTTATACGCCCGAAGGGACGTATTATGGTATGGCTCATGTCGTCCGTCCGTCCGTCCGTTAGCAATTTCTTGTGCAACTAACTCCTCCTTTATTTTTCAACATAATTTCTTCAAACTTTCAGGAATGATAGATACTGATGTGTAGTTGTGCATATCAGTGAGATAACTCTCATATCATTTTTCATTCTGGAGTTATTGCCCTTTGATAGTTTCGGGTAGCAATTTCTTGTGCAACTAACTCCTCCTTTATTTTTCAACATAATTTCTTCAAACTTTCAGGAATGATAGATACTGATGTGTAGTTGTGCATATCAGTGAGATAACTCTCATATGATTTTTCATTCTGGAGTTATTGCCCTTTGATAGTTTCGGGTAGCAATTTCTTGTGCAACTAACTCCTCCTTTATTTTTCAACATAGTTTCTTCAAACTTTCAGGAATGATAGATACTGATGTGCAGTTGTGCATATCAGTGAGATAACTCTCATATCATTTTTCATTCTGGAGTTATTGCCCTTTGATAGTTTCGGGTAGCAATTTCTTGTGCAACTAACTCCTCCTTTATTTTTCAACATAATTTCTTCAAACTTTCAGGAATGATGGATACTGATGTGTAGTTGTGCATATCAGTGAGATAACTCTCATATCATTTTTCATTCTGGAGTTATTGCCCTTTGATAGTTTCGGGTAGCAATTTCTTGTGCAACTAACTCCTCCTTTATTTTTCAACATAATTTCTTCAAACTTTCAGGAATGATAGATATTGATGTGTAGTTGTGCATATCAGTGAGATAACTCTCATATGATTTTTCATTCTGGAGTTATTGCCCTTTGATAGTTTCGGGTAGCAATTTCTTGTGCAACTAACTCCTCCTTTATTTTTCAACATAATTTTATAGAACAGCCTTCGGGCGTATATTGCCCCGTCTTGCGGTGCTCTTGTTCAAAGTCGATTACTGCACATCTCTGGTCCTAACTGCTTGCATTACACAAAACATTACTGTTTTTACAATAAACAAACGGCACAACCCTGTGTTCAGCTTACAGTCGGTATGATATTACCTGTATATATGTTATAAGTACTGCCCCAGTATTTAAGGCCTTGATCTAAGCATGTTAATGTTAAACATTTCCCTGTCCTTTTTCCACCCCAAATTTTAGCACCTTTTGGGTATTCATAAACCAAATATTTATTCTGAACCATCAGATCCAAACATTGCAGCCATTTCTGAAATCAAAGAAGTTTCAAACTCCATCAGCAGACAGAGTAGACCCTGATCAGACGACTCCTATTGAAGTCATCTGATCTGGTTCCACACTGTTTACAAATGCTTGAAAATGTATCTATACAAAGGAAAGGGTTAAAGAAATTGATAAAAATGTATACACGTATATAGAGTACGCTTAAAACAATACATACACACACATATAATACATATATGTATATATTATATAACTGGCAATAGAATACATTTTTAAGTTATTAATTAAAGATTTTAAAGCCGTATAACATTTAGTCTTTTTTAATATCTATATATATATATATATATATATATATATACATACATACATTTATATATATATATATACATATACACATACATTGTCTCATCTCTCATAGGATTACGACAATGCATGTGTCATTTGTAGACTTAACCTTTATCCTGTTGAATCTCTGAAATATCTAACAATTTATCAACCCGGACATATGTTAAATACTGATGGAAATCGCAAAAATGTCTATTTCTTAACTTTAGCTGTGTAGACCCTGGCCACAAAGCAGAAGGCGTTCGATCTGGGTTCACACAACTATGGTAGTTAGCTTACATAACACGAACAAGCGAAGTATACAGGCCACAACGTCCATTGAACTCGCAGCGCTTAACCTTTTACATACTGAGTATGATAGCGAATGTTAAACATATTTGCCACTTATACCGAGTGATTACAAATAGTTTGGGTCCAAGTGAGACGCAGAGTTGCTCACTGTATCACCTGAATCTCGGCTGTCTGCATTGCTCTGCGGTGCTCCTTGATCGTGCCAGTAAGAAACATCCCTTCCGAAATTAAACAAATAAAACTTTGCTGTAAATTTACAGCAAAAGAAGGAAGGGCTGCGCCAAAAATATCTTTTTTATAATATCACTGTAAACAGGCATATATAACACAAGAACATTGTAATGTTTGTTAGTTTTATTGAGAATGGCAAAATAAGCAGAACAGTGATAGAACATAAAGCAAGTTGAAGAAACAAATTAAAAGTCAAACAAAAGAGGCATATGATCTGTTATAACGATCGTTATAGGAACGGGTACACATTATTTATAAACATTAGTTCTGGAGAAAGAAAGGCAGAAGACGGACGATGAGTGACCACATTAGATCACCGTTAGCACGTTGTGCTCAGGCAAGCAAAACAAAAATAAACCTTGGCATGACCATCTTACAGATAAAATAGACTGGGCAAGTACTTTTGGGTACGTAGGTTTGTATGGGCCCTTTAAAGGATCAAAAAGGTTGAGAACACACGAAAGTATTACTGAAATATATAGAAAACAACGTTTATGCAGATACATCTTTTTGGTTTGGGTTAAATGGCACTTTTGGCAATGAAACATGTAATTTGTGATTTGTCATGGTTTTAAATAATATATTTTGCCATTGTAAATTCCAATAAATAGATGCAAGGCGATGGACCAATACACATCATTTTATTTTAACATCGTGTATTTGCCTGAAAACATGTTTTAGAAGTTATGTAAGTCAGGCAATTCACCTTTGGTACTCAGATAGCTTTGGTAATGACCTTACAAATGACAGAGATACCTGAAATCAGGTCAAGGTCATTATTTTGAAAACTTGGCTGTCATTAAAATATTTCATATCTTCTGCACTACATATGCTAGACAATTTATATTTCGTATGCTGGGCCCGGTTGCATGACACGCAGTTAGAGCTTAGCTGTCTGCTAAATGTCTAGCTACTTGCTATTCATTTTGGTTTAGTAGCCAGCTGAAATAACTGGGTTGCATGAGCATAAAAATAGAAAGCTAGCAGCTAAAATAACGAGTCAACTTTAGAGGTACACCGAGCAACTTTAATTTTGCTAACTGCTGGCTAAAAACCATGTCTGGAACTATTCACTAGTTTCCCCACCGCCATAAGAAGACCTCGCACTTTTTGTAACTGGATTAATCCTTTGATCACGTTAAATTCACGACATTAAAATATATGAACGCTTCCGTTTTCGACGAAAGACATCAAGACAATAGCGGACTTGCAAAGGGATAACTTAACTTTTCCTTACGATAGGAAGGGATCCCTTTCCCCTGAAATGCAGGTTCTGCTTGTCCTCCGATTTTATGCCACCGGAGCAATCCAAAATTGTGTCGGAGACACAATAAATATACACAAGTCCGCTGTCTCTAGACTTATTCATCGTGTATCAGCTGCTTTATGTAGAAGGGCGGGGCGGTTCATCCACATTCCCTGCCAACGAGACGCCAACCGACAGAAACGATTATTTCACAATATGTTTGGCTTCCAAATGTAATCTGGTGTATTGACGGCTCCCAAGTTCTAAATCAGGCCCTACACAAACCGTGCATGAATTTGTCAACAGAAGGGCGTAACATCAACATCAAAGTGGTCTATAATGCCAATTTGAAATTGATAAACTGCGTTGTGAAATACCCAAGATCTGTCCACAATGCAAGAAAGCTACGAGAAATTTTGAACAGAATTCAAAAATTCTTGAAATATTTATTTTAGGAGACAGCCCCTACTTATTGCGTGACTGGCTGATGACACGCGTCTAAAGCCTCCATACTCATGCAGATAGAAGATTCAACTAGAGCTTCCACTAAAGGTGATTAATATTCACACCCACCACCTTGTCACAAGATGCAATGACTTCAATTCAAGAGGCAATAGGTCAATAATCCTTCATTCACACTTGTGAAAAGTTTTAAAGTCCAATGGAATGACTCGCATGACAATTAAGTCACACAGGTACACATCATTATAAATGCATAAGCAAAATTTAAGGTTCATTGGTTCACAGTTGTCCCTACGAACCCTTGTTGACTTCACATCCTCCCACTACCCTCAATCCATATATAAAGTTTCACAGTTGTGCCTACTATACTTGAGAGGTTATGCTCCCGTCAAAAATTTGCTTCTGAAAAGCAACTATGGGGAACATGTTAAAGAAGGGCATAATCCTGTCAAATTAGTTATGCCCCTTAAAGAAGAGTGCCTCAACATAACACTCATAAGGTGTACCAAGTTTGAAGACAATACCATAAATAAGTTTCAAGAAAATGACATGTCCCAATTAAGAGACAAAATATGAAGTTAAAAAGGGACATAATTCTGTCACATTTTGTGCAAGAGTTATGAAACATGGAGAAGACTGTCCCCACATAACACTTATAATATGTATTGAATTTGAAGGTAGTATCAAAAATAGTTTTCAGGAAAAAAGCAAATGACCCGGAAAAACGTGACGGTCGGACAAGGCGATTCCAATATAGCCCCACCACAGGTGTTGGGGGTAAACAAGGGTAACTGTTGAAAGGTGCATTGGGGTGTTCAAACGCCGCTTTCATTCTCTCCAATGAGCTGAAATACTCCCCTCCCAGAGCATGTAGAATAATTACAGCCTCTTTCGTACTTCACAACCTGGCCGTGGAGTTTTGAACCAGATGCTGGCGAACATTATGACAAAGGTGATAAGAATGATTGCTGCAGCATGGCCCCAACACAAACAAGACCTTGTCGCATGATTCAATTGATTTGGTCATAAAATCAAGAAACACAAATTTAATATTTGCCATGAGCTCCAAGTCCGGCATTTCATCAGGTTTTACATTCCCCTTATGTGGCTTCTTTCTAGCTCTCAGCTGAGTATTGGCCTCAGATGAAAATATGAACTATTCTTCTTTTACTAAAGAGACTGTATTTACAGCTCCAGTGACTGCTTGCTTCTCCTTGTTGGAAAGAGAAGTTTTGAACTTTCTCTGGGGAATGTTTTTGTGTTCTTTGTAATGCTCAGGTACAGCCAGTGTACGGACGAGAAAAGTTCTTCTTGCGGTTTCTTGTCGGACGCCATTTTGAGCCTGTTATTGCGAAATACATGCCGCTTACTGTAAGCTAAATGCACTAACTGATAGGTAAGTGGCTACAAGTTAAATTCAGCCCGTGCAACCGAGATAAAATCAAAGTTTGGCTGATAGTTAAGTAGCTGCCAGCTAGACATTAGCGGTCAGTTAAACTAGCAATTTTAACCTATGTGTCATACAACCGGGCCCAGATAGCTTACGTGAAGGTCTTTCAGTTGAAAAAGCCGGCTTTACTGCGGTTTCAACATGTTTTGCTCGTTTAACCCTTTACTCCATAAATACGCCTTTCAATGCCTTAGCAAACAGATTAGACCCAGATCAGACGGATCCTATAGGAGCCATCTGATCAGGGTCTGTTCTGTTTGTTTATAATATAATATATTTATAATTCTACAGTTTCTGTCATAAACAAAAATATATGTGTCCATGTGCTATTATAGCAAATTAATCTAATATTCATGACATCATTACATTTTTACATGAATATTCATGGAGGAAAGGGTTAATAATGCATTGAAAATAATGACTACCCCAAACTTTCTATTGGTGTTTTGGTGTTGGTTGCGTTTTGTGTGTGTCTTTTCCTGCTTTTTTTTCATTTAAAAATTAACAAAAATAAGAAAAATATGTACACTTGACACAATATTAAGGTGATGGTTGTTCTTGATAAAAAAGCACAACAAAGAATATAAAAGAAGGCATATGTCCATCCCATCTATACTAAAAAGTCTGCCAAGCAAATTTCGAACATATTTGAACCTAAGTATTTGACGTTCAAGCGTGACCTTGCCCTTGAGCAGATGCAGCGAAGGCATGGGTTCTGCAGATTGCCTCTATGATCTAAACATTTGAGTAAAGCTTAAAGAAAATCCTTTACTAGACATAGAACTTGTACTCTACTCTATGATCTGAACATTTGAGCAAATAGAAAATCCTTCACTGGATATACAAATGTAGGACTTGTAGAGTGGACACGAAATGTTACATGTTTGACCTTTGATATTCAAGGGTAACCTTGATCTTGAGCCGGCGCATTTGGGTCATGGGTTGTGCATGTCGCCTCGATGTGGTGACCATTTGTGCAAAGTTATTTAAAAATCCGCTGGTTGGTCTTTGAGATACAGAACGGACGGACACGACTTGTGACGGATAAACATACGGACGGACAGACAGACCGTGTCGCCAGATTGAAGGAAGGGGCCAATTTATTGGTATGTAGACTAATACAGGGCCATACACAGTCAAAGGGCCATGACCCCTTCACCGGTTGCTAAAAATTGCAGCAAATGCCTCAGGGGAGGTAAAAAAAAACACATTTTAAAATAAGACCCCATACCACATGTCCAAGGTTAGGATTAATTTACCCTCCAAGGGCCACTTTGGTGGACTGGTTAGGGTCAATGGGCCCTATGGCCCCTTGGGGTTTGTTTTACAAAAAAAGGCCCTGTATTCATTTCCAAGACAAAATGGGCCTAAAGCTCAATCTAGTAGACCGACAGACAAACGGACGGACAACCACGACGAAAACAATATGTTTCCCCGATATATGGGGAGATACATAATTAAATTGTTTGCAGAGTTGGTTTGATCTTTGAAAACTGGCACCTCAATAATTATGCATAAAAAAACAGGTATCTAATTTCAACATTAACATAATCGAAAAGATATTACAAGTACATACACGCCAGATGAATCACACAAACATTAACACACAATATAAACCAAACAAAGATGGTCATGAGATTCATAAATTCTCTTGTAAAAGCGCAAACCTGACAAAACACAAAATAAGTTATTTTGTAATGATGTTTTAGTGGAGTTCATGTACAGTAATTACATGTATGCAACAGATCATTGTATGTGATATTGTTGATGACATACCACGGTAGTTTAATGGAAACTTCTAATCAAAATGGTTAATGTGCATTGTCAGGATGTTGGGTGATGTCCTAATGACAATACCCAATCTCAGACCTTTTAGCTCACTAGAACACAAAGTGCTCAGGGTGAGCTTTTGTGATTGCCTGGTGTCCGTCGTCCGTCGGTGTGCGTCGTGTGCCGTGCGTCGTCAACAATTTGAACCTTTCAAAAGTTCTCCTCTGAATCTATAGGGTTCTCAGCTGTCATATTTGGCACATAACATCACCTGTAGGTGCTCTACAATATATAATTTATACTCCTGGGGTCAAAATTGGCCCCGTCCCAGGGGTGACCAGTTTTCTATAGAAACATATTATAGTGAAGACATTAAAAATCTTCTCCTATGAAACTGGAAAGTTCTTAGCTTTCATATTTGGCACATACATGTATCATCATGTTCAGGTCCTCTACATAATTTATATTAAGTATGCCCCTTGGGTCCATACTGACCCCGCTCCAGGGGTGGCCAGTTTTCTATAGATCTAGAAACATATAGTGAAACATTTGGAAATCTTCTCCCCTGAAACTCGAAGGTTCTCAGCTTTCATATTTGACACATAGCATCATGTTCAGGTTCTCTACAAAAGTTTTATAAATTGTGTCCCTGGGGTCAAAATTGGTTCCGCCACAATATGCAACAATACCGTCATATAAAATGTTCTTTACGCATTTGCAAACAGAGTAGACCGAGGCCAGACGGTCACTGTGGGATACGTCTGATCAGGGTCTGCTCTGTTTGCTGATGAACTTATAATAGTTCTGACTTCAGTCTCTACCAATACAAAAAAATCTAAGTACATGTACAATGTGCCATTTTAAAAATACAGCTGATAAATTTTCATCATGCCATTTTTTAATAAATATTAAACAGGGAAAGAGTTAAGATGCAAATAAAATGATCAACAAAAATACTGGTGAAATATTAAATTCCATTTACAGTAAAACCCCACTAAACCGGGGTTTTAGGAGAGAAGAAAAGCAGATCTTTTTAAACCAGTGGTTGCTTAATGCAGATTGAAAGTCATGCAGAAAGGTGTTTTAAACATAATTATCTTCTCCATGCTGTCAAGACTCTATTTTTACACATTTAAGTTTTTCCTGTTTTCTGTTTCTTTAATATTCTGTTTTGTCTAACCTTTTCCTTCGTTGCATTCGTTTTTGACAGCTTTATATGTTTCGTTATAATTCCTTGGTACAGATCGTATTTTCTGACATTCTGGTGAGATTTTGATTGAATATATTTCCTGTGTTGCTTTCATTTGTTTATATATGAGTTTATCTTATCGTTTACTTTGTCACCCGATCTCTTCATCATTAAAACCTATTTAAAAAGAACAGAAACTAAAGGCAATATATAACCCGTTCTGCGACGTCAAATGTTGAAAGGGACATTTAATGTGGACTATTTAATTTATTGATAAAATACAATATAATAAGAAAACTATTATAAGTTATATATAGAGGATCTTACATGTGTGTTCTTGATTATTGGGTTTATTAAATGAGTCTTTTTAAATCGATAAAAAACGAGCTTTAGCGAGTTTTTTTTATCGTTTTAAAAAGGACGAATTTAATAAATCCAATAATCATGAACACGAATGCAAGATTCTATTTATAACATAACAAACACAAATGTTTTTTGCAGCCAATATTTCAGCAGTAACGTGGATTGTTATGAATTCTCCTTACATATAGAAATGATGAATGAAATGAGTTATTAGGTTCGCTAAATAACTGGAACAAAGTAGATCCAAAATTTCCAACTGTTTTTTGACTAACTGTCATATCAACCAGGATCTAATTTAGACCTCTCTGATATTCAATTTAACTGTGATAGTTTATGATAACAAAAAACTACAGAAACACGTCAAAATAATTTTTTGAGTTACAGTTTCGACATACAAACACGTCACATTATGACGTCACTGTACACAACATGTGTATGTGTAAAGTGCGCCATTTGCTAATAGTTTAAATGAAGACTACACGCAGTTTCGCCTACACGTCTGACACTCACTGTCAATGGGATTAAAATGCGCCTTCGTTTTGGTATATTAAGCCCTTCATCAGTGTTGTAAACACATGGACATGGATATTTCCACCGTGAAAAAGTTTATTGAAATTTACAAAAGATTCAGTACGAACTGCTGCATAAAATGTGTTGGAACAGGAGGAAGATTTTCGCGATCAGCTAATTTGGAGTATAACATATTTGAAATATGTTTGTGCTGTGCTGGATTCAGATGACTATAGTTGTTGATTGATGTTTGTGCTGTGCTGGATTCAGATGACTATAGTTGTTGATTGACGAGATATTATTACGAGTAGAAATCTGCATAAACAAAAGGACATGCCGTGAAGAATTAGTAGAATGGATGGTTTGGGTCAGAGTAGCTGGTAGGTATTTTTTTGGCATACATTTTGTAGATATTTACTGACAGCGATTACAATTTGTATTATTTTATCGAAATTAAGGCGCAAGTGCCAACAGTTCTTTGCCATCTATCGTTACTCAATCGTTGACAGGTAGGTCACCATCCACCAGTTTGTTTGTTTTGACAGCGCGTATGAATACAGTTCGGTCGTTCGAATGTTATTCACTAGTGAATATATGCCCGTGAATATCAAAATATATATGATAGTGTTACGTCACGCTGAAGCAACAAGTTATGTTATAAATCAGATTAATCAACAGAAAAAAGGATATTTTATACAATGAATGATATTTTAATTAATTCACGCAATTCAAAATAAAACAACTTTAAATTTGTCTTTCTTGTGGACATTTCATGGGACAAAAACAATGTTTAAACGCGTATCAAGCAATGGTACACAGAACATATTTTAGAATACAAATCTTAAGTTTAATGGTATTTTGCAAAGAAATTTTCACTAGGTCACGTGTTGTTAATTCCTGAATTCTTTAAAAAATATTTGAACCATAACGTCTTGAAATGACGTAACATGATTGCTGCAGACTATTTATGTGATATTTCCCGCGCTTAACGGCAAAATTAAATGAAAATTAAGCTATGTCGGATGAAAATGTAACGCGGGACATCCGTATATTAGCTGTTACTTAGATTTCCTGCGGTGATTATTCTTGATTTATCTCAAGAAAAAAATAAATCCATTAACAGCATTAAGAAGCGCATTATATTAGCTTTCGTTTGATATATAACAATACTATAATAAAATAACAGACGTTATGTACTATTCAGATGAAATCGCTGGATTAACATATTTTCAAAAGTGGCACTGGTTTTTGACGTTACATCATAGTGAAAACTTTGAAAATCTTATCCTCTGAAACTTGAAAGTTCTCAGTTTTCATATTTGGCACATAACATATCATGTTCCGGTTCTCTACAAAAATTATATAAATTATGCTTCTGGTGTCAAAATTAGCCCCGTCCCAGTGGTGGCCAGTTTTCAATTGAAATGCATAATAAGGGAAAAGGGAGGTAATTCCCAACGTTTGATTTCATTACTGTTTGAGTATTGTACAATGTTCCTAAAATCTTTTGAATATACTTCTTGTTTACATTTTTAATCAATGCATATAATAATATAATGTATTTAGCTTTATTCAATTTTTTAAACCAATTTTAATGAACAACATTCTGTATATAATATAGTTGTTCTATATGGTATGAGACTAGCATGTTGAAACACTATACATTGTGAATCCTGTTTGTTCTTTTCTTTAGGTTTATGTAATAGTTGTCCCAGCCATGTAGACCAAGAATTGTATTTTACACCTTATTTCTATATGAGGTATTCTAGATACCTGCTTTAGGTGAGTCAGTCATGTAGACTCGGAATTGCTATGTGAAGAGATCTGTAGATGGTAAGTACAGGTAAACCACGCTACATTGAGACTTGTTGTTATTTTGTTGTTTACATAACACCGCAAAAGTACAGGGCCAGACAACACACTTTAGTTACTCGCCACGTATTATGTACTGGGCTTTGGTCTAATGGATATGTACCTAGTCTTGCAAACAGGGAGTCGTGGGTTCGAATCTCAAGCTATGCAGTTTACTTTATTTTCTTTAAAAACTGATTTGCTATTTGTAATTTTCACTTTAATTTTTATTCTTTTTTTAAATTATATGTTAATATTTTGTTAATAATTATTACATGTTATTAATATCTATTGTTGTTTTGTACGGACAGTATTTTAATGAAAAAAAATATATTAGTCACTGGTAAGAATCGAACTCAAGACCGCCACATGCAAGTCCAGATACATATCCATTGCACCAAGACAACTATGTTGAAAAAAAATGCGTTTTGCTAAGGCTTTTAAAAATAAAGAAGCACTGTAGTCGCTTCGTTTTGTTTACATTAGAGTAGGTCATGTTTTGTTCCAAAATAAGTTGGTCTATCTGTACTGTGTCAGACCTGTTTTGTAGATTACAATTTCTTCTTCTGAAACAAAAAATTCAGGGTGGGTGACGGGTAAAGCCTCCCCTATGGCTTTGCCTGCTACAGAAACATATACCTCAGGGTTGACTTGTTTTCCATATTTAATATAGATCTAGAAACATACATTGTATAGTGAAAACTTGAAAAATCTTCTCCTGAAACTGGAAGGTTCTCGGCTTTCATATTTGGCACATAGCATCATCTGGAAGTCCCCAACAAATGTTATAATTATGAATTATGCCACTGGTTTAAAATGAGGCGCGACCCTAGGGATGGCCAGTTTTCTACAGAAACATAAGTGAAAACTTTGAAAAGCTTCTCCTCTGATTGTCTGGTGAGCGATATCGGACCCATCATGGCCCTCTTGCTTAAATGTTTCGGGCGTTCTGATGTGACACTGCCTGGAGCCAAACACAACATAAGGTTTGAAACTATGAAATGAATGTGGCTGGGCTATGCTAGCGTGAATGATAACATATCATGCAGGTCCAACATGTGTCGTCAGCCTGGAAAGCTCAGTGGCCACAATTTATTTATTTAGGCATGCATTTATAAATATATGATATATATATATATATATATATGAAGCTGATCAGGGCCTAAATTATAAACACAATTCTAAACTAAAAAGCAGTCTGAAAATAAACTTACCACTTCTAATTATGTGACTGACATGGTTCATTGATTATTTCATGTTTACATATGCATTGCTTTAATTATCTCCATGTTAATATTTGGTATTGCTATTGTAACCATGTTACTTGCACAATATTGAAATAAATCTGTCTATCAGGGCCTAAGAAATGGCAACACAATTGAAACTAATAAGCAGTCTGAAAGCAACTTTACTCATTCTAATATATATATTATTAAATAAATTTAAATGCAAAATGGTGCATATGTTTGCATTTTTCTTGAGTAAAGATATAATTTATTAGGCTTGATTGAAATTGTTAAAAAAAAAGTTTAGTAATTTTAGTTAACGAAATAATTGATGCATAGATTAAAACCACTGAAAAAGGTGAAATAGTTATTAAAGGGAGGTACTCACAGAGCGAGACGACACATAACTGCTTAAATGTTTTGTCAGAGTTATTGTTCGTTGATATGAACTCTTCAGTGAAAAAAGTAAAAATTGTGCTACATTGACCAAAAAATCCACCATTCCGAATAAACACATACTGGGGCTGCGCATGGCGCAGCCCAATAAAGGGGTGCCCTTGGTACAGTATAAATATATATGTAAGGTAGATAACTAAGTTTCAACTATCCGGTGCTCATTGACCTTCCGCACTCTAAGCAACTGTTCGCTGTAGACTGTGCCTTTTGATTTTAATTCTAAAGCTATACACTTATTTTTATTTCTGCCAGATACACAATCAGTGTCTGAAAGCATTTTGGATCCAGATGAGATACTGAGTTACTCGGCGTCGCATATGGACCCAAACTGTCCGCAAAAGGCCCCGCAAGCCCAGAGCGCCGAACGCATTTCGATGCTCGTACCAGCATTTGCATTCCTTCTGAAATAAAGTGAAGTAATGTTTTGGTACGGTCTGTCTTTCCCATACCGAGGAATTTTACATCTGCCGAGAGGTTCGTCTACCAATTACCGTTATAAGGAGCAGAGTGTCAAGAGAAGGGAAAAAACAAATGCATTGGATCCTAGATGAGACGCCGCGTGTTTGATGTCTCATCTGGATCCAAGTCACTTTGTTTGGCCAACCTGTCAAATACCAGGTAACTATAATACGCTGCGAATGTATCGTCATAACACCCTTTTCCGGCCAAACATCCATGCCAGAGTGAAAGATATACCATGAATATTAACTGGCTTAATTCCGCAATGGCATATGCAACAGGATAATTGGTTCCGGTAGACCCTGTATTGTTAGTTCCACCAGTATTTCAAAAGTACACATAGCAGACTCCGTTCAAAGGCTTCATACGGAAGCCATTAGATCCGGGTCTACAATGTCTGCCAAATTGCGTGAGTGCGCTTCCGTGAGAGCAAGGTCAAACACCCATGTGCATGAGGTTTGACCCTTTCACAACCTTGATAACCCCAACACCTTTGTCTCATATGCGAGAGAGATTTCGCATCATGAAAGTAACTATAGCGTCTAAGCACTGAAAATGGAACAACGCAAAGTACAAGAGGTACAGTAAAACCTCTCTATAGCGGACACCAGATTACATCAAGTATTTTTTGTCAAAGGCAGGCGGCTGCCCACAGCAAGGTGAAGGCAAAAACAAAACGCTTCTATAGGAGCGTTCCGTTTCACCCCGCTTCAAACAGCCACCTGCCCAAAAACCCCAACCAATTAACACAATTCAGTGGCCGTTATAGAGAAGTTTTACTGTATTTCAACAGACCCGTACAAATACAACTGAAAACAAGCCACACTGAGTCACGGCACAATAGTTGCCTATCCGAACTGGCAATATATATACAGAAGGTACAGTAAAAACTCTCCAAAACGGCCACAAAATACTTTTACCCTGAATTTCGAGATATGACATCATGTTACAGGACGAACGCAATGCAAAATATTTCCATAGGAGTCTTCTGCACTACTTCCGCTCTGTTTCACGTTCTGTCTAAAACATGGATATTCAATAACGTTCCAAAGAGTTCTGTCTGTATAGTGTCAGTTAACCCTCGCGGAGTTCCTCTGTCGCACAGACTGCGTCGCCATGTGCCAACGGAGTCTGTCATACACAAATTTCACTGAGAATAATTCGCGATCGCAAAATTAGTCCAGTTATTACTTATCGCTTGCGCTGGAATCACAAGCTGAGTTATAACCAGCTGTTCCCACCTTTTTCTTAGACCACGGTAGGCCAGTACTTTATCTGACGCGTAACTGTGTTCTCCGGGATTCCGACATCAGTTGCGTATAATTTCCCCTCAAAAGACCATGCCCGTTCGATCCTGGCAGGCTCCTTCAATCTCAATGACATTAAAGCATCATAGTTGGTGCGTGTCAGGTCTTCATTTATATAAATACCATACCCCTTTAACTTCCTGGTCTGAGAGAGAATGTCAAAATCTCATTTTAACTGAAAAAGCTACTTAAGCAAGGATACAGATACCATAAACTAAGAAAAACTTTCTCTAAATTTTAATATCGAAATCTCTCACTTATTGGCAAGTACAGATGTTATCTCGAGGCACTCCTGCGACATGGTATTCCACATCCTGAATTTTATGGTTGTCGACCCTTTTACAGTCGGCAATCATGCAGCCCTCTTTGCATGTACGCCGACAAGAAAGGTTTGTGAGGTTAGTATGTCCGTAAACCGGTTTAAACCCCAGTGGTGATTTTGCAACTGACCGTGCCAAGGCGATATTCTCTTTGTCACCCTTGCTTTTGTTTATCTTGTGTCTTTGTACTTGTGCTTTTGTTCATGTGTGGAATGTTTGTTTTTAGCTCATTAGAGCACAAAGTGCTCAGGGTGAGCTTTTGTAATCCCCCGTTGTCCGTCATCGTGCGTTGTGCGTCGTTCGTCGTCTGCCGTCAACAATTTGAACCTTTAAAAATCTTCTCATCTGAATCTACAGGGTTCTCAACTTTCATCTTTGGCACATAGCATCATATTCAAGTCCTTTACAAAAGTTATATAAATTATGCCTCTGGGGTCAAAATAGGCCCCGCCCCAGTGGGGCCTTGTTTTCAATAGAAACATATAGAAAATCTTCTCCTCTGAAACTGGAAGGTTCTTAGCTTTCATATTTGGCACATAGCATCATGTTCAGGTCCTCTACAAAAGTTATATAAATTATACCCCTGGGATAAAAATTGGCCTGTCACAGGGGTGGCTAGTTTTCAATAGAAACATATAGGGAAAACTTTGAAAATCTTCTCCTCTGAAACTGGAAGGTTCTCAGCTTTCATATTTGACACATAACATCATGTTTAGGTCCTCTACAAAAGTTTAATAAATTATGTCCCTAGGGCTAAAATTGGTCCCACCCCAGGGGTGGCCAGTTTTCAATAGAAACATAATTATAGTGAATATATGAAAATCTTCTCCTCTTAAACTGGAAGGTTCTTAGCTTTCATATTTGGCACATGACATCATGTTTAGGTCCTGTACAAAAGTTATACAAGAAAATCATTGATGCGAAGCATCAAAAGGCGCGTATTACTGAATAATAATCAAACCTATTTTATTTAATATTTAAATATGGGGTAAAGTAACAACCAACATTTTGTTTTTCATACATGTTTCGATTTACATCTTCACCAGGACATAACAAAGTGGAAGTGACGTCATATTTTTTTAATATAATATTTAAGTAATGTCAAAAAAATGTCTAAATGTTTTAGACTACTCATATGGCCTTAGTAACTTAAAAATATCATCAGTTTCATCACAAAGGGCCCTTGAATCGGCAGTCATTCCAGTCGGGTGACCCTAGTTATACCCTTTCAGTCTCACACTGGACCCCTTATCCCTTTTCAGGCTAAATATTCATGTAAGAAATAATGACATCATGAATATATATTATCCCACCTTTTATAATGGCATGAACACACAAATATTTAATTTCTAATCTGAACAATTTCTTAAGTTCACAGCTTATTGCAGGTCTAAAGTAATGCTGACAACTCATGTAGGTTTTAAGACATAATAGTATTCATTTCATACTGTATATTATCCAATTCGAGATAGCAAAGTTCAACTGTATGTCTAAATGAAAAGCCAAGGAGTGTCTATATTATTTCATAAGTAAACAGAGAAGATTCAGTAGGAGCCATATATAAATGGCAATTGTGATATGATATATGCAGAAATGAATCCAATAAAAAATAAGGACATATGTTGTTGTTAGATGTTAGCCTTAAGCCTGTTGCTGGCGGATGAATGATTATTTTTGCAAACACTTTGGGTCTAGATGATATGTTGAGTAACTCAGTTTCTTATCAAGATCCAAACTGTTTGACACCTTGCTTGCATATAGCGGGTGAAAATTTGTGTAAAAAAACAACAACTTTCAACCAAAAATGTGTACCCATAATTAAAAGTAATCCGATCATACATGCCGTTAAATTGAGTGATACATCATCAAAGAAGTAACTAGTATAATTAGTACAAACTGTCGCGGCTATAAACATTTCTGATGACACACAGGTACCACCATTAACAGTAATTTGCATTACAACATAATTCAAACAGCGATTGATTTTGTTTGTTTGATACTTATAAAGGTTATATTTTAATTACAATTAAAGCATTATCTACTGTCTATATCGTTGATTCTGTAAAATCTTTGACTAACAGTTTACAAAATCATTAATATAATTACAAATGTAAGCAATAATCAATATCTGCAGCATTTTTAAGCCAACATCAAATACTTTATTCTCGTGGGTTTATTTTCGTCATATAGAGTGGATACAGATGGGACTGTTGAGGAATAACTAAGTGCAATAGTTGACAGTTAGGAACTGTCAAATCTGACTGTATTTCTCTTCGCGTTCTTTATTTCTTGTCAAGGGTCCATTTTCCGACAGAGAACATATTTTGCTTAAAATTTGATGTCTGTTACTGATTTATTCCACGTATTCCTTGGTCGTTTCGGTCCCAATCGTGGCCGAAACGACCAAGGCCGAAACGGATTGCGTCCGAAACGACCCGGGACCATTAATTTTGAGTCCACTCTAGGTTTACCCTGTTTGTAAAGATGTATCTATGAAGTAAAATGTTGTGCCTGGGTCTTAAATCATGCTCTAGCATAAAACATGTGTATATATCAATTAAAAACACTAATTATTACATATTATTAATAACCCGCAATTCTTCACTCCTTTCGAGGGATTTACTGTGGCGAAAGGATTAAGTAATCCGTTTTCCCTGTAAATGTCATCAATGTATTAATGATGTGTTCATATATTCAGGCTTCTATCAGTATATTAATGCCAAATAAATTTAAAATATAAAAATTATGTACATATCATTTATAATAACTAATAAATAGCCGTTATTAATTTTTAATCTTCCTTTCGCCTCCTTTCGCCCAAAGCCACCCTTTCGTCTTTTAGGCATACTCGGTTTCGCAACATCTTAGTCATTTCCTCGGTGATTATCCTTGATGATCTTGCCGTTGCGGTATATACATTTTGTATTAGCCCCGACCATAGGGGAAATCATTTTCTAACATTTTCATTTCCAAAATACATACAATTATACAGTGGAAACAAATATGTCGACCTGTTTCCAACTACATATAATTGTATTATTCCAGTCATACTGTTTTTACACTCATAAACCACAAATTACAATTCCACAATAGTTTCACAAGTCTTGATAAATCAGCCCTCCTACCAGTGAAATTCAACCTAATGCGTTACATATAGACGCGAAAGCTAATGCTTTCGCGCCGATAAATTATGCCCCTGGAGTCAATATTGGCCCGCCCCATGGGTGGCTAGTTTTCAAAAGAAACATATAGGGAAAACTTTGAAAATCTTCTCCTCTGAAACTGGAAGGTTCTCAGCTTTCATATTTGACACATAATATCATGTTTAGGTCCTCTACAAAAGTTATATAAATTATGTCCCTGGGGTCAAAATTAGCCCGCCTCAGGGGTGGCCAGTTTTCAATAGAAACATAATTATAGTGAATATATGAAGATATTCTCCTCTTAAACTGGAAGGTTCCTAGCTTTCATATTTGGCACATGGCATCATGTTTAGGTCCTCAACAAAAGTTATATAAATTATGCCCCTGGGGTCAATATTGGCCCGCCCCATGGGTGGCTAGTTTTCAAAAGAAACATATGGGGAATTTTTTGAAAATCTTCTCCCCTGAAACTGGAAGGTTCTCAGTTTTCATATTTTACACATAACATCATGTTTAGGTCCTCTACAAAAGTTATATAAATTATGTCCCTGGGGTCAAAATTGGCCCGCCCCAGGGATGGCCAGTTTTCAACAGAAACATATAGTGAATATATGAAAATCTTCTCCTCTGAAACTGGAAGGTTCTCAGCTTTCATATTTGACACATAGCATCATGTTTAGGCCCTCTACAAAAGTTATATAAATTATACCCCTGGGGTCAAAATAGGCCCCACCCTAGGGGTGGTTAGTTTTCAATAGCAACATATAGTGAAAACTTTGGACTTCACAACAGCAGGTGTTAAGTGCTTGTGTGGCGGCCGTAAAAAGTCGCCCCGTACTTCATTCTCAGTGTTGTTATACCTTCTGATCCTTCGAGATCATGAATTTCAGTACTTCTTGTTCTGAAAATTGAATACCGCTTAAGCCGGTGCTAGGGGGCGTGAGCAGTGTTGCACTTTCAATTACTGTTCATGAACAGACTCAATAAAACCGAGTCTGCAACTTTCTCTTTTTGTGTTGCAATTTTTGCTCTCGGGGATCACCCCCATTCAGAATTTTTAAGCAGGTGCTAGGGGGCGTGATTAGTGTTGCACTTTTAATTACTACTCATGAACAGACTCAATCAAACCGAGTCTGCAATTTTCTCTTTTTGCATTTCTACTTTTGCTTTCGAGGGATCACCCATTTTCAGAGTATTTGAAAATCTTCTCCTGAAACTGGAAGGTTCTCAGCTTTAATATTTGGCACATAGTATCAAGTTCAGGTCCTCTACAAAAGTTACATAAATTATGCCCCTGGGGTCAAAATTGGCCCGCCCCAGTGGTACATGGTCAGTTTTCAATAGAATAAATCGTGAAAACTTTGAAAATCTTCTCCTCTGAAATTGGAAATTTCTCAGCTTTCATATTTGGCACATAGCATCATGTTTAGGTCTTCTACAAAAGCTATATAAATTATGCCCCTTGGGTAAAAATTGGCCTCGCCCCAGGGGTGCCTTTTTAGCTCACCAGAGCACTTTTGTGCTCAGGATGAGCTTTTGCGATCGCCTGATGTCTGTCATCGTCTGTCGTGCGTCATCCGTCGTCGGGTGTCAACAATTTCAACCTTTAAAAATCTTATCCTCTGAATCTACAGCGTTCTCAGCTTTCATATTTGGTACATAGCATCATCTGTAGGTCCTCTACAAAAGTGATATAAATTATGCCCCTTGGGTCAAAATTGGCCGCCGCCCCAGGGGTGTTCAGTTTTCAATAGAAACATATAGTGAAATTCTTCTTCTCTGAAACTAGAAGGAAGGTTCTCAGCTTTCATATTTGGCACATAGCTTCAACTTCAGGACTTCTACAAAAGTTAAATAAATTATGCCCCTATGGTCAAAATTGATCCCACCCCAGGGATTGCCAGTTTTTTGTAGCCGACTGATTAAACAACCCATGGGATCGGGAGTTATGCATAGGAAAAACTTTAAAAATCTTCTTGTCAGAAACTACATGTCCCAGAGCTTAGCTATTTGGTGTATAGATTTACTTAGCATACCTTTATGAGTTTTTTAAGTATCATAGTTCTGGGGTTAAAATTGGCCATGCCCTGTGTGTATAGACTTCTTCACATCAGAAACAACAGTTTAAAGGTTTCTCTTTAATATCAGCCTGAGACTAGCTAGTGTGAGTGCTGATGTAATCACCCTTAGCCTGATCAGTAGAGTAGAAATTGTGTTTAGACAAATAACACACTCATTTTAGATTGAGAAAACGCACTCATTTTAGATTGAGAAACCTATGTGAAAACTCTTAAAGCTTTATTTCATACCTATGCCCTGTATTTTAAGCTGCCAGCTATCAATATAGAGCCTATCAGTGTATCTTTTGTGAAGTTCAGATTAATGCAAGTTCGAGTCGTCTATACTCTACCCATCAGTACTCTTATGTTGTCTTTTTAGCTCACCAGCACACTAAGTGCTCAGGGTGAGCTTTTGTGATTGCTTGATGTCCGTCGGCGTGCGTCGTCCGTCGTCAGTCGTCAACAATTTGAACCTTTAAAATCTTCTCCTCTGAATCTACAGGGTTCTCAGCTTTCATCTTTGGCACATAGTATCATCTTTAAGTCCTCTACAAAAGGGGTATAAATTATGGCCCTGGGGTCAAAATTGGCCCCGCCCCAGGGTGGCCAGTTTTCAATAGAAACATATAGTAAAACTTTGAAAATCTTCTCTGAAACTGGAAGGTTCTCAGCTTTCATATTTGGCACATAGCATCATGTTTAGATGCTCTACAAAAGTTATATAAATTATGGCCCTGGGTCAAAATTGGCCCGCCCCAGGGGTGGGCCGTTTTCAATAGAAACAAATAGTGAAATCTTTGACACTCTTCTCCTCTGAAACTGGGAGGCTCTCAGCTTTCATATTTGGCACATAGCATCATGTTCAGGTCCTCTACAAAAGTTATATAAATTATGACCCTGGGGCAAAATTGGCCCCGCCCCAGGGGTGGGCCATTTTCAATAGAAACAAATAGTGAAATCTTTGAAACTCTTCTCCTCTGAAACTGGGAGGCTCTCAGCTTTCATATTTGGCACATAGCATCATGTTCAGGTCCTCTACAAAAGTTATATAAATTATGGCCCTGGGTCAAAATTGGCCCGCCCCAGGGGTGGGCCGTTTTCAATAGAAACAAATAGTGAAATCTTTGACACTCTTCTCCTCCGAAACTGGGAGATTCTCAGCTTTCATATTTGGCACATAGCATCATGTTCAGGTCCTCTACAAAAGTTATATAAATTATGACCCTGTGGCAAAATTGGCCCCGCCCCAGGGGTGGGCCATTTTCAATAGAAACAAATAGTGAAATCTTTGAAACTCTTCTCCTCTGAAACTTGGAGGCACTCAGCTATCATATTTGGCACAAAACATCATGTTCAGGTCCTCTACAAAAGCTATATAAATTATACCCCTGGGGTCAAAATTGGTCCCGTCCCAGGGGTGGGCAGTTTTCAATAGAAACAAATAGTGAAACATTTGAAAACCTTCTCCTCTGAAACTTTAAAGTTCTCAGTTTTCATATTTGGCGCATAGCATTATGTTCAGGTCCTCTACAAAAGTTATATAAATTATACCACTGGGGTCAAAATTGGCCCCGCCCAAGGGGTAGCCAGTTTTCAATAGAAACATATAGTGAAAACTTTGAAAACATTCTCCTCTGAAACTTGAAAGTTCTCAGCTTTCATATTTGGCGCATAGCATTATGTTCGGGTCCTCTACAAAAGTTATATAAATAATGGCCCCGGGAGTGAAATCTTTGAATATCTTCTCTGAAACTGGAAGGTTCTCAGCTTTCATATGTTGCACATTATACTAAGCACAATGTTCAGGTCCTCTACAAAAGTTATATAAAGTATGCCCCTGGGGTCAAAATTGGCCCCGCCCCAGGGGTAGCCAGTTTTCAATAGAAACATATAGTGAAAACTTTGAAAATCTTCTCGTCTGAAACTGGAAGGTTCTCAGCTTCCATATTTGGCACATAGCATCATGTTCAGGTCGTCTACAAAAGTTATATAAATTAAGCCCCTAGGGTCAAAATAGGCCCCGCCCAAGGGGTAGCCAGTTTTCAATAGAAACATATACAGTAAAGATTGTTTATAACGTATCACAAGGGACCGTGGTAAAGAAAACGTTATAACAGAGAAACGTTATAAATATTTTATCTTTTATTCTAATCAAAAAGCTACCTGTGTCCACTCTTCTGTAACTTCTTTTGAATCGATATCTGTTTCTTTTTCCTACCGGGTTGAGATAAAGTTTAAATCACTTTGTCAATTGTTTTTAGGAACCCTGTGTTCGCGTTTCCCATGATTGCATGTTAAATTAAAGATTTCCCTATTGTAAACATATTTTCAAATTGCAAATGGCGGACGACTGATGTCGAGTGGAACTTCCGAATTTTCCGAGGATTAATACAGCTCTTAGAATTTTATGTCGTATTATAAAATTGAGGGAAGTTTGAGAACAGTCAGGGAAATTTGAAAATATAGGCAAATGTCAGGGAATTTAAAATGAGAATGAAGGTAATATATTTTAAAATTACAGAAATTATGACAGAAAGACGAAATTTGAAATTGTGTCAGGGAATATTGTTTCCTCTGGTTTAGGGCAACCCTGATCAAGGCTCATTGTTTACTATAGAATATTAAGTTTCAAAGGAGACATTGTATTCATCATGAATTAATTATAAAAAGGATAGAATGATGATAATAATACAACACTGACAACAATAATATTAATAATACAATAATAACATCATACAATTAAAATAATATGAATAGTAATAATAATAGTAAAGAGAATAATAGGTATATAAAAAAAGCAATTGAATAAAAAGAAATGGAAATATTACCAAATATGTGTATAGTGTAGATGGGACTGAACATTGAATAGGCCATTGCATAAGGAACAGAAAGGTATGGGATAATTGGGGATGGGTGGAGAATAGAATGAAGAATAGTGTAGAATAGATTAAGTAATGGGAATAAGACATGAAGTAATATTTGGCGTTCAACACATTAAACATGCACTCTTCAAATCAATTTACTAAAAGGACTTATGGCCATACATTCTGAAAAAAATAAAAATCAGTCAAATGATGTCTATATACAGGGTTTATTTACCAGACAAAAGCACTCTCAAATTTGTCCAGTCCTGATGCTTAGGGAGTACTTAGCCATCAGACCAGCCTGTTAAGGTCCTTTGTTTTGCCACCTTAATGGTCAACCCCCTTACGCGTTACCAATTCTCAGCAATGCTTAAGAAGTTCATTAGAGCTTTAGACCCTCAACTGCAAGCCTACATTTTGCATAGTTCCGTCTTGGGAGAACGGCTTAGCGGGGTTGGTCTATAGATCAAACAAAAAAGTCAGGTCTTTGGGTATCAGGCACTTACCAAGTCAATTTCAAATTTCCCCGACACATTTCATAGCGAAATTTAGTCTTTCTGTAATTTTAAAATATATTACCTTCATTCTCATTTTAAATTCCCTGACATTTGCCTATATTTTCAAATTTCCCCGACTGTTCTCAAACTTCCATGACAATTCCCTGACCTTGATTTTTTTCAATTTCCCTGACTTTTCCCCCCGACGCGTGGCAACCCTGTTTATGAATGACCCAAGCAGGTCAATTTTTGCAAGAAATGAGCAGCTTTTTAGGCCTATCCACTACACCAAACAGAAGTGTGTACAGATCTTTCCAAGCTATGATTAGTTTATAGACTCTTATTACCACTACAGAACAGATGTATTTCATTTGCAAAATAAGTATGTCCGAAATTTAGTGCTATCTGAATATTGGTACAATCTCCTTTGCAGTTTATTGTTTCATGTCCGGTTTGAAATGTGCAATAATTCTGACCAAATAAAAGTACAAAAATGAGTCATGCAGGAAACAGCACATACAGAACAAACACTCGCCCGAACAGCAACACAAGGAAACAGCAAATGTACATAAGTAGAAAAAACAACAAGAGACGCACAAAGACAAAACAAACATACAATAGGAGGAAGATGGAAGTACCGCCTTGGAACGGTCAGTGACAAAAGTCACTGGGGGGTTAAACCGGTTTATGGGCGCCCAACCTCAAACTTATTCCATCCCCATCCTAAAAGACAAACCGTGTAAATAAACGTATCCCCTCTCCGACTAATCTACAACAACCGCGACAGCAAATACAGTGGTAAAGTGCATGTATAACGAAAAAACATTTAAGTAAAGTCATCATTTATACTGGTACTATGGGGGTAGGACAGATGAGTTATCAAACGCCGATTGTGGTACCACACCCACTGGAAATATAAACATTCGGATATGATGGATCTGGGTAGGGACGAATGGAATTAATCAGGTTATTTTCTACTCGCAATTCTGAATTATGATCGAATGCAGATTTGAGGTTTCGACATGCAAAAGCAGGTCTAGGGCTGGAATATTCCATTTGAAAACCATGTTCGAAGACATCCGTCAGGTATTATATAGTTTTATAAAAATGTTTCAGATTTTGAACTTTAATTGGGAAACGACTTAGATGACAACAATGATGAAGGTCTCGTGAGCTATTATGAACCATGGTATCACAACTGAGCCAACCCACGCCCCTGTGCTGCCTAGGTGAAAGGCGAATAACAGAAAAATAGTTTAACTGTATGAGCTTTGGTTGGGTGTGCAGTCATGTAAATATTTCTAGATATCAGAAAAACATCTGACCGTTCTTCAACATTAGTAATTTTCTAGACATTTACCAGGGCCATTGCCAGTACACCATCCAGACTAATGGCCAGTAAAGGCCTCAGAACAATATGCAGAGTGGACTCGGGAAGAAAGGTGTAGCTCGACAAACTGGCCCTGTGAAATTTTGTCGCGGATGTTTGGGTCGACCCCTAATCCAAACACCACACCGACACTGGACAATGGAGCAGCTTTCCAAACAAGATCGGACAGAATAGTTATTACCGATATTACCGTTTTTTACCTATACTACCTATATAACCTGGTTGACAAGGCTGAATGGGTTGCCCCTCTTGGTCCTGCTGGACTGCTGTTGCAGGGCTTGTTGTCGGGCCACATTTACCATGGGTAGAGGCTAGGGTTGTAAAGGAGGTAACCTGCTGCAGGGTGTGGGGCTGGTTGTCAGGCTGTTGGATCTTCTGGCGGGGCCAACCGAGCGTGGCCTTTCATGTTTCTTGAACGGCCCATGGTCATGTAACAAAAGAAAAGCAAGTTTCACGAAAGGTGTGAATGATGTAAGCATGCAAGGAATGCATAAATGGAAAAGTAGTAAAGTCAAGCAGGCAAAGCCACATGCAAGACGCAACCACCACCAAAACACCGATAGACAGCATGACACACACACACACAACCACACACCCAAACGCACACACACACACACACACGAAATGAACACAGAAAACACCAAAAGACACACAAGAACCAGGGACAAACGTTCCACAACATGAACAAACCACAAGCACAAAGACGCAATGCAAACAAAAGGAAGGGTGACAAAGAGAGTACCGCCTTGGCACGGTCAGCAGCAAAAACACCACTGGGGGTTTAAACCGGTTTACGGACGTCCTAACCTCACACTTCTCTCAAAGTCACCCTAGCTTTACAAATATTGTAAATAAAGGTATCCCCGCTGGACTTACCCACAACATAGACCACGGTGAACACAGGACAACATGTAAAACATAGCATAATAACTGACAATCCGTCAAATATGTACTCAATGACTTTGCTGAAGTCAGAGCACCTGCAGGTAAGCCGTTAAGGGCACGACAGGGAAAAAATAATACATGAGTCTGGTAAGCTCCTCCTGTATCCAAGTTTAAGAGTATACCATCATAGAGTACTACCCTCGGCCTGTCATCGCGCAAGCAAAGAGGGAAGCGTAGCTACCGACTGTAAAAGGGTCGATAACCAAACATGCAGTGTGTTGCAATATAATAGGATCATAACCTTTCTTTTTAAATTTTTTAATGCGTTTTATAAACAAATCATGAAAATGGATATGACCCCGAATTTTCCTAAGTTTGTAGATAACATCCCCATAAAATTCTGGTTGAGAAATGCCTTGTCGCAGTAACGTCCGTAGATTGCAATTATATTTACTAATGAGAGGTAAATTTCGATAATAAAATTTAGAAAAGGTTTTCCGAAGTTTGTGATATCTGTAACCTTGCTTAAGAAGTTTATCAGTTATAACTAAATTACGTCTGTTAAAATCTTCAAGCAAAGAACAGGCTCGGGCAAACCTAATAAGTTGAGAAATATAAACACCATAAGATGTAGAACGTGGCACATCCCCATCTAGAAAAGGATAATTAACAATTTTAAAATTAAAATCTTCTCTTTTATCATATACTTTGGACGAAACTTTATCATTTGTAATTGAAAGATTCAAATCTAGAAATGAAGCATTAATGTCAGATTGATTAGCTTTGTTTAAAGACAGTTCTTTTGGGTAGATTGAAGAAACCATAGTATCAAAATAAGGATTATCTAAATTCAAAATATCGTCTAAATACCTTGAAGTTTTATTAAAAGCATTAACAATATCGGTCTGTGTATCAGGTTTTAAGCTAAGCATAAAATCCCTCTCGTAGCAATACAAAAACAAATCTGCAACAAGAGGGGCACAATTTGTACCCATGGGTATACCAACAACTTGACGATATATGGTATCTCCATAACGCACAAATATATTATCTAAAAGAAAGGTAAGAGATCTACAAACATCAAGGCAAGTCCACATTGTGTAATGTTCAACTTCTGAATTCGAAAAGAATGAACGTTGAACATTACAAGCAATGAACATTTTGTTTTCTCTGGCAAAGGTTTTTTCTATTAATTTAATAAGTCTATCCTTTATAAGATGGTGAGGTAGAGTAGTATAGAGTGTAGAGAAATCATAAGAGCTCAGTAAAGAAATGTTATACTGTTCATTTTCAAGTTTTGTTAAAACATCATTTGAATTTTTTATGGACCAAAAAACATTAATACCAGAATTTTCATATATTTTATCACAGTAGCGTTTAACATGTTCTTTGATCGTAGTAAGACAGGACGTCAAAAGTATAGATAATTTAGTAGTGGTACAACAGCTAGAGTTGGCAATAAAACGCGACTTATAAGGGTTTTTATGTAGTTTCGGAATCCAGTACAAAGTAGAAAGTTTATGTTGTTTTATGTTAGGACCAGACTTAAAATCATTGCACATTTTTACATGTTCCGAGACTATATCTTTTTCAGGTGTTTGAACTGTTATATAAGTTTTTGAATCAGTTAGCTCCTTCTTTAAAACATCAACATAATACAATCTTCAAATAATGATTACATTGTTTGATGCCTTGTCAGCAGGAACAAGAACATAATCTGAATGAAAATTAGAAATGTTTTTCTTCAAGTAGCGAAATGTAACTCTAGGTCGAGGTGGTAAAAGATGGTTATTTGATTTGTAAAAAGTTATTCGTGTATCAATAATATCGAAAATACATTCCTTCCAATCCGAAAGGGCATTAACATCAGCATGTTCTCGTCGACACCATTTGATGCAGAATTCTTGAATAGCTTCCGCAATATGAGTTCGACAAGCGTCAAAATCAATAAGGGAAGGTAATCTATATTTAGTTCTGGTCTTTTCTGAGGAATTACATCAGACATTAAACGTAATTGACGAAGCTGTCGTGGAATTGTAAAAACATTCTAAACAGTTATGTAGGCACACATGCACTTAAGAGTCTTCCGGATATGATGCAACGTTGAACAACAACCATAATAATAATAATAATAATAGTGATAAATGTTTGAGTTTGAAGACACATGAGGATTTTATTAAGAATTATATTGATCAATGACATGTAACATTTTTACATATGCTATGCGGTCCGAGTACCCTAAGGTCTAAGCGTCACAGGACGAACGTGTCGCGCAAACTAAATTCCGGCGAAAAATAGTTTCCTAGATCCATCGTGTGGAATCTACATGCAAAGCAGAACGACAGTTAGTTTAATTCGCTTCAAATTGCAAACAGGAAAGGGAGTGGCCTCTACTGTATATGTGTTTGTAAAAGGTACAACATACTGTACGCTTGAAACCCCGAACCCAATGCTGAATCGACACAAGTTATTTGGTTTGGGGCTACCATCTGCGGTAACCAGACGTTACCTATATTGTAGGGATTACCACTGAAACTGATAGTGCTTCGACCATTGACACGCCTTCTTCTGGCCCAATTGTCTGCTCATGTCATTACACATCAGGCCTTGGGGTGGTACCCGCCGCCTTCTTAGCTGCTGGTTTGTCCGCCAACCTGGCTGGAACGCTTCTTTTTCGGTTTGACCGACGCATTATGAAACGATAAATGATAAACAATACGGTTACTATATCTTCTGTGTAAAAACTACCCCTCTCCCCTCTCCTTATTTACTGTTCATGTATTTTGTCTATAAATTATAAACTATCCTTCCAATTGTATTTTGCACCCTTTTACTCATTCACCATTACTCTATTGATACTTCCACCTTTGGACATTGCATTTGACAATAATTAGTTAGTGTGTGTGTGTGTGTGTGTGTGTGTGTGTGAATGTGTGAGTGTGTGTGTGTGTGGGGGGGGTTAAGATACTAGCCCATAGTTTTACTCTCTTACAATAATAATTATTTTAACCCGTTCTCTGTTGAAAGACGTCTTTTTTTTCTTTTCTTTTTGTTAATTAGTTAATTACAGGTTGTTATGTTCTACTACGTGTAGTAGACCTGATCGTATTGTCTGGTAATTTTATGAGGTAAAACATCGGTTTAAAACCATATTGTAAATCCCGACTGATTCGCATGCAAATTCCCCGCCAAAACACATTTGCTGCGGACTACACATGCGCTGGCTACATCTCCTTTCGGTGACAGACTGCCGCATGAATAAACATAAACCTCTTTATCCTCAGGAATCTATCCTGACAAGAAATATGTGTAATCTGTTCTTGCAGGTATTCAAGTTTAAGTCAAAACGACCAAGAAATTTTAGAGCCAAAGCAGACAGCATGCGTGAGTAACAAGCCACTTGTTCACAGGTCTATCCATGAAAATAGCAATAAACGGACAATCATCCAGTTTTGCAAATCACCTACATTATAACCCCAGCTAATCAAATGCATGATAACGACAATATAAGAAGTTATATCGTTACGACAGCCTGTATATTTTCCGATTTTGATGGAACAATTTACGCTTGCCGGTTTCCTGTTGGATGCACTCGTGGCATTAAGAAAATTCGGGGTCATATCCATTTTCATGATTTGTTTATAAAACGCATTAAAAAATTTAAAAAGAAAGGTTATGATCCTATTATATTGCAACACACTGCATGTGTGGTTATCGACCCTTTTACAGTCGGTAGCTACGCTTCCCTCTTTGCTTGCGCGATGACAGGCCGAGGGTAGTACTCTATGATGGTATACTCTTAAACTTGGATACAGGAGGAGCTTACCAGACTCATGTATTATTTTTTCCCTGTCGTGCCCTTAACGGCTTGCCTGCAGGTGCTCTGACTTCAGCAAAGTCATTGAGTACATATTTGACGGATTGTCACAGTTATTATGCTATGTTTTACATGTTGTCCTGTGTTCACCGTCGTCTATGTTGTGGGTAAGTCCAGCGGGGATACCTTTATTTACAATATTTGTAAAGCTAGGGTGACTTTGAGAGAAGTGTGAGGTTAGGACGTCCGTAAACCGGTTTAAACCCCCAGTGGTGTTTTTGCTGCTGACCGTGCCAAGGCGGTACTCTCTTTGTCACCCTTCCTTTTGTTTGCCTTGCGTCTTTGTGCTTGTGGTTTGTTCATGTTGTGGAACGTTTGTCCCTGTTTCTTGTGTGTCTTTTGGTGTTTTCTGTGTTCATTTCGTGTGTGTGTGCGTGTGCGTTTGGGTGTGTGGTTGTGTGTGTGTGTGTGTGTCATGCTGTCTATCGGTGTTTTGGTGGTGGTTGCGTCTTGCATGTGGCTTTGCCTGCTTGACTTTACTACTTTTCCAATCATGAACTATGTCTAAAATAAGTTAAAATGTCTCTAAATTGACGTTTTGTAACATCTGGAGCCGAAAAAATAAAATTGGGGCGTTTTGAGACAAAGTTGAAATTTCGTATATTCTGTACAAGAGAAAGGCAAATAACTCTCGGGCCATCCGATCCAAGGGTTCTCCGCTTCAACAGCAATTGTTTTCGATCGGAGGGGAATTTTCCCACAAAACAAAGGTTATATAGAAAGAAAAATGTTTTATCTATACGCTGGTACCAAATATCCCATACTTTGTCTCCGTTTTAGCGAGTACAAGGGTTAAATACCTTCAGAAAACCGAGTCTTTATTTAGTCGGAAACGATATAGTTGGCGACCAAGTGCTCCATTTCACTAAACTCCCTATAGAAGATTTTCGAAGTCTTACTATATGTTTCAATAGAAAACAAGGAACCCCAGGGGCGGGCCAATTTTGACCCCAGGGGCATAATTTATATAACTTTTGTAATGGACCTGAACATGAAGCTATGTGCCAAAGATGAAAGCTGAGAACCCTGTAGGTTCAGATGATAAGATTTTAAACGTTCAAATTGTTGACGACGAACGACGGACAACGGACATCGGGCGATCACAAAAGCTCACCCTGAGCATTTTGTGCTCTGGTGAGCTAAAATAGTTTAGCCGGTTTTAGGTATTCAAGTCATCAACTAAACATTGAAACTGGGAGACATCTAGGCAACGACAGAGAGTACAGAACTTGTGTGTATGCTCTGTAAAGTAGTACCAAGGCAATCTTGGTCGAAGATGAGCACCACGCTTTCTTTAAATGTTGTAGATATAATGATTTACGTCAGGGCTCTTGTTTAGATGGTACACTGGCACCGTTAAGTTGGCTGTCAGCTCGCAGTTCGTTATTCAAAAAACGAACTACGAAATATTACGCAGTTCGTTATTCGAATGCGAATAACGAAATAGTTTGCAATTGGACTTACGAATATCGAAATGGTAATTAAAAGCTATAAATAGCAGTAATTATTATGTGTATTGTAGACATTGTAATTTTGCAGTTTATCTGTCATTCGAGCAACGAAATAGTTCGCACTTCAATACCACACTACTGTAGACACACATCATAGTTTGATCAAATCTTATACAGTAGAACCATTCTAATGCGATCACTTAATGAATAAACATGGGTGTCTTTTATAAGCAGATGGTTGCTAAATGCAGGACGAAAGTAATGCAGAAATCTGCTCTAGGAGCTTTCTGCATTACATTTGTCCTACATTAAACTATCACCTGCCTCTAACATCTAGAAGTATACCTCTTTTAGGTAGTTGCATTAGAGGGGTGTAACTGTATATAAAATCCGGAGCCATTTTGCAAGTCGTCATTTGAATAACAAACTATTTCGCAGTTCAACCAGCCAATAACGAAACTGTCAGAATAAGTTATAAACGCATAGTAGTGATGATGCTATTCTAGACACTGTAGACCTAAATCAGTATGGATTCAAAGCTTCTATATAAAATCTTGGGTCATTTCGCAGTTCGACAATCGAATAACGAAATAGTTCGCAGTTCGCCATTTGAATAAACACTAGTTCGCATTTCAAACTACGAATAACGCAATGGTCAAAATAAGTTAAAAACGCACAATGGTGATGTTCCCAACACTGTAGACCCAAACCAATGTGGATGCAAAGCTTGCATATAAAATATGCTGCCATTATCCAGTTCCACATTCGAATAACGAAATATTTCGCAGTTCACCCTCCGAATAACGAAATGGTCAAAATAAGTGATGATAGTTTAGATACTGTAGACCCCAGTCATAGTGAATTCAAAGATTTCTATATAAAATCCGGTGTCATTTCGCAGTTCGTTGTTCGAATAACGAAATATTTCGCAGTTCAACATTCGGATAACGAAATGGCCAAAATAAGTTATAAATGCGCAATAATGATATTTGAGACACACTAGACCCCAGTCATAGAGGAGTCAATGTTTTATATTTATGTTATTCCTTATTAACTATGAAGGTGTTAAAGCCAGTTGAAACTAGGTATGGTAAATAGGATGGCTAAAATGATAACACAATAGATAAATTGAGTTGAAATAGGGCATTTATTATAATGCCGGAAAAGCAGTAAATAATTGCTTAACCAATAAGCTCAAAATAAACATGAATACTTATCATAAAAAAACTATTTACCATATCCGGGCGTTCGCAACCGCCGCCCGGATCTAACAAGAAGTGATGTAAAGCATAATCAAAATACAAAAAGTTAGTGGGGTGTGCAAGCCCGTGGGTGAAGACCGTAAGTGGAGGAGGAAGGGAGGAGGACGGTGATAATTTATCCAAAATAGATCAGCATCCTTCCGTGATAAGTAGAAGACAAAGACTGATCGATGAAGGATTCTGATTGGACCAGGATGTCACCTGATGTGCAAGAAAGCCTCTGATTGGCTGAAATCGAGACAGGGGCTAAGAACCCTAGACGTGAGCTTGCCATTACGGAATGATTCCCCGGGCTTGCACAAATCTCCCTTCGTTTAACATAAATACTTTTATGCTGTTCATAAAATTCATTTATGTTATTCCTTATTAACTATGAAGGTGTTAAAGCCAGTTGAAACTAGGTATGGTAAATAGGATGGCTAAAATGATAACACAATAGATAAATTGAGTTGAAATAGGGCATTTATTATAATGCCGGAAAAGCAGTAAATAATTGCTTAACCAATAAGCTCAAAATAAACATGAATACTTATCATAAAAAACTATTTACCATATCCGGGCGTTCGCAACCGCCACAAGTGTAACGGCCGCCAAAGCCCGGTTATATATATATAACCCGGCGCCATTTCGCAGTTCGTTTTTCGAATAACGAAATATTGCGAATATAATGAAGTAGAGGGGCATAAAAAGTAATCAAAGAACACTGCGTGTTTAGTATTTTAACAGACGTCAGTTCAGTTTAAATATGCCACATGAAAATGAAAAATGTGAATATCGGGGGTGGGGGGTGGTCCACGGCCGCCGCGTTTTTCTGTAAACGTGGAGTGGAAGTGGCAAGAGCAAGGAGGGGGTACGTCAACGCACGTCTCTCCAACGGATGCGCAAAGTGTAAGCACGTGGCCAGCACGTCACACCTGACCGTCAGCAGATTTCTTTCATTGTTTCTCAATTTTGTAGAAACATGACCGTTTCAAATTAACGCCAGTAGTCATCAAATTAAGTTTTAACTACCAAAAATTAAGGCTTTATCTGGCGGATATTCATAAAATAATGTTTGAAATCGTGAACATTACTTAGAAGATATTTATTTCTGGCCTATACATATACCAAAGTTGGCCAGGGGCAGAAACTGTAGAACCGAATCGATATTACTCATTAGCAAAGAGAACAGATCCTGATCAGACGGCTACTACAAGAACCGCCTTATGTACGTCTACCATTATTTGCAAAGGCGTCACTGGTATCCCTACCAGGTAAAGGGTTAATGCATAATGATCCATGCGATTCTGAACTTTGCAACCAGTTTCTGTGAATAATGTAAACCAAAGATTGCGGACTAGGAACATAATTGTTGTCACAGTAAATAAGTAATGTCATGCCCATTTGCAAATGCAAATCTTATACGCCTAATTTGCAATGCAGTAATATTTTGACCATATTTTTTTATATTTAGATAAAAACACTTGATAGTTGTAAATTGGAGTATAATGCTATTTTATAGAAAATGGGACTGCGAACCATGTTAAAATGTTAAATAAATGGACATACAGTTAAATAAATGATACCAAACCCACCCCAGCATACCGGCACTTGTGACTCCGGAAAATTCGACATAAGGCAGGAAGATCTCTTCGAGTATGTGTTTGTATGCATTATATTTCCACTTTCATTATATTTCCACTTTCACAAAAGCAATTTCGGTTGCCGACACCGGCAGTCAATTTCGGCAAACTTGTTTAACCCTTTCGCTATTCAATATTCATGTAAGAAATAATGACATCATGAATATTCACTTGGTGAACTTAAAAAAAAAGCTTTTCTGTGATAAAAACTAAAGTGCCATGTCTATATCCTGTCAAAGTCAAACAGAGCAGATTCTGGTCATAGTAGCCGTCTGATCTGGGTCTATTCTGTTTGCAAATGTGTGAAAAGGCGTGTACGCTCGTATATGAAGGAAAGGGTTAACAGTATATTTGCCACTCGATTGACCGGCACCTTCAGAGCATGTAGGCACGCTCGAAGCCTATGCCCGCTGGTATACTCGTTTGTGTAACATATTTGGCCTATTTCGTTATTCGGACGCTGAACTGCGATGTATATAGTTATTCGAATAACTGCGAAATGGCTCTAGATTTAATATAATTATATAAAGCATTGATTCAACTATGAGATAGGTCAAGTGTGACTAAAATATCATCATTGCGCATTTATAACTTATTTTGCCTATGTCGTTTTTCGGATTTTGAACTGCGAAATAGTTCGTTATTCGACGAACTGCAAAATGGGTCCAGAATTAATATATAAATATTTTAATCCAAATATCATAATTGCACATTTATTACATATTTTGAACATTTCGTTATTCGGAGGTTGAAATGCGAAATATTTCGTTATTCGAATAGCAAACTACGAAATGGCCCCCGAATTAATATACATGTATAACTCTTTGAATCCACTATGACTGGGGTCTAGTGTGTCTAAAATATCAATATTTTGGCTATTTCGTTATTCGAATAACGAACTGCGAAATGGCTCCGGGTTTAATATATATTATATCTAATCATTGATTCCAATATGACTTGGGTCTAGCGTGTCTAAAATATCACCATTGCGCATTCATAACTTATGTTGATCATTTCCGAGGTTGAACTGCGATATATTTCGTTAATCGGGTATAAACGGGGGTTGACCGGCAGACAAACCGGCTCATACCTTGCCAGTCCCTAACTCCACCGGTACAAAACGGGACTATACCGTCGTACACCGGAGCTATATACCGGCCCAATGCCGGGGGTTCACCACAGGTCTATCGTGGATGAGGTGCTCGCCAACATCCCGGATTACTAGGGAATATCACGGTAGAGCCAGGGTAGAGACCCGGACCTGCACCGGAATATACTGGCGTTGTCCCGGAATTGCCAGGATTAAGCCGGCTTTGGATGTCTTTCCCGGTGACTCCCGGTTGTATTAAACATTTTAAAATATCCGGGCCTGTCTGTCGAATTAAACCGGATCAACAGGGTTCATCCAGGATCTTCCCGGATGTTAACGGTGCCGCCAGGGATGTACTCCCGGTTTGACTTGGTTTCCCCCGGACCACACATCCGGGACGTACCGGGGGCCAATCCGGGACAGTGGGAACAGATCTTTAACGGTTGAACCTTTCCTCCATAAATATGCCTTTCTAAGGCTTTGCAAACAGTAGGCCCAGATCAGACGCCTCCTATAGGAGCAGTCAGATCAGGATCTACTCTGAATGCTCATGAAATAATATAATTTATATATATATATATATAAGCTGACTATTTAACTAATTTTGAGCATAATACTAGTTACGAGGGGTGTTCCAAAAATAATGTCACTTGCATCGGTGCTCATATAGCGGAAGTGCTTTTGTTCATTTTAATTTGCTCTGCCCTTCAAAATACTCTCCGCCAGCCAGAATACACCTTTTTAGCCGGTCAATCCATTTTTGGAAGCATTTTTCATACTCTTCAATGGGGACACCCATCAGACACTGATAAACAGCAGATCCAAGGGCATTTCTCGAATTGTATCTCCTTCCAGATAAATGATATTTAAGTTTTGGAAAGAGAAAATAGTCGCAGGGGGCCAAGTCTGGCGAATACGGAGGGTGCGGAAGGACGGTAACCTTCTCTGACTCCAAAATGTCAGTCACAATACGTGCCTTGTGAGCGGGTGCATTATCATGCAAAAGTCGGACATACTTAAGTCCTGTTTTGGGGCGGCTACTTTTGTAGTAGTTCTTCAATTTTCTCAGAACAACGTTTTTATAGAACTTGCCTGTGACCGTTCTGCCTTTTGGCACCGGGATTTGAATAGCTGGACCCTTATTAGTGAAAAAATAGCATACAAAACCTTCTTTACCGTTCGTATTCGTTTGGCAATACTTGGGCGTCTGGCATTTTTAGTGGCCCATATTCGGTTGGAAACCTTCCGCTTTGGTTCAAAATAATACACCCATGTCTCATCACCAGTGACTATATTATCAAAAGCCTTTTTACTATATTTTGGGTACATTTTGAGAAGTTTTTTTGCCATTGTTACACGCGTCTTCTTTTGCTCATCCGTTAACAAATGGGGTATCCATCTTGCATTTATCTTTCTAACTTTTAGGTGTTTCTTCAAAATGCATGAACTCTTGCTAACGACAAGTTTGTCATTCGAGCCAATTGTCTTACGGTGAATCGAGCATCAGTTTTGAGGATATTTCGGATTTTTTCTATGTTACCTTTGGTCGTAGTTGTTGCAGGACGACCTGGGCGAGCAGCATCTTTCAGTTGCTGCTGCCCAGCACTAAATTTAGCTACCCACCTACAAACAGTCCTGTGGGACATTTGGCCCTCCCCATAAATGTCACACACCACGCGGTGAATATCTACAGCCTTTATGCCGAGTAATGACCTACCTTTTATATAGGCCCTAATTTCAAGAACATTTTCAGCTCGTTTTCCTGTCATTTTGTGTATAGTCTAATGAATAGGCTATGAAACGATGTACACTGTACCGAGGCAAGTGAACGTGTGGACGAGATATTTACCTGTGTCACGAGCCAGTGATCACTCAATCAACACGAGGTGGTTTTGTGCATGAATTGCACGATTTCCGCGAATAAAGCACAGATGACATTATTTATGGAACACCCCTCGTATTTCTATGGTTTACCCAAGGTGCATAAGAGTAAAATGATCACAGCATTCTCAATATTTAAAAGCTTGCGATCCCGAGGACTTACCTTTCAGGCCTATTGTTGGAGGACCTAATAATGTTACACAAAGACTTAGTCGCCTTTCGGATATCATCCTCAAACCCTTATGTAAATGTGTACCTAGTTTCATTAGAGATGATTTAGATTTTCTTAACTATTTACCAGAGTATATTGAGGATCAGGAATTTAAACTTGTGACATTCGATGTAATTAGTTTATATACAAATATTCCAAACGACCTCGGACTTAAGGCGGTACAATTCTGGATGGAAAAGGTTCCCGAAAAGATTGATAAACGATTTCCGCATAGCTTCATAATTGAATCACTTAAACTTATATTGAACAACAATTTATTCTACTTTGATGGAAAATACTATATTCAGAAAAAGGTACATCTATGGGTACCATCGTCGCTCCGACTTATGCAACTTTAGTACTTGGATATTTGGAGGAGACTCTTTACGAGAGGATGCAGTCAAAATACGGCAGTGAATTTTCAAATTATCTAAGACTCAATTGGAAGAGATTTCTGGATGACTGTTTCTTAATATAGCAGAAGAATATCAACACTACAGATTTCCTGAATGAATTAAACAAACTACATCCCAGCATACAGTTTACTTGTAATGAAGATGATACCGCTATGCCTTTTCTAGACATAGTAGTCATAAAATCGGGAAATAACATTACTACAGACCTGTACTGCAAACCTACTGATACGCACAATTACCTCGATTTCCGTTCTTGCCATCCTAAACATACTAAAGTCAACATACCGTTTAATTTAGCATCTAGAATAATAACTATCGTGAAAGACAAATATTTACAAGAAAAGCGACTCTCAGAATTAAAATCACAGCTACACAAACAACATTACCCAGATGTAGTTATACAGCATGGAATAGACCAGGCAAATCCAAAGGACCTATTCGTAGAACTGGCCGCACAGACGTTGATACCTCTACGTATAGCGTGATCCCATTTGTGTCTACATACAACCCTAGAAATATAAATATGTCTCCAGTTATACGCTCGTGTGAAGCAACCATGCAGAAGAGTGATAGAATGAAAAGTGTGCTACAGAAGAAAAGAATAATTAATAGCAAAAGACAGCCAAAAAACTTTCTTCTTCTAAATTTGACATGAAAGAGGACACTCCTTCAGTTACCAAATGTAACAGAGGAAGATGTAAGACGTGCACATCTTTAATAGAAGGACATACTATTCTGTTTACAAATGGTAAACAATTCACGGTAAAGCAAAGTATGAGCTGTATGACCAAAAATGTCATTTATAGTATAATATGTCCTAATTGTAAAGAATTTTATATTGGGCAAACAAGCAATGAGCTGAATTCAAGAATGAACTTACATAGACAAACGAATACGGAAGCACTGCGTTTTCTGAAAGTGAACAAGCATTTACACCAGTGTTCTGCGGGTAAATTTAATATATTTCCGCTCTATAAAATACTGAATGACAGCGCCCATTTCAGAGACGAAAAAGAATTATGTTTGATAAATATTCTGCAACCGCAATTAAATAACACGTCTTAATTTTGGACATGGACTGGTTAAAATACCCGCTGTGTGCTGTTCGTCCTTCGATCTCGAAGAAGACCATCCTCATCTCCTTGTAGTTTCATGTATTGTATTTGGATTGGTGTGCGTACGAAGATGGCTGACCAGTCCTATTCTGGCACGGAATACACGGCTGCAAACTGAACAATGGTGACTACTGGATGGTGATTCTGTGAGGGAGGATCGTGATTTCCTGTCTGCCCGTTTCTGTACAGCGTGATCAGTGCGGCCCTTCTCATGTGCCTTTGCCCCTAGGTGGATGGCGGAGCGCCAAGTATTGCGGTTCAGTGCCAGCTCCTCCCATTCCTCTGGGTTGATGCCAAACAGTTTGAAAGAGGCTTTGAGAGAGTCTTTGAAGCGTTTCCTTTGTCCGCCACGACATCTTGAGCCTGTTTGTAGTTCCCCGAAGAAGAACTGTTTAGGGATACGTGAGGCTGGCATTCTCTGAACATGGCCTGCCCAGCGAAGCTGGCCCAGACGCAATAATGTGTGGATGCTGCTCATGTTGCTGCGTTCCAGGACTTCAGTATCTGGCACTTTGTCTTGCCATTTGATACCTAAGATTTTCCGTAGGCAGACAAGGTGGGAATGGTTTAGCTTCCTGGCGTGTCTCTGGTACACACTCCATGTTTCACTGGCATATAGCAGCACAGTGAGTACAACTGCTCTATAAACGCAAAGCTTGGTGTTTGTGGAGATTCCTCTGCGATTCCACACCGAAGCGTTCAATCGACCATACGCAGCACTGGCTTTTGCTATGCGCGCATTCACTTCATCATCAATGTGTACATTCCTGGACAGTGTACTCCCGAGGTATGTGAACTTATCTACAGCTGTTAGAGGTTGTGGCTTGATAAGGTTGTGGTACAGTGTATGCCTTATTTGGAGCAGGCTGGAACATCACTTCTGTCTTCTTCGTGCTGATTGTGAGTCCGAAGTTATCGCAAGCATCTGAAAACTTATTGAGGCTGAGTTGCATGTCAGGCTCGGGTGTTGCTGTGTAATATACACATATTTCGCAACGTCGTATTCGGACGTTTGCCGTATTTTAATAACGTCACGTAATGAATAATTATTTATTGCCGTGCAACGTCGTCTTCTTACGTTTCCCGTTGTTTATTCGTCTTTTTAAAACGATAAAAACTCGCTAAAGCTCGTTTTTATCGTTTCAAAAAGACTCATTTAATAAATCCAATAATCATGAACACGAATGCAAGATTCTATTTATAACATAACAAACACAAATGTTTTGCAGCCAATATTTCAGCAGTAACGTGGATTGTTATAAATTCTCCTTACATATAGAAACGATGAATGAAAGGTGTTATTAGGTTCGCTAGGTAACGGGGACAAAGTAGGTCCAAAATTTCCATCTGTTTTTTGACGTACTGTCATATCAACTAGGATCTAATTTAGACCTCACTGGTATTCAATTTAACTGTGATAGTTTATGATACGAAAACCTACAGAAACACGTCAAAATAATTTTAAGTTACAGTTTCGACATACAAACACGTCACATTACGACGTCACTGTACACAACATGTATCTATGTAAAGCGCGCCATTTAAATGAAGACCCACATACAGTTCGCCTACTCGTCCGACACTCATTGTCAATTGGGATTCAAAATGCGCCTTCGTTTTGGTATATTAAGCCCTTCATCAGTGTTGTATACACATGTACATGGACATTTCCACCGAGAAAAAAATCTCGATTCAAATTCAGTGAAGAAATTTATTGAGATGGACAAAAGATGCAACTGCTGCATAAAATGCGTTGGAACAGGAGGAAGGTTTTCGCGATCAGCTGATTTGGAGTATAACATATTTGAAATATGTATGTACTGTGCTGGATTCAGATGACTATATCTGTTGAATGACGAGATATTTTTGTGACTAGAAATCTGCATTAACAAAAGGACATGCGGTGAAGAAAATGTAAATTTGTGAAGGCATTTTTATGTAGAATGGATGGTTTGGGTCAGAATAGCTGGTAGGTCTTTTTTGTCATACATTTTGTAGATATTTACTGACAGATATTTACGTTACAGTTTGTATTATTTTATCGAAATTAAGGCACAAGTGCCAACAGTCATTTGCCATCTATCGTGAAATATGTAGGTCACCGTCCGCCAGTTTGTTTGTTTGTTTTGACAGCGCGTATGAATACAGTTAGGTCGTTCGAATGTTATTCACTAGTGAATATATGCCCGTGAATATCAAAATATATGTGATAGTGTTACGTCACGCTGAAGCCACGAGTTATGTTATAAATACGTTTAAAATTTTAAAATGTCTGATGATATGCAATAGCATTGAAAGCGCAAACGCAAATAAACGTAAAAAACTGGATTTCTAATTTATTTTTTTCATATATTCTGTATCCACGCAAGGGCTGTATCATTATGTTTGTATAATTCTATAAACGCTATATAATTCTACAGTTCCTGCCTTTGCCAAATTTCATGCGATAATGTATCACTATAAAATATTAACCAATCGATATTAATGACGTCGTAATTTCTCACATAAATATTCATAGAGTGAAGGGTTAACCCTTTACCTGTTCAATATTTATGTAAGTAACAACAACATCATATCTATTGGCTCAATTTTAAGAATCTAAATTTTTCTATGACAAAAAATGAACAGTCATTTCTATATCATGTCAAAAGCAAACAGTTACAGAGCAGACCTGATCCGATGGTTCCTGTAGGAGCCATCTGATCTGGGTCTACTCTGTTTGTAAATGCTCGAGAAAGGGTTTATATGAGGGAAGGGGTTAAGCAAACAGAGCAGACCCTGATCAAACAGCTCCTGTATGAGCCGTCTGATCTAGGTTTACTCTGTTTGCAAACAGCCAAAGGCGTATTTATAAAGTACATGTAAAGGGTTAAGAGTCAAATACCGGTATTGTGCTCAAGCATTAGATTGATGAGATTTGGAATTCAGTGAGAATCTGACCAATTAGTTGTAACAGTATTAAGACAAGCACTGACAAAATTCACTGCATTTAGTAAACATTGTTGGATCAGTTGTTTTATTCTGATTGTAAGAAATAACACTTTTGTATTATTTTATCGGGGCTTAATGTTGCTTAAGAGTGTTTCAGTCATATTGCGAGTGTAGCTTATTACAGGTGGATGAAGATCCCATTTGTTTGTCGGTGTACAGAACAACTTGCATTGTTCCATGCTAACTCACATGAAAAATCTAAATGCCAAAGTCAGGATTCGAACCACGGTGGTTAGAGCTAAGTGATTGTCAGCTGAAGTCCGTAACCACTTGCCTTATAGGTCCTGGTGCTTCACCAATCTTGTTTTTAATGTATGATGCTATGTCAGTAAATATTTGGTAACCTTATCCCATTAACATTTACACCCCTTTTAAGTCTTTACAAAAAGAGTGCATCATTATCATACAGCTCCTATGACTAAGGTCTACTCTGTTTGCTAATTACAGCACTGCAAATTAGAATATACAATTTTGACTGTGGCAGTGAAGTGCTTGATAATGCGGACCAGAATGAAAATTTATTAACCCATTCCCTCATAGGCTATTTTTAGATCCAACCTCTGATTAAATCTACCGAAAAGGATCATCAACTAGAGAAAAGGAAAATTTTAGAATTTTGTAGTTCTGAAACCATTGTGATAAATAGAGCATTTGTTCCTAAGGAGCAAATGCTCTATTTATCACTATAGTTTCAAAAAGTGACGATTACAGAGACGTAGAAAGGCGTATTTATGGAGGAAAGGGTTAAGTAAAACTTCGAATTGATCTTAGTTTCTGATAAACATTGTATGTTTATGAACAAGGGATAACATGGATCATCGTTGTATAACATAATATGTCAATGTATATAGTGTATTTATATAAACATGTAACATGTTTAATGCAAGCCATTTTACTTAATGTCAAGACTAGTGTTGCTTCATCCTTAACCCATTTTCTCATATTGATGCATTCCGATGCATACATGTATGTTAAAGTCACTTTTTAAACCATTGATAAATAGAGCAAAGGAGCAAATGATCTATTTATCACAATGGTTTAAAATCTACTTTTTTTTTATTGTAAGTGCTTCTTTTCAGTAGATTCGTTCATAGAGGTTGAATCTGAAAATAGCATATCAGGGAATGGGTTAAAATATTGTAACTAGATTGTAACTTAATTCTATTGAGTTGCTGCTACATCATTTGTTTGAAAAAATTGTTTACTCTTTCTTTAGCACATGGTTTTGTTTCAATAATTTGCCTAACATACTTAAAAGCTAGATCAGTTGCAACCTTTACTGTGTAACAACTTATCTAACGATACACTATATGCAATGCAGGGCTGAAGAACTTCATTCTTACTAGCTTGCAAAACCTAATATGAAAGCATGACACTTCAAATTCCCTTCAAATGCTTACTTCCTTATTCTGGGACAGTCCCATTGGTGTGACCATAATTAGAATCCACTCAGCAAAACGACACAGTAATGGACACACCATAGGATGCGGTTGAATGAGAATGGAATGGTTCCAAAAATGGCCCTGCCCCGGGGCTTTTCAGTATTTCATAGGAAAATCTTTAAAAATCTTCTCTGAAACCGTAAGGACTAGACCTTTTATATTTGGTTTGTAGCATCATCTTATGGTCCTCTACAAAGATTGTTCAAATTATGACCCCCGGACCAAAAATTGCCCCGCCCCGGGGCTTATCAGTTTTTCATAGGAAACTCTTTAAAAATCTTCTTCTCTGAAACCGTGAGGCCTAGACCTTTGATATTTGGTATGTAGCATCATCTAATGGCCCTCTACAAATATTGTTCAAATTATGATCCCGGACCAAAAATAGCCCCGCCCGGGGCATATCAGTTTTTCATAGGAAAAACTTTAAAATTCTTCATCTCTGAAACCGTATGGCCTATACCTTTGATATTCGGTATGTAGCATCTTCTAATGGCCCTCTACAAAGAGTGTTCAAATTTTGACCCCGGACCAAAATGGCCCGCTCCGGGGCTTATCAGTTTTTCGTAGGAAAATCTTTAAAAATCTTCTTTTCTTCTCTTGAAACCTTAAGGCCTTGATCTTTGATATTTAGCATGATCTAATAGTCCTCTACAAAGATTGTTCAAATTATGACCCCTGGAATAAAACTTGCCCTGTCCCGGGCTTATCAGTTTTCATAGGAAAATCTTTAAAAATCTTCTACTCCGAAACATTAAGGCCTATACCTTTGATATTTGGTATGTAGCATCGTCTAATTATTTTCTACCAAGATTGTTCATATTGTGACCCCAGGGCCAAAAGTGGCCCGCCCCATGGCTTATCAGTTTTTTTTATTGGTAAGTCTTTAAAAATCTTCTTCTCCGAAACTGTAAGGCCTAGAACTTTGAAATTTGGTATGTAGTAACTAGTATCATCTAATGGTTTTCTACCAAGGTTGTTCAAATTATTACCCCTGCACCAAAATGGCCCCGCCCGGGCTTCTGTGAAATCTCCTTCTGTGAAATTGTAAGGTCCAGACCTTTGAAATTTATATGAAGCGTCGCTTAACGTTCCTTTATTAAGATTGTTCATTGGACATTAGGGCCATCATGGTCCTCTTGTTCCAAATTGTGAAACCCTGCAATGTCTTAAAGTTGAAAACTAAAGCATAGCTGAACATTATTATTGAAATATGGTTTGCCTGTCAATGTTTCTGTATCATATGTAGTGTAGTGTTTTAGTTTAGATGTAATACTTACTATTCATGATTCCATTTAATGCTTCAATAACCTTTATTGAACAGCTACTTGTTTTCAACCATGATGACCTATGATTACAGTGAGTAAAATAAGTTTAAAATTAATTAAATATTGGAACCTCACAAACAACACAAGTAGATAATCAAGAATGTTTGTATTATTTTACAATCTATAATGGTGCACTCAAATGTTTTGAACAGCTTCAGATCATCTGAAATGTAAATGTATTTATGATGGAAATTTTATTGTAGACAATGGCAAGAAAAAGTACAAAAGAGCAAATAAACATATATTGCAAGTAAAGCATCTGTTTGAATTTAATTTTAAAATGTAATCAAATTTTAAAACATGGTTGTATTTCCACTTCTACCTGATTTTTGTAAAACCTCTGTTAAACAGTCACTCAGATGTTAATTGATAATTCCTTATGGCAGGTGGTAGGTACTTGAATGCAAATTGAAAGGTTTGAAAGAATCACAACTTTTTTAGTTGCATTAGGCTGTCACTGTACATAATCATAGGTCATCATATGATACAAAAACATTGACAGGCAAACCATATTTCAATAATAATGTTCAGCTATGCTTTAGTTTTCAACTTTAAGACATCGCAGGGTTTCACAATTTGGAAAAAACTAAACTCATCAAGCCAGGTTAACAGTACAGCAGGAGTTGCCAAAATATTTTTGAAACCGTTCCATTCTCATTTAACCACATCATATGATGTGTCCTCTACTATGTGTCGTTTTGTTAAGTGGATTCTAATTATGGTCACACCATTGGGACTGACCCAGAATAAGGAAGTAAGCATTTGAAGGGAATTTGAAGTGTCATGCTTTCATATTAGTTTTGCATGACTAGTAGGAATGAAGTTCTTCAGTCCTGCATTGCATATAGTGTATCCTTACACAGTAAAGGTTGCAACTGAACTATTGGGAAAATATAATCAAATTGATTATATAGTTAATCAAATTGATTTTAAAATGTTAACTATATAAAAGTTAACATGTCGTATCATTGATATATACCATGTAATTCCACAATTTCCTTTTTCATTTGATCAGTAAATAGGAATACAGATCAGTAGACATGAGCATTATGTCAATATGGCCACATATTTTTCTTTTTTTGTTTAATCTCATGTTTAAAAGTTCTGCAATGTAAAATATGATTTAGCTCCCTACTCCATGAATATTCATGTCAGAAATAATCTATATGAATGCTAATTACATTAGTTTTAATAATAGCGCACGAACAAAGAAAGTTTGGTAATAACTGAAAGTGTACACACATGTCTTAATTATATCATAAGCTCACATAACTCACATAGAAGCCGTCTAATCTTGGTCTACCCTGTTTTTTGCGAAGACGCAATTTTATTTATTTATGGAGGATAGAGATACAATAGTATGATATAGTATAGCATCATGCTTGATAATTGTACGGTGTGGAAAGGGATGGATTACATATCAATGACGGGGATAATAAACGAGGTCCCGTCATTATAGCAGAACCTGAAAAAAAGGTTGCAACTGATCTATCGTTTAAGTGTATGTTAGGCAAATTATTGAAACAAAACCATGTGCTGAAGAAAGAGCAAACACGTTTTTCAGACAAATGATGTAGCAGCAACTCAATAGAATTAAGTTACAATCTAGTTACAATCTTTTAACCCATTCCCTGATATGCTATTTTCGATTCAACCTCTATGAACGAACCTACTGAAAAGACGCACTTACAAGAAAAAGTAGATTTTAAACCATTGTGATAAATAGAGCATTTACTCCTTTGCTCTATTTATCGCAATGGTTTAAAAAGGTGACTTTAACATACATGCATGCATCAAAATGCATCAATATGAGAGAATGGATTAAAGATGAAGCAACACTAGTCTTGACATTAAGTAAAATAACTTCTTTTACAATCTAATTATATATACTATTGCATTAAACATGTTACATGTTTATATAAATACACTATATACATTGACATATTATGTTATATAATGATGATCAATGATGATCTATGGTATCCCTTGTTCACAAACATACAATGTTTATCAGAAACTAAGATCAATTTGAAGTTTTACTTAACCCTTTCTTCCATAAATACGCCTTTCTACGCCATTGTTAATGTCACTGGTAAATGGCAAACCCAGCAGTCTTTTTTATCGTATACTCTACTTACTGCGATATTTGTAAGAAGACTTGGGGAACGAACCTTGTTGGACACATTTCCTTAAATTGTGGGCAATACACCGAGTTGGAGAAGAAATGAACAAGGTTTATTATGAAAATAAAACTGGTTTACAATTGATAGTCATATTTGTACAAGCAGAGTTAGAAACTGTGTTCCATTGGTAACCTTTTAAATACATTGTCAACAGCAAAACGCAAGTAAAAGTACAAAAATGAGTCATGCAGGAAACACCACATACAGAACAAACAGTCGCCCGAACAGCAACACAAGGAAACAGCAAATGTACATAACTATAAAAACATCAAGAGACGCACAACGACAAAACTAACATACAATAGGGGGAAGATGGAAGTACCGCTAGACCGGTTCGACCAATCTCCTTGCAGAGTTGTCGTTCATTACTCTCACATACACCTCTGCGATGGGCTCATGCCAAGAATCTTGGCAAAACCAATAGTTTGTGTTTTATGGTTATCTGAGTCGATAGTTTATATCAAAATAGCCTGTATCAAGAATATATAGCTTTTATTTTATCATAAACTGGTAATACAGTTTTATTTCAGAGAATATTTGATGACCTATTTTCATGCCGCTTTACGCTTCGAGCATTGCAAAAAATGGAATGATGTCTACTCAATATTTCTACAGTTTAAAAACAGTTTCTACCAATTATAGATTCCGAACTACTTTCAAGGGCACTGAAATTATGCTATAATCCCACAGGGCATATAACATATGGGGAATCCCAGCCTTTTGCTTTTCTTCCGTTGAACTGTCAAAGAAACACACAAAGCAATTTACTTTCTGTTTTGTACTGGAGTTGTTTTCATTTCGGACTACTTTCTGAGCCAACTACAGAGGCATATGTAATGTAGCCGGGTGTAAGAGAGTGCGGTTCGACCCGTTTCCGTCCGATTGTTATTGTAGTGAAACATAGCACATTGCTTCCCAGAAATACTTTCGTATGGTATTATAACTTATTAGTATTATACAAAGTCCTAAAAGAGCGTTCGTAAAACAAATAAACACAAACAAAAATCTTTATTAATCATCAAAACGTAGCAAGACAGCTCCGAGAATTAACAGGGGCAGTTAACTTTGTAAACATTTGACGAGAGCACGGAAAGGAGTGTCCTGTAAAACTCGTGTCCGACAAAATCGCGACATATTCGGATAGTGTAAATATTGCTAAGCATAAGTTTACCATTGCATACATCTTAAATACATTTATAAAAAATAATTTAAATAGAAACTGAAGTAAATCATACAAAGTATACACGTTAAGCCCAATGTTAATCACGGATACTTAAGCATAATTGATCGAAAGGGTTTAAAATATCAAATCCGGTTCCATGAACCAAACAAATTGTGAACACAAATAGCTCCGCGCCTGTGGAGCGATAGATATGCAGGGTTGGGCGGTAAATACCGGCCATTCTACACCTTTGCAAACAGGGTAGACCCACATCAGACAGCTCCTATACAGAGTTCCAGATAAGATGCATAAATTACATGTTCAAGAATAACTCCTTTATTTCTCCACCAAACCTTATACTGTGACCTCTCTTCAGAAATCTTCTCAAAGAGACAATTCCAAAGAGTGGTCACAGTGTAGGGTTTGGTGGAGAAAAGACAATTAAATTAGTATTTGGAAACACACCCTTATCTGTAGCTATGCCTATAGGAGCCGTCTGATCAGGGTATGTTTTATTTGCTTATGACATAATATACATCTGGCTCTACAATTTCTGTTATGGCCAAAAATCCCTGTCTTAATAATGCCATTGCAAAATTCCATTAATATTCATGATGTCATTATTTCTTACATGAATATTCATGGAGTAAAGACTTAACTGCTATGATCAAAATTTGATCACTATGACATGTCAACTCTGGTTTTAGAAACTGAGCATCATCTATGGGGATGACCAGCAAATACTGGCTGCTTGTATCCAAAGTAGTTCTGAGACATATTTGTTGCTCATTTTACAAAACTTTAGGATAGCTTCTGATAGTCCTTTCTGCTTTTTGATATGTCTAAGTTGTTGACAAACATCAAGCTTCAGAGTACTGCCCATCTCTCTCAGCATGTCCAAAATATTCTACTTTCCGTTTAGAATCACCATCATACTGTCTTTGACCAAAATGTTTTGCAATAAACTGGTACGTGTGAAAAAGTTGTGACTCGAAAGGGACTTGAACCCAGGGCATTTGGCTAAACCATGCCAACACTCTACCGACTGTGCTATCAAGTCACACAGTCTAAAGCTTTTCAATGTTCCACCACAATCTTTAACCAACTAATGTTCCATCTGGAGATCAGCAAATACTGGCTGCTTGTATCCAAAGTAGTTCAGTAGGTTCATTCTGAGACATGTTTGTTGCTCATTTTACAAAACTTTAGGATAGCTTCTGATAGTCCTTTCTGCTTTTTGATATGTCCAAGTTGTTGACAAACATCAAGCTTCAGAGTACTGCCCATCTCTCTCAGCATGTCCAAAATATTCTACTTTCCGTTTAGAATCACCATCATACTGTCTTTGACCAACATGTTTTGCTGGTACCGACTGTGCTATCAAATCACACAGTCTAAAGCTTTTCAATGTTCCACCACACTCTCTTTAACCAACAAATGTTCCATCTGGAGATCAGCAAACACTGTCTGATTGTATCTAAAGTAGTTCAGTAGATTTTAATAATTCATTTATCACCAAGTCAGCACCAGTTGATCAAGCTTTTCATACATGTACTTAGATGAGTATTGGGAAGACTTGTATGGATGTTGATAAAAATGTTTCATCGATTCGGTCTTGGTGACAATAACTGTTTTTTCATCGATTCGGCCTAGCTTTGAGGCGACAAATACTGTATTTCGAAATTGAAAGTTCTTTGTCACTAAAGCAATATTATTATCCGTTTTTGTGGCAATTAAAGCAAAGTGGGCTCTGTTAGAAAACTGATATGTCAGGTTCCTGATTTTTTGGAATCTTGTTGAAATTACTGTCCCCTGCAAATAAAATTAATTTTTATGATTGAAATATATTTCTTAACCCCCTACACCATAAATATTCATATAACAAATAAATACAGGTTATTACATAGGTGACTAGGGCCTCAGTGATATTGGCCTATCACCTTGAGATTGGTCCTAGGGCTTAAGCCCGATGGACTATATCAAGGTAAGGGACTATATCACTCTGCGGCCCTAGTCACCTGTGTAATAAGCTGTTTATTACATTTGTGGATAAAAAGGGATCTACCAGGTGCAATAGTTTCTCAAAGGATGGAAAGAATCAGACATTAATGATCATTTAAGGAGTTTCAGGGAATGGCTATTCTGACGTCAGTTGGATGACGTCAAAATGACCGGGTTTTTTATTATTTAAAAATGGGCATTGCAAAGAGCGGCAAGTGTGCACTTTTTATTTACCTGTATGTGTACCGGACATGTAAATAATCTGAATCGAATCGGGCGAGGACTGTCTTTGTAAAAGCCAGGATTTGGGGACTAATCGGTATGTGTATGAGCACTTTGACAACAGTTGCATCATCGTAGCAAAATTAGACCTTCGTCGCGTATTGGGGTTCTGTTGCTATAGACAATAGATTTAGAACGATTATCTTGGCAGTTGGCACACTATCGGTTATTGGCCCCGTCGCTAGTTCTGTATTGGTCTGCTCAGACAACACGACTCCATTTTTCAAATGATATTGGACCATTTTTAACGTAAAAATGTTACTATTTATAGTAACAAATATAATAAATAGACTGAGGTTATTACACGGCTGACTAGGGTGGCGGGCCTCAGCGTGATATTGGCCCGCCACCTTGATATTGGCCCAAGGGCTTTAGCTTGAGGGTCTATATCAAGTTAAGGGCCAATATCACGCTTCGGTGCTAGCCACCCGTATAATAACCTGTTTATTACATTTGTAAAACATTGGTGAACATTTTAGCAGATCAGATATATAGCAGACAGTATTTCTCAGCATGAAAACGGTTTTAAAAACTCAACTGAGGAAATGGCGCTATCCTGACGTCATTTTGATGACGTCAAATTGACGGGTTTACACTATTTGAATAATGGGCGATGGACGTATTGGGCTAGATGTCACTTTACCGGTACGTGCACGGTGCATTTGCATAAATCTGAATCAAATCCGGCGAGGATTGTGGTTTGGAAATTGGGGCTTATTGATACATGCACGAGTACTTCGACAACATTTCCAGAATTGGAGCAGAATAAGACCTTCGCCACGTATCGGGGTTCTGTTGCTATAGATTTAGAACACTTATCTTGGTAGTGGGCATATATCAGTTATTGGCCCGTCGCTAGGTCCGTATATGCCCGCTCAGAGAATACCACTCAATTTTTCGACTGATATTGGACCATTTTGAGCGTTAAAATGTTACTATTTATAGTAACAAATGTAATAATTACCTTTATACTGGATATTAACTGAATGTTTATAATGACACTATGAACAATTCTGTTTTAATCATACTAAAATCTGTAGAATCATCTAATCGTTATTATTTCATAAGCAACAAAGCAGACCCTGATCAGACAGCTCTAAGTCCATACATTAGACGCGTTTTAAAAAATGCCTAAAATATACAAAACTCATTTGTTTATATGCTGAAAAGCAGTATATCGCAAGAAAACCTATCAAATAAACGTTTAAAATGGCAAAACTATGTTCAGTAACATGAGAGGAGCAAAAGCACAGTGTACGGTCAAATATTGTGAATTCTAATCAGTTGTTATAAACTCTTTTTTAGATATCATTTTAAAATGACAGATTAACACATTAATGTTTTGCGAAAGTAGGAACTATACAATCAGATCTATTTTATTCCATGAGGAAAAAGAGCAGACCCTGATCAGAAAGCCCATACACTGCACAGGAGCCATCTGATCTGGGTCTACCATGTATGCAAAGTAATAAAAAGTCGTATTTATAGAGGAAAGGGTTAAAATGGTTATTTTTCAAAGTACATGTAGTTTAACATATCTTGTTTAAGTGTATTATTGTTTTAGTTTCAATGTGTATTTTATCGCAATTTGCATGTACTATTTGTGGGCAGATTTCACCTTATAATTTCCATACGAGTGAGTGAGTGAGTTGGGTTTTACGAACTGACCAAACTTTTACTTGTAATAATTAAATTAAGTATGGACTCTCAAATGAACAAAAAGGAAGAAATATTAAAATTAAAACTATATCGAACAAACAACTGTCAATGGCATATACACAATATCATTGAAGTCAGATTTTACATTACGACAGGGGAAGTGTAATGACCGGTCCTGAACGTGTAATGTCTACATCCTTCTCTGTTTGTGCAAAATGGTTGAAAGAACAATATTTATGTTCAAAGTGTAAAAAATTATGATTCAATCTACATGATTTAAATCATTTTATTGATGAATCTTATCATGAATAAACTCAGTAAACACATACAATGGCGATCGATAAAATCAGAAGTTATCCGGATGAGGGACCAACTCGGTACGAGCGCCACCTATAAATTGAATTTGGGGAGATAACCCACGAAAGACGCCCATTAAATGACAGTTAACGAGCAATCCACCTATATAATATCCGCATACACCTAGCGCATATAATTGCACTGGTTAAAGTGATACACGGTTGATGCAAACCCTTTAATGTGCTAATAATGATACAGTGACGCTGGACAGTTAAACCTTTACATGCACAGTAAATTGTCGTCTGCTGTCATTTCTTTCTCAATATAACACAGTTTTTGTGTTTTGCCTCGTTACAGGGGGGCTTTACATTTTATCAACAAATCAAGATCCATACATTAGACGCGTTTTAAAAAATGCCTAAAATATACAAAACTCATTTGTTTATATGCTGAAAAGCAGTATATCGCAAGAAAACCTATCAAATAAACGTTTAAAATGGCAAAACATCCATGTATTTGATATCGACGATCCCGTTTTTTACCCGATATATCAGTTTTATTTGGGTTGGGTTTTTGTTTCGTATCTGTTAGCAGTATATGGGTCGGTTTGGTTGCAAACAAAGATGACGTAATCTTGCGTTAATCGCGGCCATTTTGTTTCTATATTTAGTAACATGACAGGAGCTCATTTGCATATAAGGGGATTGTAGTTTGTCACGGGTATTGCGGATTACAGTCGGGCATGTATGACGTCACATGATATTTAAATTGTGAAAGATCAGGAGATACACGGTATACAGAGCTGACGTGTATACCTCGATCTGGTAAGTACTCGCGGGCATTGAGGGTCAGGCCCTTTCCTTATCAGACCATCTATTAGAGACACACTAGTCTAATAAATAAATAAATAAATAAATAAGGTACCTCTTTCTACCATGTACACTCTTCGATGTCCTGAGATGAAATGACTGAGCTGACCAATGTTTTCTTCCTTCAAGCGCATGCGTGGGTAGAGGGCGCTCTATGTGTATCTATTTTTAGAATGATATCATAGCTATTTTTAGCTACAGTATTTCACAATCGTTGCATCAGCCATGTCTAACAATGGACTTTTCAAACCTCGAAGTTAATCCCTTTAACGTCTCCGCACAGTCTGGGGATCTATTGATATTGGACCGGAAGGACTAACAATGGTCTTTTCAAACCTCGGGGCTAATCCCCTTAAAGTCTCCATACAGTCTGGGGATCTATTGAAATTGGACCGGAAAGCCTAACAATGGTATTTTCAAACCTCTGGGCTAATCCCCTTAAAGTCTCCATACAGTCTGGGGATCTATTGAAATTGGACCGGAAAGCCTAACAATGGCCTTTTCAGATCTCTAAGTTAAACACCTTAAAGTCTCCATACAGTCTCGGAATCTATTGAAATTGGACCAGAAGACCTAACAATGGTGTATTCAAACGTCAGGTACATCCAGCTTGGGACTCTAAAACGGATTGAAATTAGACCGGAAGATCTAACAATGGTCTATTTAAACATCTGATAGAACAAGCTTGATACCCTAAAATTCAAACAAAATTTAAAACTACACACCTCAATTTTGATATTAACCATAGGGCAGTACTGAATATATGCATATAAGGAATACAGTTGCCTGTTAAGTAATAACAGAAATTATTACACATTGCACTTGTACCAAATCTATTGCAACTTGGATCAGCTTCTACCCTAGTGAAACGTAATAAAAGTGTCAATATAGACACGCTATTCACTCTTGACTTGAAGGTACATATTTATAAGAACTTCGAAACAATGGGCGCAAGAATGACCCCAGGATTTTCATCACATTAGCTGACTATCTTGATTTTGTACATTAGTTTGGCCATGTGTAGAGACATTCTAAAAAGGCTGTATACCAGTCCAGGTACTAACTAATGAAAACACAGTTTACTATTAAATACTAGTGGGTCATATGCAAATTACCATGTAACATAGTTCCTGATTTGTGGAAAACTAGAACAAGAATGAAAATAGACAGCTAGCCGCTGAAAAACGTTATTTATAGCAGACATGAAAAGACGAAGCAGAAAATATTTTTAGGGGTTTTATACAAACAGACGGCTGTAGAGATTGAAAATTAGCCAGATTATGAGGAATCTGAACAGAAGACACAGCGTGTAAATGGAAAAGTAGTAAAGTCAAGCAGGCAAAGCCACATACAAGACGCAACCACCACCAAAACACCGATAGACAGCATCACACACACACACACACACCCAAACGCACACACACACGAAATGAACACAGAAAACACCAAAAGTTTAAGTTTTTAAGTTTTAGTGTAGGGAGACTATTCCATGTCGAGTTTCATTGAATTCTGTCAATCCGTTATAGAGATATCACATCGGACGGACGCACAAACCCAAAACAACATCCCTCTGCCTTTGGCAGGGGATAACAAGAGTGCCAGTGGGCACAAATTACGCGCATCGAGGCTTTATTCAACATAAACTGTGGTTAACATATGTGCTAAACGCAAATTCTAAGTCCTATTGTGTGACCTGGACCTTTGATATATATACCGGGGCACACCCATAATACTGTAGCATGTCCAGATAAACATTGTGGTAAAATATGAGAACGATCCACCAAGCAGAATGTGAGTTAGAAATGTTACAGACAGACGTACAGACTGCCATTCCATAATCATCCTGTTTTTTTTTTCAAACAGATGAAGCTTGTGATGGTAGACAAGTGTTCCAGAGCTTTATCTCAAAGGGTTATGTAAACATGCGGAAACCGCATTAAAACCGGATTGTGTTGACCTTGACCCAATTTCATGTATCCTTGTATCAACTGAAATACCTTCACCCAAGCTATCTGCATACCAAATATAAATTGTCTAGCCCATGTAGTTCAGAAGTTATAACATTTTAATGACAGTCAATGTTTCAAAATAGTGACCTTCACCCGATTTCAGGTATCTTTGTCATCCATAAGGTCCTTACCAAAGCATACCAAAGGTGAATTGCCTAGCATTCGTGGATCATACGTTATACCAAAATGTTAAAGCTTGTTAACAAGTCAAGTTTTCAAAATAGTGACCTCTACCTTGACCCAATTTTACGCATCATTATATCAACTGAAAGGCCTTCACCAAAGCTATCTCCATACCATATATGAATTGTCTAGCATATGAGGTTCAGCAGTTAGAAAATGTTGAAGTTTTTCAATGATGGCCAACTTGTCAAAATAGTGACCTTGACCTAATTTCAAATATCTTTATATCAACTGAAAGGCCTTTACCAAAGCCATTTGTATACCAAAGATGAATTTCCTAGCATTTGTAGTTCAGAAGTTACAGCAATGTTAAGGTTTGTTAAAAATGGCAAAGTTTTCAAAATAGTGACCTTGACCTTATTTCATGTATACTTGTATCAAGTGAAAGGCCTTCACCAAAGCTATCTGCATACCAAATATGAATGGTCTAGCTTAAGTAATTCAGAAGTTATAGCAATGTTAAAGTTTTGTTAATGACGGCAAAGTTTTGGAAATGGTGACCTTGACCTGATTTCATGCATCCTTGTATCAAGTGAAAGGCCTTCGCCCAAGCTATCTGCATACCAAAGATGAATTGCCTAGCATATGTAGTCCAGAAGTTATAACAATGTTAAAGTTGGTTAAAAACGGCAAACTTTTGGAAATAGTGACCTTGACCTGATTTCATGTATCCTTGTATCAAGTGAAAAGTCGCCCCGTACTTCATTCTCAGTGTTGTTATATGTTCTGGTCCTTCGGGATCATAAGTTTTGATGTTATTAGTTTTGAAAATTGAATACTGCTTAAGCCGGTGCTAGGGGGCGTGAGTAGTGTTGCTCTTTTAATTACTACTCATGAACAGACTCAATAAAACCGAGTCTGCAATTTTCTCTTTTTGCATTTCTACTTTTGCTTTCGAAGGATCACCCATTTTCAGATTATATTCACCAAGCTATATGTGTACTAAATATGAATGGTCTAGCTTAAGTAATTCAGAAGTTATAAGCAATGTTAGAGTTTTGTTATAAGCAATGTTAGAGACGGCACGCCGCCCGCCCATCCTTCCGCCAAACTATAAGCCGAGATTTTTCTTGAAAAATCCGGCTAATAAGTGATCTTTAACAAAAACCTTAACCAAAAAATCTAAATAAAAAAGGGCCATAATTCTAAAATAAAATGCTTGAGAGAGTTATTTACTCTTGCCTACAGATGAAGCTTGTGATGGTGAACAAGTGTTCCAGGTTTCAAAGCTTTATCTGAAAGGGTTATGTAAATAAGTGAACTTTAACAAACACCTTAACCAAAATTTCTAAGTTAAAAAGGGCCATAATTCTATCAAAATGCTTGATAGAGTTATGTACTCTTGCTTACAGGTGGGCTTGTGATGGTAGACCAGTGTTCCAAGTCTCAAGGGTTATGTAAATACATGTAAGTGGACTTGAACATAAACCTTAACCAAAAATTCTAAGTTAAAAAGGGTCATAATTCTGTCAAATGTTTGACAGTTATTGCCTACCTATGAAGCTTGTGATGGTGAATAAATGTTCCAATTTTTCAAAGCTTTGTCTCAAAGGGTTATGTAAATAAGTGGACTACAACATAAACCTTAACCAAAAATTCTAAGTTAAAAAGGGATATAACTCTGTCAAAATGTTTGACATAGTTATTATGTACTCTTACCTACAGGTGAAGCTTGTGGTGGTGAGCAAGTGTTCCAAGTTTCAAAGCTTTAATTCAAAGGGTTATGTAAATAAGTGGACTTGCAACATAAACTGAGGTCAACATATTTGCTAAACGCAAATTCTAAGTCCAATTGTGCGACCTTGACCTTGGATATACGTACGGGGACACACCCATGCTTCTGTAGCATGTCTAGATAAGCATGGTGGTGAAATTTGAGGATCAATCAAGCAGAACTTGAGTTAGAGATGTTACAGACAGTCAGCCATTTAGCATATTTGCTAAACGCACATTGTAAGTCCATTTTTGCGACCTTGACCTTGGATATACGTACCGGGACTGGACATGCTACTGTAACATGTCCAGATTAATATCGTGGTTAAATTTGAGAAGGGTCTACCAAAGTAACCAAACAGAACTTGAGTTAGAGATGTTACAGACAGACAGACAACCCCATTCGATAATACGTCCCGATTTTTCAAACGGGCGTATAAAAATGCCCTGCGATACAAAAAAACCGTTTTCACCGATACTTATTTTTTGTTCTACAACAAAATATTATCGACCTTGGTCGAACTGTTAACGAAACTAAAAGTCGAGCCGAATAAATACTAATTAGATCTAAAACATTGTTGAATATAACATATCAAACACAAGAAAGTTGTGTCTTCTTTGGTGTTTATTTGACTGGTTTTCTTGCGATATACCGGTACTTCTTTTCAAAATATAAACAAATGATAAAGGTAATTGTTATGCATTGGTATTTTAAAACTATGACTGAAAGTGTGTCACTGATGATGTGATTATTCATCAAGGATGATAAAACCAAGGAAACAAAAGTAGATAGTGCTTAAAGCGTTTTATTGTAATACAGTGCTTTAAGCATTTTATTGTAATACTGGCAACAAAAATACAATCAGCTTTTTCATAACAACAATTTGTACAATTCATTCAATGTGTAATTAGTGATCCCTTGAACATTTCTAGCAACAACCAAAATCCAGATCTCTATATATATGTCTGCATTATGACAAATCTTCATTAAATAGACTGTGTTAAGCCAGTCTGTTTCATGAAGACTTGTCATTGGCAGTCTTACCGATTTAAACTGCCCACTAAAATCCAAATAAGGGATTATTGTATACAAAGCTACGTAACTATATGACGTAGAATTGTTGGTTGCTACTGCTGTCCACGTGCTGGGTCGATGGTTTTAAGCTGTCAGTCAATCAAATTTTCTTTACGAGGTTTTCATCTTGTCGGCAATAATCCAGTCTTCACGAAAAAGAACAAGAGGGCCATGAGGCCCTGAAGCGCTCACCTGAGATAACCCCAGGGGCTGGGCCATTTTTTACCACAAAGAATTATGTGGACAACCTTGGTAGAGAACCACAGGGCAAAGCAGTATGTCATTAATTAAAGGCCTAAGCCTTATGGTTTCAGAGAGAAACAAGAGATGTTTGTAAAACATGTATACCCCCCTATACCCCCTGACCTTTGATCTAGTGACCTCAACTATAGAGGTCATCTAGCGGTCATGACTAATCACCACAGCAACTTTGAAGATCCTAAGCCAAACCACTTATCATTTATTGATCTGAAAACATTTCACATATTAAGGTTATGATGACCTTGACCTTTGACCTAGTGACCTCAACAACTATAGGGGTCATCTAGTGGTCACGACCAACTACCACAGCAAGTTTGAAGATCCTGAACCAAACCATTGAGCAGTTATTAATTGGAAACCATTTCATCAGTTAAGGTCATGATGACCTTGATCTTTGACCTAGTGACCTCAAAATCAATAGGGGTTATCTAATTGTCATGACCAACCACAACAGCAAGTTGGAAGATCCTAAGCCAAACCCTTGAGCAGTTATTGATCGTAAACCATTTCACCAGTTAAGGTCATGGTGACCTTGACCTTTGACCTAGTGACCTAAAAAATAATAGGGGTTATCTACTGGTCATGACCAACCACCACAACAAGTTTGAAGATCCTAAGCCAAACCCTTGAGCAGTTATTGATCGCAAACCATTTCACCAGTTAAGGTCATGGTGACCTTGACCTTTGACCTAGTGACCTAAAAAACAATATGGCTCATCTAGTTGTCATGACCAACCACCTAAGCAAATTTGAAGATCCTAAGCCAAACCCTTGAGCAGTTATTGATCAGAAACCATTTTACAAGTTAAGGTCATGGTGACCTTGACCTTTGACCTAGTGACCTCAAATACAATAGGGGTCATCTACTTGTCATGACCAACTACCGCAGCAAGTTTGAAGATTCTAAGCCAAACCCTTGAGCAGTTATTGATCACAAACCATTTGACCAGTTAAGAGCATGGTGACCTTGACCTTTGACCTAGTGACCTAAAAAACAATAGGGGTCATCTAGTGGTCATTACCAACCACCACAGCAAATTTGAAGATCCTAGGCCAAACCCTTTGAGCAGTTATTGATCGCAAACCATTTCTTCCTTTAAGGTCATGGTGACCTTGACCTTTGACCTAGTGACCTAAAAAACAATAGGACTCATCTAGTTGTCATGACCAACCACCTAATCAAATTTGAAGATCCTATGTCAAACCCTTGAGCAGTTATTGATCAGAAACCATTTTACCAGTTAAGGTCATGGTGACCTTGACCTTTGACCTAGTGACCTCAAAATCAATAGGGGTCATCCAGTGGTCATGACCAACTACCACAGCAAGTTTGAAGATTCTAAGCTAAACCCTTGAGCAGTTATTGATCGGAAACCATTTAACCATTTAAGGTCATGGTGACCTTGACCTTTGACCTAGTGACCTCAAAATCAATAGGGGTCATCTATTGGTCATGACCAACCACCACAGCAAGTTTGAAGATCCCAAGCCAAACCCTTGAGCAGTTATTGATCGGAAACTATTTCACCATTTTAGGTCATGGTGACCTTGACCTTTGACCTAGTGACCTCAAAAACAATAGGGGTCATCTACTTGTCATGACCAACCACCACAGCAAGTTTGAAGATTCTAGGCCAAGTCGTTTATTAGTTATCGTTCGGACCGACAGACAGACCGACCGACCGACCGACCGACATGTGCAAAGCAATATACCCCCATTTTTTCAAAAGGGGGGTATAATAATATTTCATATTTTTCCCATGAAAAACTGATAAGCCCTGAGGCAGGGCCAAGTTTCGCCCATTGGTCAGGGTTGTAAGTTAAACATTCTTGGCAGAGGACCACAAGCCACAGCTACATATTTATAGAGGACCATTAGATCATGTTAGTCACACCAAATATCAATGGTCTAGGCCTTACAGTTTCAGTAGATTTTTAAAGATTTTCCAATGAAAAACTGATAAGCCCTTGGGCGGGGCCATTTTTGGCCCGGGGGTTATAATTTGAACAATATTTGTTGAGGACCATAAGATCATGCTACATACCAAATATCAAAGGTCTAGGCCTTACAGTTTCAGAGAAGAAGATTTTTAAAGATTTTCCTATGAAAAACTGATAAGCCCTTGTGTGGGGCCATTTTTGGCACGGGGGTCATAATTTGAACCACTTTTATAGAGGACCATTAGATCATGCTACATAACAATTATCAAAGGTCTAGGCCTAACAGTTTCAGAGAAGAAGATTTTTAAAGATTTTCCAATGAAAAACTGATAAGCCCATGGGTGGGGCCATTTTTGGCCCGGGGGTCATAATTTGAACAATGTATGTAGAGGACCATAAGATAATGCTTCATACCAAATATCAAAGGTCTAGGCCTTACAATTTCAGAGAAGAAGATTTTTAAAGATTTTCCTATGAAAAACTGATAAGCCCTTGGGTGGGGCCATTTTTGGCCCGGGGGTCATAATTTGAACAGTATTTGAAGAGGACCATAAGATCATGCTACATACCAAATATCAAAGGTCTAGGCCTAACAGTTTCAGAGAAGAAGATTTTTTAAAGATTTTCCTATGAAAAACTGATAAGCCCTTGGGCGGGGCCATTTTTGGCCCGGAGGTCATAATTTGAACAGTATTTGAAGAGGACCATAAGATCATGCTACATACCAAATATCAAGGTCTAGGCCTTACAGTTTCAGAGAAGAAGATTTTTAAAGATTTTCCTATGAAAATTCCTTATTACCATATATGGAAAAAATGAAAACGCCCTCTGGCGGCCATGTTTTTTGCCGGATCAAAATTCTTTTAACAACTTTTGAAGTCTATCAACTGAGAAACATTTTGGTGAAAACTATATTCAAATCGGACAAGTCATTCTGGAGAAGAAGATTTTTCTAGATATTGTGTATGGTTGCCATGGCAACAAGACCGATGGCCCCACCCACTATCTTTTAACAACTTTTGAAGCACCCACCAACAGTATGTATCTGACCAAGTTTGGTTACAATTGGGCAGTCGGTTTTAGAGAAGAAGTCGTTTGAAATTGTTGACGGACAGACGGACGACGGACACAGGGGTATCACAAAAGCTCATCTTGAGCACTTTGTGCTCTGGTGAGCTAAAAAACTGAATAACCAATTATGATTGGCCAACGCAACAGAATTTTCAAAAACTGCGGTTTAAATATATAGAAGGTCTGTGATTAACGCAAGATAACTTTCAAATAAAATTGTACTTTATGCCAACAAATGATAATAACTAGAGGGCCCTGATATCGCTCACCAGACAATCTGAGGAGATGGTTTTCACTATATGTTTCTATTGAAAACTGGCCACTCCTTGGGTGGCCAAATTTTGACCCCAGGGGCATAATTTATACAAATTTTTTAGAGGATCTGTACATGATGCTATGCGTCAAATATGAAATCTGAGAACCTTCCAGTTTCAGAGAATGTATTCAGAGTTTTCACTATATATTTGTAGAGGACCTGAACATGATACTATGCGCCAAATATGAAAGATGAGAACCTTCCAGTTTCAGAGGAGAAGATTTTCAAAGTTTTACTATATGTTTCTATAAAAAACAGGGCACCCCTGGGGCGGGGCCAATTTTGACCCCAGGGGCATAATTTATATAACGTTTGTAGAGGACCTGAACATGATACTATGTGCAAAATATGAAAGCTGAGAACCTTCCAGTTTCAGGGTAGAAGATTTTCAGTTTTACTATATGTTTCTATAGTAAACAAGGCACCCCTGGGACGGGGCCAATTTTGACCCCAGGGGTAAAATTTATATAACTTTTGAAGAGAGCCTGAACTTGATGCTATGTGCCAAAGATGAAAGCTGTAAACCCTGTAGATTCATAGGAGAAATATTTTTAAAGGTTCAAATTTTGACGACCGACGACGCACATCTGGCGATGACAAAAGCTCACCCTGAGCACTTTGTGCTTTGGTGCGCTTAAAATCAGGATGGATCTTTAATACATTGTCCCCTTATTCATGACAAGAAGAGGGCTGTGATAACATGTCTCGCTCATCTGAGTGATGTGATGAATTATTTCCAAAAGTACATTTGTCCGATTGTTTAAACAAGAGAGCCAGTGGGCACAATATACACCCGTCGAGGTCTTGTTCAACATAAACTGGGGTTAACGTATTTGCTAAACTCAAATTCTAAGTCCAATTTTGCGACCAAGTTTCAAGGTTATAAATAGGAGTACTTTAACAAAAAACCTTAACCAAAAATTCTAAATTAAAAAAGGGCCATAACTGTGTCTAAATGCTTGACACTGAATTTACTCTTGCCTACAGATGAAGCTTTTGATGGTGAACAAATGTTTCAAGTTTAAAAGCTTTATCTGAAAGGGTTATGTAAATAAGTGGACTTTAACCAAAACCTTAACCAAAATTCCAAGTTAAAAAGCGTCATAATTATGTCAAAATGTTAGACAGAGTTGTATCCTTGCTACAGGTGAAGCTTGTGATAGTGAACAAGTGTTCAAAGTTTAAAAGCTTAATCTGAAAGGGTTATGTAAATAAATGGACTTTAACAAAAACCTTAACCAAAAATTCTAAGTTAAAAAGGGACACAATTCGGTCAAAATGCTTGGTGGAGATTGTGACGGTGAACAAGTGTTCCAGGTTTCAAAGCTTTTTCACAAAGTGTTATGTAAATAAGTGGACTTACAAAAATGTGTTCCACATAAATTGAGGTTAGCATTTTTGCTTAATGCAAATGCTAAACGCAAATTCTAAGTCCAATTGTGCGACCTTGACCTTGGATAAACGAACCCGGACTTGGCAGGCTACTGTAGCATGTCTAGATAAACATTGTGGTTAAATTTGGGAAGGATCCATGAAGCGGAACTTGAGTTAGATGTTACAGACAGACAGAGATGTTAACATGTTTGCTATAAGCAAATTCTAAGTCCAATTGTGTGACCATGACCTTGGGTAAACGCACCGGGACTTGGCAGGCTACTGTAGCATGTTTAGATAAACATTGTGGTTAAATTTGAGAAGGATCCACCAAGCGGAACTTTAGTAAGAGATGTTACAGACGGACGGACATACAGACACACAGACAAACTCTACCTGCAAAATTGTACTGAAATCCTGCAAGCCATTAAAATATGGAAAATTAGCCACGCCCCTGGCAGCCATGCTTTTTTTAAGAATCGAAGTCAAATTTTGTAGATGGTTATCTTTTAAGATTTACTGGTTAAATTGTATTGAAATCCAGCAAGCCATTAAAATATGGAAAGTAGCCCAGACTCTGGCAGCAATGCTCTTTTTTAAGAATCAAAGTCAAACTATCACTAATGGTGATTAATACCACCACTAGCACATTTGACACAGAGATGGGGTCAATGCAGGACAACTTCAGTCCATAGTACTACCCATCAACTAAGATTTTATTATTATACCTATCTCAGGGTCTAAACTGTAACTTAATACCACAAATGGTGTCAAAGCCACCTAATGCTCGCCTGTTTAAAAGTTAAGTCTAAAACGTGTCATATTGAACACCAAAAAACCATTCAATTTTCAATTTAAACTTAAGTGCATCAATATCAGAACCAAATTGCAACCAAATACAAGTATTCAGCAACTCAAAAAGATGTTTAAACAAGAAAGATTCCTACCAAAAATGGAAGCCCTATGTCTATTGGTTCCAATGTAATAAGCAGTGAAAGATGTTTGCAAAAGTAGGTCAAAGGTGAAGGTCAAAAGGACAAAAATGTTGGCATGGTCATACCAAGTATAGAAGCATTATGCCCATCGCATCCTATGTTATAAGCATTTAAATATTTTTTGCAAAAGTAGGTCAAGGGTCAAAGTCAAGGTCAAATGGTAAAAATAGGTCAAGGTCAGGAGGGCAAAAATGTTGGCATGTTCATACCAAGTGTGGAAGTCCTAGGTCTATTGGTTCCAATAATAAAGGCATTTAAAGATTTTTTGCAAAAGTATGTCAAAGACCAAGGTCAATGTCAGAAGGGCAAACAATCATAATGTTGGAAAAGTCTTAAAATAAGCAAGTTGCATACCAAGTATGGAAACCCTAGCTCCATTGGTCCAAATGTTATAAGCATTTAAAGATTTTTGCAAAAGTAGGTCAAAGGTCAAGGTCAAGAGGGCAAAAATGTTGGCATGTTTATACCAAGTGTAGAAGTTCTAGGCCTACTGGTTCCAATAATATGGGCATTTAAAGATATTTGCAAAAGTAGTTCAAAGGTCAATGTCAAGGTCAGAAGGGCAAAAAACTGTTTGCATGGTCGGAAAGGACTGGACAATATAAACCTTCCCACTAAATTTCAGCATCATAACACAAATATTAAGCTTTATACCAACCCGTCCCAAAAACTTTAACCTGGTGGCTTTTGGCAAAAAAACCCGAGTCCAAAACATGTCAAAAATTGAATAAAAATTAAAATTATCTTAATGTTTAACTTCATATTAGCAATATTTGACCCCATATGAACCTCCATACACAATTTCAGCATCCTAGTACAAATTAATATTTGTACCAACCCGTCCAAAAAACTTTAACCTTGACCACGCTCACACGCACGTTCACGCGGGGGTATAACATAAGCTCTACTGTTCTACTAACATGCGAGCTAATAAGGGGAGATAATTCAATCATGATAGGAAGAAGTAAAACCAAGAATCACAGTACAATTTCAGATGGTATTTAACAATACAGCTATTTTATTTTTAAAAAAAGTTCCATTGAAGTCTGTGTGTATGCATTTGTTTCATTTTCATTTGTTAACTTGCGATTAAGGAGAATATTAGCTAAACGAAGAGACGAATCAAAACCCTTATCGCAGGTGCACAACTGCACATGGTGTTCAATAATACTTAAATATACAAAAAGGTTCTGTTGAGGTATGACAGAGTAAATCTCCGGACCGCTAAATTTTCATTTGTTAAATTATGAAAAGGGAGATCATTCATTCATGCACAAAGCGACAAATCAAATCCTTTATAGGAGTTGCACAACTTTAGATTATCTTTAACAATAGTGCAAAATTTAACAAGCAAAAAATGCGGAAACCGATTTATTTTTTGTGTTGACCTTGACCAAATTTCATGTATCCTTGTATCAACTGAAAGATCTTCACCTCAGCTATCTGCATACCAAATATAAATTGTCTAGCATATGTAGTTCGGAAGTTATAACCAAATTTAAATGACAGCCAAGTTTTCAAAATAGTGACCTTAACCTGATTTCAGGAATCTTTTATGTCATCTGTAAGGTCCTTACCAAAGCCATCTGAATACCAAAGATGAATTGCCTAGCATTTGTGGATCAGAAGTTATAGCAAAATGTTAAAGTTTGATAAAAACAGTCAAGTTTTCAAAATAGTGACCTTGACTTACCAAATTCCATGTACCCCTGTATCAACTGAAAGACCTTCACCCAACCTATCTGCATACCAATTATAAATTGTCTAGCATATGTAGTTCAGAAGTTATAACAAACTTTTAATGACAGCAAAGTTTTCAAAAGTGACCATGACCTGCTTTCAGGTATCTTTATGTCATCTGTAAGGTCCTTACCAAAGCTATCTGAATACCAAAGGTGATTTGCCTAGCGTTTGTGGATCAGAAGTTATAGCAAAATGTCAAAATTTGTTAAAAACACCAGTTTTCGAAATATTGACCTTGACCCAATTTCATGTATCCTTGTATCACCTGAAAGGCCTTCACAAAAACAATCTCCATAACATATATGAATTTTCTAGCATATGTGGTTCAGAAGTTAAGACAAAATGTTGAACTTTTTCAATAATGGCCAACGTGCCATAATAGTGACCTTGACCTAATTTCAAATATCAAATATATTTCAACTGAAAGGCCTTTACCAAAGCTATCTGCATACCAAATATAAATTGTCTAGCATATGTAGTTCAGAAGGTCCTTACCAAGGCTATCTGAATACCAAAGGTGAATTGCCTAGTGTTCGTTGATCAGAAGTTATAGCAAAATGTCAAACCCAAGCTATCTGCATACCAAATATGAATTGTATCGCTGAAGTAATTCAGAATTTAAAGCAATGTTAATGTTTTGATAACGACAGCACGCCAAAAAACCACCCGCCCGGTTTTCGCCAAACTATAAGCCGAGATTTTTCTCCAAAAATCTGGCTAAAAAAGTTCTGTTGAGGTATGACAGAGGAAAGCTCCGAACAATTTCATTTATAAAAATTTAAAACGGGAGATAATTTATGAATGAAGAATCAAATCAAAACCACAATTGCAGGTGCACAATTTCAGATGGAGTTCAACAATACTACTTAATTTAAAACAAATCTGTTGAGGCATGGCAGAACAAAGCTGTGGACTAAATTTCATATATTAAAATAACGAAAAGGGAGATCATTCAAGAACGAAATGAAGAATCATAACTGCACAATCAAAACCACAATTGCAGGTGCACACCTTCAGATGGTAACCAACAACACTGCATAATATGTTCCGTTGAAGGATGGCAAAGTAAAGCTCCGGATAAATTCCCCCTATTAAAATTACGGAAAGGGAGATAAATCAGTAACGAAATGACGAATCAAAACTGCAATCGCAGGTGCACAACTTCAGATGGTGATCATCAATACTGCATAATTTAAGCACGTTCCGTTGAAGGATGGCAGACAAAATTCCGTATAAATAATGTAGATGGTTACCTATTAAGAAACACTTGCAAAGTCGTATTGAAATCCAGCAAGCCATTAAAATATGCAAATTTGCCCTGTGCTTGAACAACTGGTTGAGGCTTACATGTAGTTTGATCAGTCTACAAAATATTATTGAAATTGGTTTAACAATTTCAGTTTCAGACAAGTTTTTTCCTTTTGGATGCCATTACAACCAGGGTTTACCATGGGATGTAATTCTTTTAACAACTTTGGTAGAGGACCATCCAAGAAACATCCTTGGCAAGTCTCACCACTTTCCATCCATTAGTTTCAAAAGAGATTGAATGAAAAGTTAAAATATAGCCAGACAGCATTCACATGATCTAAAAAGCTTGAACTGTTACTGTACTTGCCAACCTAAAAGTTGCAATATAAATATTTTATTGTATCCTATATATTAGAAAGGAATATCCAAATTTCACACTGACCATTTTGAATATATGGACATGTGAATAAGGCAGATGGTTAGACAAATTATTCACATTTCATACAAGTTGCTGTACAGCAAAATCTATTTATTCATTTAACAAAGAAGTTTTAAAATGCAGGTGGTTGCTTAATGCAGAAAGCTTCTCAGTGTTATATATTCTGGTTCTTCAGGATCATTAGTTTTGATGTTATTAGTTTTGAAAATTAAATACTGCTTAAGCCGGTGCTAAGGGGCATGAGTAGTGTTGCACTTTTAATAACTACTCATGAACAGACTCAATAAAGCTGAGTCTGCAATCTTCTCTCTTACTTTTGCTTTCGAAGGATCTCCCACTTTCAGACTATTTTTACATTTTTTTTACCTGCATAAAGGTACCACCTGCCTTTAAGACCCATACTTGTAATTTCTTTTTAATGGTCATGTAAGACTGACTTTATTGCACGCCAGAGAGGTGATAGACATGTTATAACTTTACCTTTACAACCATAAACAATGCTCATAGAGTACCATATGTAGTATCTTTGGAAATTTGTAACACTATTCAGCCAGTAAAACAAACACGCAAGAGAACCATGGAGGATTCCTATCTCTAACCTGGTTACACAGGTCAGCAGCAGCAAAATCGTCTGAGATATTGTAAAAGATAAGCCAGAAAATTTCTGTAAATGTTTTTTGAAGTCAGACTATTTAGGAGTATAAGATTTTGAAAGTGTAACCATATTATAGCCATACATAGAAAACTAGCCCCCACTCCTTGCATCCGTGTTATTATTTTTTAAAAAGAATTGGGTAGATAATTGACCAAGAAACACTTCTATTTAATAATGATTGTCACTACATAAGCACATATGTAAAAACTAGCCAATATTTTAGTTTCACTATATAACCACATATGTAAACAAGAGCTGTCCGCAGACAGCGCGCTCCACTTTCTTTAGTGCTGGATAGTGTAGTGGAAGTCTATGTCAGAAAGGGGAGATAACTATAGCAAAATTAATTTTAGGGTTACCTACCCTTGTGAAATGGGTTCCCCTCGTCATAGTAAATATACATACCAAATATGAACCAAATATCTTAGATGGTTTCTGAGAAAAGGGACCTTAACAAAAAGGTTAACCAACGCCGACGCCGACGAGAGGGTCATGACAATAGCTCCACTTTTTGAAAAAGTGGAGCTAAAAACTAGCCCATGTTTTATTTTCATTATATAACCGCATATGAAAAACTAACCCATGTTTTATTTCCATTATATAACCCACAAAGTAAATCTGTATTTACTTTGTGTATAACCGCATGTGAAGAACTAGCCAATGTTTTATTTCATTATATAACCACATATAAAAAACTTGCCCATCTAAATCCTCTGCCGCCGCCTGAATTAAGACATAACATTTGACCATCAAATATGAGTTTGATCTTGTGCTGACATGACTTCCACATGTGTTCTACACATCGTCTCAATTAGCCAACATCTGACTCAAGTTTTATGAAAATCTTTCAAAGGGTTTAGAAGATATGAAGCGGACAGGAAATGGTAATGGAAATTGAAGGTTAAAACATTTAACCTTCAAATGTGACCTTGACCCAACATGACTTCCACATGCGTACTGTACATTGTCTCAACTATGTTAACATTTCAGGTAAATTTTATGATAATCCTTCCTGGGGTATAGGAGATATGCAGCGGAAATGAAATTATACTTGACCTTCAAATGTGATCTTGACCTTGAGCTGACATGACACCTTCAAGTGTGACCTTAACAATGAGCTGATATGACTGCCACATGTGTTCTGCACATCGTTTCAATTTAGCTAACATTTGACTCAAGTTTTATGAATACCCTTCAAAGGCTTTAACAAAGGCTTGGTTAACATTTGAGGCAAGTTTCATGAAATTCCTTCCAGGGGTATATGAGATATGGAGCAGACATGAAATTACACTTGACCTTCAAATGTGATCTTGACCTTGAGCCGGCATGACTGTCACTTCTGTTCTGCACATCGTTTCAATTTAGCTAACATTTGACTGAAGTTTTATGAATACCCTTTAAAGGCTTTAGAAGATATGGAGCGGACACGAAAATGTAATGGATATTGAAGATTAAAAAACTTGACTTTCAAATGTGACCTTGACCTTGAGCCAACATGACTTCCACATGTGTTCTGCACGTCGTCTCAACTTGGTTAACATTTGAGGCAAGTCTGATGAAATCCAACCAGGGGTATAGGAGATAAGGAGCGGACACCAAATTACACTTGACCTTCAAATGTGACCTTGACCTTCAGCCGACATGACTGTCATATGTGTTCTGCACATCGTCTCGACATCTAACTAAAGTTTTAGGAGCATCCTTCAAAGGATTTATAAGATATGGAGCGGACATGAAAATGTAATGGAAATTAAAGTTTAAAACGCTCGACCTTCAAATGTGACCTTGACTTTGAGCCGACATGACTGCCACATGTGTTCTGCACATTGTCTCAACTTGGTTAACATTTGAGGCAAGTTTCATGAAAATCCTTCCAGGGGTATAGGAGATATGGAGCAGATACGAAATTGTTACTGACATATGGACGAAGGTCATTCCTATAACCCCCTTCTGCTTTGCGACGGACAAAGGCCATTCCTATAACCACCTTCTGCTTCACAGCGGAAGATTAAAAAACTAGCCACACCCATGGCATGATAGTTATGTTTTTAACTGTATGACAATTATTTAAAGATTATTTAAAAGAAACTTGTAGAGCATGACTCCAATAGATTAGACTCCGTAATTGTAAATAAGGTTACCGGGCGTTTTAATACCCTGACCTTTTCGCTACAGTCATTTCGCTACCCACCAGGAAGTCATTTCCCTACCCTGACCATTTCGCTACCTGTACGTTTTGCAATCTGTCGAATTTAATAGGAAAAACAATTTTGTTGCAGCTGTGATTAGTGATTTGAGAGGTGAATTTATTAACATAGAATGAATATTTATATTCAGATACCAAACAAAAAGAGTTTTAGAAATCTTTGATAAATAAAAAATAAAGTGTTAAATCAGACAATTAATGATATGTCTTTTAGATGTACAGACACTGTATAAATGTAATATAAACAAGAGGGCCAGAATGGCCCTGAAGCGCTCACCAGACAATCAGAGTAGAAGATTTTCAAAGTTTTCACTATATGTTTCTATAGAAAACTAGCCTGGGGCGGGCCATTTTTGACCCCATGGGCATAATTTAGAAAACTTTTGTAGAGGACCTGAACATGACGCTATGAGCCAAATATGAAAGCTAAGAACCTTCCAGTTTTAGGAGAAGATTTTCAAAGTTTTTACTATTTGTTTCCATTGAAAACTGCCCACCCCTGGGGTAGGGCCAATTTTGACCCCAGGGCCATAATTTAGAAAAGTTTTGTAGAGGACTTGAACATGATGCTATGAGCCAAATATGAAAGCTGAGAACCTTTCAGTTTCAGAGGAGAAGATTTTCAAAGTTTTCTCTCTATGTTTCTATTGAAAACTACCCACCCCTGGGGTAGGGCCAATTTTGACCCCAGGGCCATAATTTATAAAGAATTTGTTGAGGACCTGAACAGGATGCTATGCACCAAATATGAAAGCTGAGAACCTTCCAGTTTCAGAAAAGAAGAATTTCAAAGATTTCACTATTTGTTTCCATTGAAAACTGCCCACCCCTGGGGCGGGGCCAATTTTGACCCCTGGGCCATAATTTATACAATTTTTGTAGAGGACCAGAACATGATGCTCTGTTCCAAATATGAAAGCTGTGAGCCTTCCAGTTTCAGAGGAGAAGATTTTCAAAGATTTTACTATTTGTTTCTATTGAAAACTGCTCACCCCTGGGGCAGGGCCAATTTTAACCTCAGGGCTATAATTTATATAACTTCTGTAGAGGACCTGAACATGATGCTATGCACCAAATATGAAAAGCTGAGAACCTTCCAGTTTAAGAGGAGAAGATTTTCAAAGTTTTCACTATTTGTTTCTATTGAAAACTGCCCACCCCTGGGGCAGGCCAATTTTGACCCCAGGGCCATAATTTATATAACTTTTGTAGAGGAAATGAACATGATGCTCTGTGCCAAATATGAAAGCTAAGAGCCTTCCAGTTTCAGAGAAGAAGATTTTCAAAGTTTCACTATGTTTCTATTGAAAACTGCCCAACCCTGGGGCGGGGCCAATTTTAACCCAAGGGTCATAATTTATATAACTTTTGTAGAGGACCTGAACATAATGTTCTGTGCCAAATATGAAAGCTAAGAGCCTTCCAGTTTCAGAGAAGAAGATTTTCAAAGATTTCACTATTTGTTTCTATTGAAAACTGCCCAACCCTGGGGCGGGGCCAATTTTAACCCAAGGGCCATAATTTATATAACTTTTGTAGAGGACCTGAACATGATGCTATGCACCAAATATGAAAAGCTGAGAACCTTCCAGTTTAAGAGGAGAAGATTTTCAAAGTTTTCACTATTTGTTTCTATTGAAAACTGCCCACCCCTGGGGCAGGCCAATTTTGACCCCAGGGCCATAATTTATATAACTTTTGTAGAGGATCTGAACATAATGCTCTGTCCCAAATATGAAAGCTTAGAGCCTTCCAGTTTCAGAAATGAAGATTTTCAAAGGTTTCACTATTTGTTTCTATTGAAAACTGCCCACCCTTGGGGCCGGGCCAATTTTGACCCCAGGCCATAATTTATATAACTTTTGTAGAGGAAATGAACATGATGCTCTGTGCCAAATATGAAAGCTAAGAGCCTTCCAGTTTCAGAGAAGAAGATTTTCAAAGTTTCACTATGTTTCTATTGAAAACTGCCCAACCCTGGGGCGGGGCCAATTTTAACCCAAGGGTCATAATTTATATAACTTTTGTAGAGGACCTGAACATAATGTTCTGTGCCAAATATGAAAGCTAAGAGCCTTCCAGTTTCAGAGAAGAAGATTTTCAAAGATTTCACTATTTGTTTCTATTGAAAACTGCCCACCCCTGGGGCGGGGCCAATTTTAACCCAAGGGCCATAATTTATATAACTTTTGTAGAGGACCTGAACATTATGCTCTGTGCCAAATATGAAAGCTGAGAGCCTTCCAGTTTCAGAGGAGAAGATTTTCAAAGATTTCACTATTTGTTTCTATAGAAAACTGCCCACCACTGGGGCGGGTTCAATTATGACCCCAGGGCCATAATTTATATAACTTTTGTAGAGGACCTGAACATGATGCTATATGCCAAATATGAAAGCTGAGAACCTTCCAGTTTCAGAGGAGAAGATTTTCAAAGTTTTCACTATTTGTTTCTATTGAAAACTGCCCACCCCTGGGGCGGGGTCAATTATGACCCCAGGGCCATAATTTATATAACTTTTGTAGAAGACCTGAACATGATGCTCTGTGCCAAATATGAAAGCTGAGAACCTTCTGGTTTCAGAGGAGAAGATTTTCAAAGTTTTACTATATGTTTCTATTGAAAACTTCCCACCCCTGGGGCGGGGCCAATATTGACCCCAGGGCCATAATTTATATAACTTTTGTAGAGGACCTAAAGATGATGATATGTGCCAAATATGAAAGTTGAGAACCCTGTAGATTCAGAGGAGATTTTTAAAGGTTCAAATTGTTGATGGCGAACGACGCACGCCGACGGACATCAGGCGATCACAAAAGCTCACCCTGAGCACTTTGTGCTCTGGTGAGCTAAAAATGACTTAAAATGAATTTACATTTTGTATTTATTATCTCTATCGATTATACTGACATATAACTGATCCCACATTCTTGACCAATGTGTGGATACTTCTGGTTTCCGTGGGTCAGAGGACACTATGCTAAGGTAGCATACAAACATAATAAGCATATTCAATAATAAGCATATTCAAAAACTCGTGTGACCTGCGATTTAGCAAAATCCTGACAAGTTTATTAAGTGATCCTTTTAAGTGTCTCACAGGTGACCCCAATGAATGTAGCTTTTAGGATATTGTCACTTTGACAAGGGGAAGGGTTTACAATCACAGAAAATCACATTAAACACATACATTAACCCTACAAACCATATTAATTGAGATAACTCGATGTGCTACAAATGGTGAATGGCATTATTTAAACAAACCGTGTTCACTAATGGTTCAATAACAATTTTTTTTGAGTGTTTGGTAAAACAGTTAAAAAATCAATGACTGAATTAACATTTACATACTATACCATCACATAACTTGGGTTACTGGTAACACTATCGACTGTAGAATCAACATAGAATTGGTCAGTTCTGTGGTATTCAGAAAACAGTAGAAACTCTGTATAGCAACCACTACTTAACAATCATTAGTCTTTTAAAGCTGATGGTTGCTAAATACAGAACAATACATGGGAATATCATGATAACCATATTTTTCATTCAATCAATCATAAGGTGCAGGACTCTTTATCTTGATAAAAACTTACAAAACTTCAATTTCCTTTCTATACACCATTCTCTGCTAAAGTTATTGTCAGGAAAACAAAAGTCTACATCTAGCAACAGTGACCTTGGCCTTGACATTAGGTACCCATTAAGGAATTTCAACTTTCGTCTTCATGTAAGCTATCAATATTCCAAATTTTGCAGACACAGCTTTTCTCACAAATATTATAATCCGGAAAACAAATTACTATTTTTAGCAAACCTTGACCTCTACGTCCTACAAAGCAATCCCAACCTATGTCTTAATGTAAGCTACTCACATAACAAGTCGACATAGAATCTACAGCCTCTCTAACAAAAACAAGACAAGACAAAGTTACACAAGACGTTAGCAACTGAAATCCCAGCCTTTGTATATAGCTTTAGCGAGTGTCATATTCATTATAGTAAATGAGTTTCATGATAACAATTTGTAATTCACATGAATGTAAGATTCTTTTGATCACATAAGCCTTAAAAATGCCATAGAAAATGTAACAGGCTATAGCTGGTGGTTATTTCGGCCATTGCTTACAAACAGCGTAGTAATACAACGGACAACACACATGGAACACTATGATTGTCTAACGCTTAAAATAGCGCTATGATTGGCTAACCATTGCTAATTTGCATAAAAAATGCACTAGTGCATTTTCGAGAATTACGGCACTCTGTTACGACACTCCCACAAGGCAGATTATGTGATCATATTTCCATCAATTAAACTCGTTCCCTGTTGAATACAAATTTTGTAAAGGAAATAATTACACCATCAATATTAATTAGCTGAATATTGATAATATCATATCAACATAGGATTGTTTGGTACTGGTAGAAACTGTAGTCAAGTGTATTATATTTCCTAAGCAAACCTTAATCAGGCGGCTCCTACAATAGACATCTGGCATTGGTCTACTCTGTTTGCAAAGGCGTGAAAATGTGTTTGTATGAGTGAAAGGGTTAAAGGAACATGGACCTGGCACAGATCCATCAGAAACAATATCCCAGCTTTTGTTTTGATTAAAGCTTATCCCACCAGTTACCGGACGTTTCGCTACCCAGACCTTTTCGCTAGTCATTTCGCTACCCACCAGGAAGTCATTTCCCTACCATGACCATTTCGCTACCTGTTGAATCTAATAGGAAACAAGAGGGCCACGAGGCCCTGAAGCGCTCACCTGAGATAAACCCAGGGACAGGGCCATTTCTAACCAAGAAGTCATTTGCACAACCTTGGTAGAGAATCACAAGGCAAAGCAGTATGCCATTAATTAAAGGTCTAAGCCTTAAGGTTTCAGAGAAAAATAATATTTTATAGTTTTCCCAAGAAAAACTGATAAGAATCAAGGCAGGGCCAAGTTTTGCCCAGAGGTCAGGGTCGTAAGTTGAACATTCTTGGCGGAGAACCACAAGCCAAAGCTACATATTTGTAGAGGACCATAAGATCATGTTAAATACCAAACATCAAAGGTCTAGGCCTTACAGTTTCAGAAGATTTTTAAAGATTTTCCTATGAAAAACTGATAAGCCCTTGGGCAGGGCCATTTTTGGTCCAGGGTCATAATTTGAACAATCTTTGTAGAGGACAATTAGATCATGCTACATACCAAACATCAAAGGTCTAGGACTTACAGTTTCAGAGAAGAAGATTTTTAAAGATTTTCCTATGAAAAACTGATAAGCCCTTGGGCGGGGCCATTTTTGGTCCGGGGTCATAATTTGAACAATCTTTGTAGTGGACCATTAGATCATACTACATACCAAACATCAAAGGTCTAGGCCTTTCAGTTTCAGAGAAGAAGATTTTCCTATGAAAAACTAATAAGCCCTTGGGCAGGCCATTTTCACTCTGGGGATCATAATTTGAACAATCTTTGTAGAGGACCATTAGATCATGCTACATACCAAACATCAAAGGTTAAGGCCTTACAGTTTCAGAGAAGAAGATTTTTAAAGATTTTCCTATGAAAAACTAATAAGCCCTTGGGCAACACCAACAACCCATGTTTTTTGTAAAAATTACAAAAACACTAAGTTCAAGGGGGGATAACTCTGCAATGTACAGTTGTAAACAGATGAAAATTGTGTCTTGCACATCTACTATTCATGGTAATTATGCATATCAAGTATAAACTGAATATCTTGCAAACTGAAGGAGGAGTTTGTGACACCAACTTGCCATGTGTCATACAAAAATGACAAAAATACTCAACAATCAAGTGGAGATAATTCTGCAATGCCAAGCACTAAACACATAAAAATTGTGTCTTGCACATCTACCATTCATGGTTATTATGTATACCAAATATAAATTCAATAACGTAATAACAATAAAATTGTAGGAGTAGTTTGTGACACCAACTACAATTGATTTATGCCAAAATGACAAAAAAACTCAAAGTTCAAGTGGAGGTAATTCTGCAATGCCCAGCACTAAACACATGAAAATTGAGTGTTGCAAATCTACTATTCATGATTATTATGTATAGCACTTATACACTGAATAACTTTCAAACTGTATGAGGAGTTTGTGACACCAACTCCACATGTTTCATGACAGAAAATACTCTAAGTTCAAGGGGAGATAATTCTGCAATGCCCAACAGTAAACAAATGAAAATTGAGTATTATATAAAATAAATTGAAGTGAATATCTTATTAAATAAAAAAGTTATGGCCATTCTCATATTTTCATAAAGTGCATGGGCCATAACCCTATAACCACATATTGAATGAACCTCAAAATCAACTCAGCTTCAGATTTTGTTGCATAAAACATTTTCGTGAAGTTTCATTAATATCCTTTTAATAGTTTTCCCAGAAAACAACAGACAAACTAAAAGTTGACGGACAAACAAAGCAACACACAAAGTTCAAAGGCCATAACTTTAAAATAAAGTGACATATCAAAAAGCCCGCAATATATGTGAAAATCCATATCAAGGTAATATCATATGTGGAACATTCTATCAAAGATACATGAAATTCATTTAAAGGATATAGGAGGAGTTGTGCTCATGAACTCCATGTACTATTATTGCTAAGTCCATGTTTTGTTATAGAACATCACGAAACATTACATAAGGAACATTACTGTCAAAGTTTTACTACCAATTGCTCTTACCAGTTTAAAAATACAAAACATCTGGAATAAATCCTAAAGTTAAATTATCTCCCCCGAAATATGTTGGATCGTAAAGACAACCCTTCATGCACATCTTTTTATAAGGTATTACCTGCGTATTACCTGCATATTACCTGCATATTACCTGTGTATTACCTGCATGCTGTTAAAGATTCATTGAAATCCGACTACCCATGTACGAGAAGTTGCACTTACAAGTTCAACCATACATAATATCTGGAATAAATCCTAATGTCTGATTAGCTCCCCTGAAATTTGTTGAACTGAAATGATTTTCTTCATGCATATCTTCATATAGTGTACTACTTTCTGCTAAGGTTTCATTGAAATCCGACCACCAATGAAGGAGGAATTGCGCTTACAAGAATGGTCGGACTAACTAACTAAGGGACGGACGGACAGAGGTAAACCAGTATGCCCCATACTTCATAGCAAGGGTATACAAATCACAATATACACATCTACATATTGTGTCCTTGCTACATACAAGGTTTTATGAAGTTCTGTTGGACAGTTGAGAGGAGTTACGCTTACAAGGATAGGGTCAAAAGTTCTAGTGATTTCTAAGTTCAAAGGGGCATAACTCCCAGAAAAATTGCAGAAGGAAAAATCCCCAAAATCCACATCTACATATTGTGTCCTTGCTACACACAAAGTTTTATGAAATTCTGTTGAACAGTTTAAGAGGAGTTGCGCTTACAAGGATAGGGTCAAAAGATCCAGTGATTTCTAAGTTCAAAGAGGCATAACTCCCAGAAAAATTGCAGAAGGAAAAATCCCCGATAATATGCTCATCTACATATTGTGTCCTTGCTACATGCAAGGTTTTAAAAATCTGTTGAACAGTTTCAGAGGAGTTGTGCTTATAAGATTGGCATCCGTCCGCCCGATTGATCACCATTTCAATAACCAAATTTTCTGTGGAAAATCTGGTTAAAAATCTGATAACAAAAGCAATGCAGAAAGCAGAATGTTTTTGAATAACGTTTGTCCAGCCACCAATTATATGCTTTTAACCCTTCACTCATATAAACTTTTTCATACTTTTGTAAACAGAGTAGACCCATATCAGTTGGTTCCTGTAGGATCAGAGTCTGCTCTGTTTGTTTATGAACTGATTCTACAGTTTCTACCAATACAAAATCAAAGCATTCGCACATGCTGCAGTATTTCTTTGCATGGGAACAATGTTTTGAAAATCAAATTTCTGATATTTGGCATAAAATAGCGGGTCTAGAAGGGAAAGGATTAGATCTAACACTCTTTCTAGTCAATGATTCAGTTGCAGCTGACATTTCGGCTGTTTCCGCTATGCTTATCAAACTGACCACTCGGAAGTTGCTTTCAAAGTTATATGTGTGATTACCTAATTGTTTGGCTTGCATAATGTCATCCGACGCGCACTTCTTTATTCATTGAGTATCCACTGGCAGAATAATTTCATTCATATTATGGTCACATGATTTCACCTTGAGCCTAATATTTGTATATTCGTGCTCACTCCTTACACATGGCTGTATAATTGTGGGCTTTCTTACACATTCTAAATGCTACGAAGCCTTTTCATGTCAGAAATAGTATACCTTGTTAATAAATGCCTTTTGAATCTATCGAATGTACGTCAGTAACTTGTACTAAGACTGCCATGCGGAATGGCGGTTGTCAGGTCGGCGAGAGTAGGATGTGGCCGACACGAGACTACACCTTTAACTTTGTATTCATTTACTTATGCAAAGCATACAAAAACCTCCTGTGTCCATATTATAAAAAAAAATTCAGCCAATAAATATTCATGATGTTATTATTTCTTATATGAGTAATCAACAGGGAAATGGTTAGGGCGAAGACTTTGAACTGTTTTGACTGGTTGATTTAGAAAGGTTCTACTGTACTCTCTACAGTAAGTGTAGCAGAGTAGAACACACTGAACACTACTGTCATCCATCCTTAGTGATCAGCTTCCTATTGATCAGTGGTCTTGAACGGCCAGTACTATAGCAGATCTACATGGTATATACACCTGAAATAAAATAACAGAGTTATGGCAACTGAACGCTTTGCACACAACTAATTGTTACCTGCTAATATTGTCATCTGCAATGCGAGTATCTTGCAGTTTAGATTCTGCTGAGATACACAGTTATCCAATTTCTCATCTGGATAAAATCTGTTTACATAGATAATCACAAATTAACAACTAGAAAACTGACCCACTCAGAGAGGGCCTTGCAGAATTATCTTTTGTTGAATATGGCATTGATAAATCAAGGGCAAGTGACTCTGGACATGGTGATCTCATTCAACCCAAAACTTATAGGTGTCTTCCTCTCATAATACCAAGCATATGCCCTTAATATGAACCAAATATGTGAAGTACTGTTTGAGTTATCACGTCACATCAAAAGTGTTGACAAAATTTTATGGCATTATGGATGAATCAAGGGCAGATAACTCTAGTCATAGTGATCTGAGTCAACCAAAAAGCTATAGGCGTCTTCCTCTGATGATACTAAGCATATGCCCTTGATATAAAACCAATATGTGAAGTACTGTTCGAGTTATCACGTCACATCAAAAGTGTTGATGGACAGACAGACAGAAAATGTGATTCCTATAGGGCTCCTGTATTTTCGATGCAGGTCCCTAACTAGCATGTAAAGAGTTTCCAATGATCTTGTCGGCGCGAGAGCATTAGCTCTCGCGTCTATATGGAACGCATTCGGTGGAATTTCACTGGTAGGAGGGCTGATTTATCAAGACTTGTGAAACTATTGTGGAATTGTAATTTGTGGTTTATGAGTGTAAAAACAGTATGGTTGGAATAATACAATTATATGTAGTTGGAAACAGGTCGACATATTTGTTTCCACTGTATAATTGTATGTATTTTGGAAATGAAAATGTTAGAAAATGATTTCCCCTATGGTCGGGGCTAATACAAAATGTATAATACTGCAACGGCAAGATCATCAAGGATAATCACCGAGGAAATGACTAAGATGTTGCGAAACCAAGTATGCCTAAAATACGAAAGGATGACTTTGGGCGAAAGAAGGCGAAAGGAGGATTAAAAATTAATAACGGCTATTTATTAGTTATTATAAATGATATGTACATAATTTTTATATTTTAAATTTATTTGGCATTAATATACTGATAGAAGCCTGAATATATGAACACATCATTAAATATATTGATGACATTTACAGGGAAAACAGATTACTTACTCCTTTCGCCACAGTAAATCCCTCGAAAGGAGTGTAATTGAGTGAAGAATTGCGGGTTATTAGTGTTTTTAATTAATATATATACACATATTTTATGCTAGAGCATGATTTAAGACCCAGGCACAACATTTTACTTCATAGATACATCTTAGCAAACAGAGTAAACCTAGAGTAGACTCAAAATTAATGGTCCCGGGTCGTTTCGGACGCAATCCGTTTCGGCCTTGGTCGTTTCGGCCACGATTGGGACAAAAACAACCAAGGAATACGTGGAATAAATCAGTAACAGACATCAAATTTTATTTAAGCAAAATATGTTCTCTGTCGGAAAATGGATCATTGACCTGAAATAAAGAACGCGAAGAGAAATACAGTCAGATTTGACAGTTCCTAAATGTCAACTATTGCACTTAGTTATTCCTCAACAGTCCCATCTGTTTCCACTCTATATGACGAAAATAAACCCATGAGAATAAAGTATTTGATGTTTGCTTAAAAATGCTGCAAATATTGATAATTGCTTAAATTTGTAATTATATTAATGATTTTGTAAACTGTTAGTCAAAGATTTTACAGAATCAACGATATAGACAGTAGATAATGGTCTAATTGAAATTAAAATATAACCTTCATAAGTATCAAACAAACAAAATCAATCGCTGTTTGAATTATGTTATAATAGCAAATTACTGTTAATGGTGGTACCTGTATGCACTAGTGTCATCAGAGATGTTTATAGCCGCGACAGTTTGTACTAATTATTTAATTGGTTATTTCTTTGATGATGTATCACTCAATTTAACTGCATGTATGATCGGATTAATTTTAATTATGGATGCACATTTTTGGTTGAAAGTTGGTTTTTTTTACACAAATTTTCACCCGCTATATGCAAGCAAGGTGGCAAACAGTTTGAATCTTGATAAGAAACTGAATTACTCAACATATCATCTGGACCCAAAGTGCTTGCAAAAATAATCATTCATCCGCCAGCAACAGGCTTAAGGCTAACATCCTAACAAGAACATAATTATGTCCTTATTTTTATTGGATTCATTTCTGCGTATTCATTTCAATCATATCACAATTGCCATTTATATATGGCTCCTACTGAATCTTCTCTGTTTACTTATGAAATAATATAGATACTCCTTGGCTTTTCATTTAGACATACAGTTTAACTTTGATATCTCGAATTGGATAATATACAGTATGAAATGATTACTATCATGTCTAAAAAAGCTGTGAACTTAAAAAATTGTTCAGATTAGAAATTAAATATTTTTGTGCTCATGCCATTATAAAAGGTGGGATAATAAATATTCATGATGTCATTATTTCTTACATGAATATTTAGCCTGAAAAGGGATAAGGGGTCCAGTGTGAGACTGAAAGGGTATAACTAGGGTCAGCCGACTGAAATGGCTGCCGATTGAAGGGCCCTTTGTGATGAAACTGATGATTTTTTTTATTAAGTTACTAAGGCTATATGAGTAGTCTAAAACATTTTGACATTTTTTTTTGACATTACTTAAATATTATATTAAAAGAATATGACGTCACTTCTGTGACGTTAAGTATATTATAGTTGTTATGTCTTGGTAAAGATGTAAATCGAAACATGTATGCAGTAAAATAAAAAACAAGATGTGTTTGTGAAACACTATGCCCCCTCGATATGATATTTGACCCTGAAGGATGACCTTGATCTTGACATGTCACCCCTCAAACTATGCAGCTTCATAGGGTACACATGCATACCAAATATCAAGTATGTATCTCTACTGGTTGAAAGTTATGGCCAATGTTAAAGTTGGTGACCTTTGACCATGAAGGATGATCTTGACCTTGACATGTCACCCCTCAAACTGTGCGTCTTCATGAGATACACATGCATACCAGTATCAAGGCTGTATATCTACTGGTTCAAACATTATGGCCAATGTTAATGTTGGTGACATTTGACCTTCAAAGATGACCTTGACCTTGACATGTCACCCTCAAACTGTGCAGTCAAATGAGAAACACATGTATACCAACTATCAAGTCTGTATCTCTACTGGTTCAAAAGTTATGGCCAATGTTAAATTCAGTGACCTATGACCCTGAAAGATGACCTTGACCTTGACATGTCACCCCCAAACTGTGCAGCTTCATGAGATACACATGCATACCAAATGTCAAGTCTGTATCTACAGGTTCAAAAGTTATGGCCAATGTTAAAGTCGGTGACCTTTGACGCTAAAAGATGACCTTTACCTTGACATGTTGCCCCTCAAAATGTGCAGCTTCATGAGACACATGCATACCAAATATCAAGACTCTATCTCTATTGGTTCAAAAGTTATGGCTAATTTGAATTTGGGTGACCTTTGACCCTGAAGAATGACCTTGACATGTCACCCCTCAAACTGTGCAGCTTCATGAGATACACAAGCATGCCACATATCAAGTCTCTATCTGTACTGGTTCAAAAGTTATGGCCAATGTTAAAGTCAGTGATTTGACCCATATGTTTGACATCTGACCTTTAAGGATGACCTTGACCTTGACATGTCACCCCCTCAAAATGTGCGGCTGTATGAGATACATATGCATGCCAAATATCAAGTCTCTATCTGTACTGGCTCAAAAGTTATGACCAATGTTAAAGTAACAGACAAACAAACAGACAATTTGACTTTTGACCCTGAATAATGGCCTTGACCTTGACATGTCACCATTGACCTTGACATGAGATACACAAGCATGCCACATATCAAGTCTCTATCTGTACTGGTTCAAAAGTTATGGCCAATGTTAAAGTCAGTGATTTGACCCATATGTTTGACATCTGACCTTTAAGGATGACCTTGACCTTGACATGTCACCCCCTCAAAATGTGCAGCTTCATGAGATACACAAGCATGCCAAATATCAAGTCTCTATCTCTACTGGTTCAAAAGTTATGGCCAATGTTAAAGTCAGTGATTTGACCCATATGTTTGACATCTGACCTTTAAGGATGACCTTGACCTTGACATGTCACCCCCTCAAAATGTGCAGCTTCATGAGATACACAAGCATGCCAAATATCAAGTCTCTATCTCTACTGGTCCAAAAGTTATGGCCAATGTTAAAGTCGGTGATTTGACCCATATATTTGACCTCTGACCTTGAAGGATGACCTTGACATGTCACCCCTCAAAATGTGCGGCTTTATAAGATACATATGCATGCCAAATATCAAGTCTCTATCTGTACTGGCTCAAAAGTTATGACCAATGTTAAAGTTGCTGACAAACAAACAGACAAACGGACAAACAGACAGACAAACACACAGGGCAAAAACAATATGCCCCCCAGATCTGATCTGGGGGGCATAAAAATGTTGGTTGTTACTTTACCCCATATTTAAATATTATATAAAATGGGTTTGATTACTATTCAGTAATACGCACCTTTTGATGCTTTGCATCAATGATTTTCTTGTATACAGACTGGAATGTCTCCATAAGCAATGGATACCACCATAACAAGCCTTTCTATACTATAAGAACCATGCATATCAACATCATTAGTAAAAACTTAGTACTACACACAGTATTTTAGTACAACACTGTTTTGTGGAAATAAAATTTCAGATCCCTTTGAAAGATGAATTTTAAAAGTGAAATACCCATCCCTGCTGAATACCCATTAATGTTGCTTTAGGACAGAGGGCTGATTGGAGGGCTCCTCTAGAAGCCTTCAGATCTGGGTGAGCACTGTTTGCAAATGACAGTACACTTGTTTTGCTCATTCAAAAAGGTTATGCCCCTCTGTATTATTTTGAAAATCTTTTACACTTAAATAAATCTTTTTCTTTAAATAATATGTTACAAACTGTGGATCAAGATGAGATGCAAATAAAGCTGTTTTTCATCAGGATCCAGATAAAAAATTTAAACAAGCAAATTCGCTGAATTGATATCCCCCACTAAACAAGTGTTGACCTCAGTATTTAACTGAGTTATAGACCAGAGGGACAAAAGGGTTAAGTTTATTTGCATTTACAAAGGGCCATAACTGGTGTTCCAAGGTCAATTTGAATAATACTTGCAGGGCCTTAATTCCATATGCTACTTAACATTTACAGTTTCATAGATAATTCTCTTAACTATTGAGAATGGCTCCGGACAGACAAAAATGTAACATTTTCGCTTCAAGGTCAATATTTTTTATACTTGCAGAGCCCTGTGTCCCTATACTACTCAACTTTTTCATGTTTCATAGAACAATTCCTAATAGTTGCTGAGAAATGGTTCCGGACAGACAAAAAAGCTACATTTATTGCAAAGGGCCATAACTCTGGTGTTCCAGAGTCAATATAAATTATACTTGCAGAGCTGCATAACCTTATGCTAATTAACATTTTCACAAAATTTCATAGAAAATTTCCAAACTGTTTTTGAGAAATTGCCCCAGAAGAGACAAAACAGGTTATTTTTTCGCAAACAAAGGGCCATAATAACACTGGTGTTTCAGGTTAAATATGAATGATACTTGCATGGCCGCATGTCCTTATACAATTTAACAATTTCTGAGAAATGGCTCTGGACATGCAAAACCATTACACTTTTGGCAAACAAAAGCCATAACTCTGGTGTTCCAAGATCAATAGGAACATTATGTTATGGTACCACATTTACACAAAGTTTCACAATTGAAAAACTCCAAACCATTTCTAAGATATCAGGATGCGAAAACTACATCTTTCCGCTTTCAAAGGGGATAACAAGAGGGATATAATGAACTTGAATCACTCACACAAGTAACATCATCAATGATTATGAGGTGAAAGACTAACTAGAATATTGCGTCCATAGGACATGGATGTACCCACTAGTAATATTGTCTCTAAATCAAACACTTTTCACTATTTGATATATAAGTGACAAACATTTCAAAGTCCAATCACTCTGGTAAATATGCTCTGGGCAAAGTTCCCTTCTTTGTATACATTGTTTTTTACTGTAGTAGCTGTGTAGTGATGACAATTTCAATGTCCCATAACTGATAAATCCTCCCTGTGGTATATGAGAAGACTAACACACAAACTTTCTGGGACAGATGCAAAAACGGACAAGAGCAAGGGACATATGCCCCCGACCTTGTCGGACCATATTTTAGGGGTGTCACGATATCTGTAAATCATATCGCGATATATTGCAATATATTTTATTTTAACGCGATATATATTGTGATATATTGCCTTTTCAAGTTCCTATGCTTATATAACAATTTATATAAGTAAAGGTTCTTAAATCATCTCTAAAACATTTTCCGTTTAGGTGGGAATGGAGTACACCAACAAAAATCAACTCTCCATGTAGATTTGTTATCTAGTAATGAAATAATGCCAAATTCTTAATTTCTCCTTCAAAAGAATCAAACTCCTATATTTTCATTATTTGTTAGGTTCAATGAGAAAAATCTAATAAAGGATGAGAGTTTTTGTAGAGAAATATTCACTCTTATCTAGAATATTGCTGATTATAATGATACATTTATTATCATTAAATATACTATAACTGTATCCCTATAATCTGTATCTGAATTAAGGTTAACCCGTCTCATCTTCAAAGGATGATGATTTGTCGCGTGCGAACGGAGATTCGAAGTCCCACCCTTAGTTTTTACCATTTCGTCACAGTGCTTGCAAATGGCCACATTTGCTAATAGCTGTTGGGAATTATTCTCAACTTTAATTGAAAAGTGATCCTAAATACATATTTGCCTTTTTGTTCTGAATAAATTTGAACTTCGCGTTGTCTGTCATTACTAAGGCACCCGGTGTCAACGTACACTATGTATGTCAACACCGGTTGGGATCGGTATAATAATCTGACTAGATCGAATTTGGATAACATTATCACTGAAAACAGAAGAAACAGGCTAAGCTATAGTTTATCAAATACATTTTGACGGTGTTACATATTTCCATTTAAATTAGTGTACGTTTATATGCACGAACTTGTATATTTAAACCTCAATGCAACACTCGTCATTCCCGATTGATTTTCATAGAAGGGGAAGAGGTTTATACTAGACCACTGAAAATATCCAAGACCCATAACGCTGTTGACTCGGCCATTGATGTCTAATATGTAAAATTATGTTTAATCAACATTCCAAGGTGTTTTTCACGTTAGAGTTAAGAGTTAGACAGTAAATCAACTAAGAAACATGACCAGTGCTTGAATACCGTCAAATACGGGTATGTAATTTCAATATCGCGATATTTTATTGCAGAGTTAAATATTGCAATATATCGGTATACCAGTTTATCGCAACACCCTTACTTTATTTAACCCTTTCCTTCATAATTATAAATGCCATTTCATGCCTTTGAAAAAGAGTAGACCCAGACCAGATGTATAGGAGCTGTCTGATCAGGGACTGCTCTGTCTGCTAATAGAATGTGATAGATCTTTTTCTTTAGTTACTAAAATAGCTACAAGGTTCCATTTTCCGTAATTCAAATAATCCATGAATATTCAGTAGGTATTGAATTCGGAATAAATATAGAACAGGGAAAGGGTTAAAACAAGATAAAAATATGCCATTATGGAATGAATATAGTGTGCACTGCCATTTTGGAATAAATAATGTGCACATAACTGTAGAACTACATGCTAAAGTTTTTCTAATAATTGTTCTTGGTTGAGATTTTACAGTCATACACATGTTTTTATGGATAGTATATTAATCAAATAAATGTGTTGGTGTGTTAACAAGGTAAAACATGTCATTTATGGATAAATTAACTCTAGACTTATTATTTCGATAATACACATCCATGAAGAAATACAGGTGTTAGAATGTTAACAACAAAATGTGTGACATTTTCTTAAACACTAGGCCTACTATTCTGATATTGATCACAATTAAACTATCACAGATCATATCTGGCTACACATTATTTGTGGAATATAACGAGTCATTGAGGAAATTAGGGTGCTATGGTGACAACCAGGTAAATTAGGCCATTTTGCTCATACTCAACTTGGCCAAGAAAATTGGAATGTAACAGTCATTATAATATGTCAAATATACAAAGAATATGGCGAGAGTTAACAATTTTGCATATAATCTAACTCGGTCGAGATTGTATGACCATACTTGTTGTACTCAAGTTTGATTCAGAAATGTAGCTAAAGCATTAACAAACTAAATGTGGACGATGGACATTTGATGATCCTGAAAGCTCATCATGATGTGATGCTTACCAGGAGAGAGTGGTATCTGTTATCCCATGGTTCGTTAACTGTGAGGTACTCTACATTGTGATCTAGTCTTCTATGTCCTCCATACTCTGCTGCATCACTGTCCAGTACAAGCTTGTATCTGACACAACGTTAAGGTCATACACTCTGTAAGCTGACAGATGTGCACACCTGTCCATAAAAGATATTCTGATCTACTCCATTTTCTCAGTTCTCAACCAAACCTGGCAGAAGTGATTCTAATGAATACCAATATCATGCTTGCTGAGCAATAAATACTCAAATGTTGACCATGAACAATGACAGATACACAACTAATCTTGAGAATTTTGTGTTCAGAGAACCTAAAAGACCTGAACAAGTTACATAATTACATACAAACTGTAAACCTGAGATGAATACATGTACATCATTCTGATGATTGTAAGCTATCCAGAGATGCTGCCAGGATTTCAATTTGGTGGGGGAAATCCCCCATCAAACAAAAAAATGTGGGGGACCTACTGGGGGGGTGGGGTGGGGGGGGGGGTGCGTTAACGGGCAGTAGTTATTACTAGTTACTGCATCCATTTACCTTTGTAAGTAAACATATTAGATCTAGTTTTCTTACTTTCAACACATAAAGACACATGTCTATTAATTCTCAAATATCAATTATACATAATGGGCATCTCTTCAACTTTGATCCAAGCAATTGAATTTTCGAACACCTAAAAGATTTGAATAGAGCTAGATTCTTTTGCTGTGGGGATATTTTCAATTGCAATATAGGAAGCTGTTCTCATAGCACTTATCAATGCCTCGGTCGATACAGACCTTTCTGTTTGGATTTATTTTGCACGCACTCGATAATAATTTTTGCGGGACAATCATTTTGACTGCGGGATAATGCCCTCATCATTTTGAGAAAAAAGGGGGACCGAGGCAAAGATAAGCGGGATCCCGCACATCCCGCGCTCTGACAGCATCTCTGGCTATCCCTTCAGTATTCCTGACATATCTTTTCTCTGACCATTGCAATTAAGCCGTGTCACTTTCTTTTCACAAAGGATACTTTCCAGGTGTGCCTGCACCAATCTTGTAGTCTGTATAGCTCTTCGAGGGATGGAAGTTGAATATAAAAAGGAGCTTTTCCGCCCTCTCAAACACTACGATTTTGTCACTCTCATGTTTGCGGCTGACATATTGCTGAAAGTATACATTCATATTGGATGACATTTTCATTGCCAATTCCATTGTACCTGATGATGTTAACCCTTAGCCTACTAATCATGATCTGACTGGCATTTACAAATAGCTTGTCTCCATGGGAGATGCACAATAACAACATCTCATCAGCATTTAACACATTTAGTACCTGCCCAACAACATATCATCAGCATCTAGCACATTTAGTAACTGCCAAACAGTATATCATCAGCATCTAACACATTTAGTAACTGCCAAATAGTATATCATCAGCATCTAACACATTTAGTACCTGCCCAACAACATCTCATCAGCATCTAACACATTTAGTACCTGCCCAACAGTATCTCAACAGCTTGTACATGTCAGTAAATACTAGAACTGTCACCTATGGGCTAACTAATATCCCTCGCATTCCAGCTGCTAGATGTCACTGTAGGGGTTATGCCTATAAAAATGTTGATGGTTTTAGAGGGCATTATATTGCATTTCTATGGCTTTAGCTCCATCTATATTATCCCATTGTCAAAAATAATCTCCGAGTCAGTCCCTATAATGGGCATTATATTGCTTTTCTGCAGTTTAGGTCTCACCAATAGTGTCACAGTGGTGGGGGGGACCAACAAATTTCCAAGTGCAAAAAAAATATTTGCTCCAGTCTCTACAATGTCTGATTCAGTCCTTATAATGGGCATTATATTGCTTTTCTACAGTTTAGGCTTCACCCATAGTGCTACAGGGATGGGGACAAACAAACCAAGTCCAAACAAGATGTGTTTGTGAAACACTACGCCCCTGATATGACCTTTGACAATGACGGATGACCTTGACCTGGACATGTGATCCCCCAAACTTGCAGCTTCACGAGATACACATGCATACAAAATGTCAAGTCTGTATCTCTACTGGTTCAAAAGTTATGACCAATGTTAAAGTCAGTGACCTTTGACCATGAAGGATGACCTTGACCTTGACATGTGATCCTTCAAACTGGGCAGCTTCATGAGATACAAATGCATACCAAATATTAAAGCTGTATCTCTACTGGTTCAAAAGTTATGGCCAATGTTAAAGTTGGTGACCTTTGAACCGGAAGAATGACCTTGACATGTGACCCCTCAAACTGTGCAGCTTCATAAGATACACATGCATACCAATTATCAAGTGTGTATCACTACTGGCTCAAAAGTTATGGCCATTAATAAAGTTGGTGACCTTTGACCCTGAAGGGTGACCTTGACATGTCAACCCTCAAAATGTGTAGCTGCATGAGATACACATGCATACCAAATATCAAGTCTGTATCTCTACTGGTTGAAAAGTAATAGCCAATTTTAAAGGTAGTGACCTCTGACCCTGATGGATGTCCTTGACATGTCACCCTCAAAATGTGCGACTTTATGAGATGCATAATTTTATGCATGCCAAATAACAAGTCTGTATCTCTACAGATTTAAAAGTAATGCCCAATGTTAAAGTTGCTGACAAACAAGCAAACAGCTGACCTTTGACCCTGAAGGATGACCTTGACATGTCACCCCTCAAAATGTGCCACTGGATGAGATATGCATGCCAAATATCAAGCCTGTATCTCCACTGGTTCAAAAGTTCTGGTCAATGTTAAAGTCAGAGATTTGACCTATATATTTGACCTCTGACCTTGAAGGATTACCTAGACCTTTACATGTCACCCCTCAAAATGTGCGACTTTATGAGATGCATATGCATGCCAAATATTAAAAGTACATGTATGAGTCATGCAGGAAACACCACATACAAAACACACAACCGCCCAAACAGCACCACAACGACAAACAGCAAATGTACATGTATACAAAAGACACAAAGAGACGCACGGACATAACAACAATAGGGGGAAGATGAAGTACCACCAATGTCACTGGGGGGTTTAAGGGCGCCAAACCAAAACAGTGTAAAAAAACGTATCCCCTCTCCAACTTATCTACAACAACCGCGATGGCAAATACAGTGGTAAAGTGCATGTAAAACGAAAACATTTAAGTGAAACAAACTGTATCCACCTATTGCTAGTGTACTCAATGATAAGTCTATATCTCTACAGATTTAAAAGTTATCGCCAATGTTAAAGTTGCTGACAAACAAACAAACATCTGACCTTTGACCCTGAAGGATGACCTTGACCTTGATATGTCACCCCTCAAAATGTGCAGTTTCATGAGATACACATGCATGCCAAGTATCAAGTCTCTATCTCTACTGGTTCAAAAGTTATGGCCAATGTTAAAGTCAGTGATTTGACCTATATATTTGACCTCTGACCTTGACCTTGACATGTCACCCCTCAAAATGTACAGCTTTATGAGATACATACGCATGCCCAATATCAGGTCTCCATCTGTACTGGTTCAAAAGTTATGACCAATGTTAAAGTTGCTGACAAACAAACAGACAGACGGCAAAAACAATATGCCCCCCAGATCTGATCTAGGGGGCATAAAAATTTGGTGCTTCAGTCCCTATAATTTTCAGATACATATGCCTAAGAAGTCAACAGTTTTTAAGGAAATGGGGATTACATTGCTTTTCTCTGGTTTGGTCCCACACATAGTGCCCAGGGTATGAGTACGAAAACATTTCCAAGTTGAAAATAATTTTTGATTCAGTCCCTACAGTTTTCAATTGCATATATCGATCTATACAAAACTTAAGAAATAGACCATAGTACCCCGAGGGTGGGGACCAACAAATTTCCAAGTCCAAAAAATTAATCTTTTGTTTAGTCTGTACAACTTTCAAATGCATAATAGTATGCCTACACAAAATGTCAACAGTTTTTGAGGAAATGGGCATTATATTACTTTTCTATGGTTTTGGCCCTGCCCTCTCGTAATATAGGGAGGCGGAAAACAATTGACTAAACAAAATGTTTTTTGGGGAGACACAAGATCATACCATATGTGACATGTGTACAAAATTTCATCAAAATCCATACATAAACCTGGGAGGAGTAAGAGGTACAAATTTTGTGGGTACAGTCTGACAAGACAAACTGATTCCAGTATAACACCCCCCCCCCCCCCAACTTCATTGCGGGGGTATAATTAAAATTGCAGCAGATGAGACTTTGATAAGGTATACTGCAGGTTACGGAATTAGCTCATTCAATATTTTGCTCACCTGTGTAATTAACCCTTTACTCCATGAATATTCATGTAACTAAAAATGAAATCATGAATAATAATTAGTTTATTTTTTATAATGACATGTGAACACAAGAGTTTTTGGCCATAGTAGAAACTGTACTATCCTAATTATTACCTATATAATTTCATGAGCAAATAGAGCAGACCCTGAACAGAGGGCTCCTACAGGAGCTGCCTGATCTAGGTCTACTCTGTTCGCAAAGGCGTAGAAATGTGTATTTATGGAGTAAAGGGTTAATACAATGTTGAATGTCAGGAATTCCGCTAACACTGATGAGGAAAACATTACAAGTGATGGTCATTTGTCACTGATGTGCCTCTGTACCATGTTGCAGTAAAAAGCACATGGATATTGAATTAATTTTACAGGAAGTGATTATGAATAATAGCGCAACATTTTGTTTGAATTAATTCCATCTTTAACAAGAGTACCGCATACGGTACATAATACGCCCACTTGCAAACCTTCTCTGATTCAACATGCCTTATAAGTGTTGACATTTTCTAATCTGTGCTTCAGATCTTGATTTCCATATTAAGGTGATACTATTTTTTAAACAAGAGGGCCATGATGGCCCTGAAATCGCTCACCAGAGGGAAAGATTTTTAAAGTTTCAAGTACATGTATGTTTCTAAACAAAACTGGACACCTGTTTTGTGGGGTGTTATTTGACCCTTTCTCTGTATAATTATAATGGCAAGCTTTCTGGGATGATTTGCTTTATTATAAATATTTTCTAAGTCCAATACCGAACGTTTACCGACCGTTAACTTGGAAAGCATATATCGCACAAAAAATATGTGGAAAAGTTTCATTTTCCATTACATTTTCCATTACATTTTACTACGCATAACCTAACAACTCCTTGATATATTGCGTATTTAGAAACGAACGACAACCCTTGTAGAGCACGTTTCGTAACAAAACCAGTTCACACCTGAACGTTTCGAACCCCTTCAGAATTAGAGTACTGATGATTGTTTCAAAGCAGAAATTGTATAAAAATCGCGATTTCAACAATTTATACTCGCGATTTCAACAATTTATACAAACGGAATTGTTATGGAAATGGAAAATTAAAACTTGTTAAGAATAACTGGTGATAATAACCATTGTGATAAATAGAGCATTTGCCTTAGTGATAAATAGAGAATTTGCTCCATAAGAGTAAATGCACTATTTATCACAATGGTTTCAAATCTACACGATTCTGAAATTTTCCTTTTCTCTAATTAACCCTTTTCCTCATATAAACATGTTTTCACGCATTTGCAAACAGAGTAGACCCAGATTTACCTCTTTGAATAAGCAGACGACATTTCTAACATATGACAACCCTATCACAGCTTAGCAGGACTTAACCAAAATTAGCACACAGTTTGAACTCAGATCTGACACATACCGGTATGTAACTTTATATGTGGTTTGTATATGAGTTAATTTACTCCTATGGAGCAAATGCTCTATTTATCACAATGGTTTGAAATCTACACAATTCTGAAATTTTCATCTTCTCTAATTAATGCTCCTTATCAGTAGATTTATTCAAAGAGGTAGGATCTGAAAAAAGCCTTTGTGATAAATAGAGCATTTGCTAATCATTGTGATAAATAGAGCAAAAGCTCCATAGGAGTAAATGTTCTATTTATCACAAAAGTTTCAAATCTACACAATTCTGAAATTTTCCTTTTCTATAATTAATGCTCCTTATCAGTAGATTTATTCAAAGCGGTAGGATCTGAAAAAAGCCTTTGTGATAAATGGAGCATTTGCTCCATAGGAGTAAATGCTCTATTTATCACAATGGTTTCAAATCTACACAATTCTGAAATTTTCCTTTTCTCTAATTAATGCTCCTTATCAGTAGATTTATTCAAAGAGGTATAATGGTCACTTTATGAAACCATTGTGATAAATAGAGCATTTGCCTTTGTGATAAATAGAGCATTTGCTCCATAAGAGTAAATGCACTATTTATCACAATGGTTTCAAATCTAAACAATTCTGAAATTTTCCTTTTCTCTAATTAAGCATTTGCAAATAAGAGTAGACCCAGATTTACCTCTTTGAATAAGCAGACAACATTTCTAACAGATGACAACCCTATCACTGCTTAGCATGACTTGACCAAAATTAGCACACAGTTTGGATTCTGATCTGACACAGACCGGTATGTAACTTTATATGTGGTTTGTATATGAGTTAATTTACTCCTATAGAGCAAATGCTCTATTTATCACAATGGTTTGAAATCTATACAATTCTGAAATTTTCCTTATCAGTAGATTTATTCAAAGAGGTAGGATCTGAAAAAAGCCTTTGTGATAAATAGAGCATTTGCTAACCATTGTGATAAATAGAGCAAAAGCTCCATAGGAGTAAATGTTCTATTTGTCACAATGGTGTCAAATCTACACAATTCTGAAATTTTCCTTTTCTATAATTAATGCTCCTTATCAGTAGATTTATTCAAAGAGGTAGGATCTGAAAAAAGCCTTTGTGATAAATAGAGCATTTGCTCCATAGGTGTAAATGCTCTATTTATCACCATGGTTTCAAATCTACACAATTCTGAAATTTTCCTTTTCTCTAATTAATGCTCCTTATCAGTAGATTTATTCAAAGAGGTAAAATAGTCACTTTATGAAACCATTGTGATAAATAAAGCATTTTCTCCATAGGAGTAAATGCTCTATTTATCACAATGGTTTCAAATCTACACAATTCTGAAATTTTTCAAGAGGCAGATTCTGAAAATATCCTATGAGGGAATGGGTTAAAAAACAGTGTGAGCAAACAGAGACTAATTCTGAAGCAGACAACTTGATAGAGTTTTGACCAGGAACTTGACCTATTCAGTGATTATGCAACACAGATGGAGTGACCTCAATCCCTCTAGTTCAGAGGAACCTTTATAGTGTAAAATAATATTTTAAAGTATAACCAACTGGGCAGGGCCAATTTTAACCTCAGAACTATGATATTTACCAATGTCAATAAGGAATACTAAGTAAATCTATACACCAAATATCTAAGCTCTGTGACATGTAGTTTTTGACAAAAAGATTTTTGAAGTTTTCCCCATGCCTAACCTAAGTGAGGCCAGCATTCTGCTACTTGTACAGAAAACAACAGTCAACTAGAAAAAACTGGCCACCCCTCGGGCCGTGGCGGGGCCAATTTTGACCCCAGGGGCATTATTTATATAACTTTTGTAGAGGACCTATAGGTGATGCTATGTGCCAAAGATGAAAGCTGAGAACCCTGTAGATTCAGAGGAGAAGACTTTTAAAGTTCAAATTGTTGACGCCGGACGACAGACATCAGGCGATCACAAAAGCTCACCCTGAGCACTTTGTGCTCTGGTGAGCTAAAAAATGAAGTGAATATCTTATTAAATAAAAAAGTTACAGCTAATCCTCATTTTTGCAGATTTTTGTAAAGTTTCATTTATATCATTTTAATAGTTTTCCCAGAAAACAACAGACAAACTAAAGTTGACCGACTAACAAAGCAACGAACACACGAAGTTCAAGGACCATAACTTTAGAATAAAATGACATATCAAAAACCCCGCAATATATGTGAAAATTCACATTAAGGTTTAATCATATAAAAAAATTGAAGTAAATATCATTTCAAATGAAAAAGTTATGGCCATCCTCATATTTGCATAGATTTGCATTATTTTTTTAAGTGCAAGGGCCATAACTCCGAAACAACAAATCAAACTAGAGGTTTGTTTTTGTCACAAAAACAGATGTCTCCCCCCTCCCAACCTCTTTCCAATACACAAGTGTAATGTCTGTAACTTCAAACTTATCAGGGTCTAACGTTTAAGTCATCAGGGACAATAACTCCAACATTGTCGGAGGGAGACAATTCAAAAGCCCCAGATACACAATAACACATGCTAGTCAACATTCTTGTGAAGTTTGGTGACTCTAGTACTAGTGGTTTCAGATACATGTGACACAAAGTAAAGTTTCTCTTATTTAAGTCATAAGGGGCAGTAACTCTAAAGTTATCAGGGGAGACAATTAAAACAAGAGGGCCAGAATGGCCCTGAAGCGCTCACCAGACAATCAGAGGAGAAGATTTTCAAAGTTTTCACTATATGTTTCTATAGAAAACTAGCCGGCCCTGGGGCAGGCCAATTTTGACCCCAGGGGCGTAATTTATATAACTTTTGTAGAGGACTTGAACATGATGCTATGAGCCAAATATTAAAGCTGAGAACCTTTCAGTTTCAGAGGAGAAGATTTTCAAAGTTTTCTCTATATGTTTCTGCTGAAAACTACCCACCCCTGGGGCGGGGCCAATTTTGACCCCAGGGCCATAATTCATATAACTTTTGTAGAGGACCTATACATGATGCTATGTGCCAAATATGAAAGCTGAGAACTGTCCAGATTCAGAGAAGAAGATTTTCAAAGTTTTCACTATTTGTTTCCATTGAAAACTGCCCACCCCTGGGGCGGGGACAATTTTGACCCTAGGGCAATAATTAATATAACTTTTGTAGAGGACCTGAACATGATGCTCTGTGCCAAATATGAAAGCTGAGCGCCTTCCAGTTTCAGAGGAGAAGATTTTCAAAGATTTCACTATTTGTTTCTATTGAAAACGGCCCATCCCTGGGGCAGGGCCAGTTTTGACCCCAGGGGCATAATTTATATAACATTTGTAGAGGACCTGATCATGATGCTATGTGCCAAATATGAAAGCTGAGAAACTTCTGATTTCAAAGGAGAAGATTTTCAAAGGTTTACTATATGTTTCTATTGAAAACTTCCCACCCCTGGGGCTGCCCCAATTTTGACCCCAGGGGCATAATTTATGTAACTTTTGTAGAGGACCTGAACATGATGATCTGTGCCAAATATGAAAGCTAAGCGCCTTCCAGTTTCAGAGGAGAAGATTTTCAAAGATTTCACTATTTGTTTCCATTGAAAACTGCCCACCCCTGGGGCGGGGCTAATTTTAACCCCAGGGCCATAATTTATATAACTTTTGTAGAGAACCTGAACATGATGCTATGTGCCAAATATGAAAGCTGAGAACCTTCTAGTTTCAGAGGAGAAGATTTTCAAAGTTTTCACTATATATTTCTATTGGAAACTGCCCATCCCTGGGGTGGGGCCAATTTTGACCCCAGGGCCTTAATTTATATAACTTTTGTAGAGGACCTGAATATGCTGCTCTGTGCCAAATATGAAAGATGAGAGCCTTTCTGTTTCAGAGGAGAAGATTTTCAAAGATTTCATTATTTGTTTCTATTGAAAACTGCCCACCCCTGGGGCGGGGCCAATTTTGACCCCAGGGTCATAATTTATATAACTTTTGTAGAGGACCTGAACATGATGCTATGTGCCAAATATGAAAGCTAATAACCTTCTGGTTTCAGAGGAGAAGATTTTCAAAGTTTTACTATATGTTTCTATTAAAAACTTCCCACCTCTGGGGCAGGGCCAATTTTGACCCCAGGGGCATAATTTATATAACTTTTGTAGAGGACCTATAGGTGATGCTATGCACCAAAGATGAAAGCTGAGAACCCTGTAGATTCAGAGGAGAAGATTTTTAAGGAGAAGATTTTTAAAGATTTCATTATTTGTTTCTATTGAAAACTGCCCACCCCTGGGGCGGGGCCAATTTTGACCCCAGGGTCATAATTTATATAACTTTTGTAGAGGACCTATAGGTGATGCTATGTACCAAAGATGAAAGCTGAGAACCCTGTAGATTCAGAGCAGAAGATTTTTAAAGATTTCATTATTTGTTTCTATTGAAAACTGCCCACCCCTGGGGCGGGGCCAATTTTGACCCCAGGGTCATAATTTATATAACTTTTGTAGAGGACCTGAACATGATGCTATGTGCCAAATATGAAAGCTAATAACCTTCTGGTTTCAGAGGAGAAGATTTTCAAAGTTTTACTATATGTTTCTATTGAAAACTTCCCACCCCTGGGGCGGGGCCAATTTTGACCCCAGGGGTATAATTTATATAACTTTTGTAGAGGACCTACATATGATGCTATGTGCCAAAGATGAAAGCTGAGACCCCTGTAGATTCAGAGGAGAACAACTTTAAAGGTTCAAATTGTTGACGACGAACGACGCACGACTCATGACGCACGACGCACGCCGACGGACGACGGACATCAGGCGATCACAAAAGCTCACCCTGAGCACTTTGTGCTCTGGTGAGCTAAAAACCCAGATGCACAACTCGTGCTGGTGAACATTCCTGTGAAGTTTGGTGACTCTAGCCCTACTGGTTTCAGAGATACGTGCAGCACAAAGTTTCTCTAATTTTAAGTTAACATATCAGGGGCAGTAACTCAAGAATTATAGAGGGGAGACAATTAAAAAACCCAGGTGCACAACAACTCATGCTGGTGAACATTCCTGTGAAGTTTGGTGACTCTAGCCCTTGTGGTTTTAAAGATATGCATGACAAAAACTTTCTCTAATTTAATGTAATCATATCAGGGGCAATAACTCCAAAGTTATCAAGGGAAGACAATTCAAAAACCCAAGTTGTACAACAACTCATGCTGGTCGACATTCCTGTGAAGTTTGGTGACTTTAGCCCTACTGGTTTCGGAGATATGCACGACACTAAGTAAAGTTTGTCTAATTTTAAGTCATCAGGGGCAGTAACTCCAAAGTTAACAGGGGAGATAATTCAAAAAACCTAAGAGCAAAACAACTCATGCTTGTGAACAATCCTGTGAAGTTTGGTGACTCTAGCTCTACTGGTTTCAGAGATACGCGCGTCACAAAGTTTGTATAAATTTAAGTATTCATATCAGGGGCAATAACTCAAGAATTATCAGGGGGAGACAATTAAAAAACCATAGGTGCACAACAACTCATGCTGGTGAACATTCCTGTGAAGTTTGGTGACTCTAGTACCAGCGGTTTCAGAGATACGCGCGACACAAAGTTTTTCTAATTTTAAGTCATCAGGGGAAATAACTCCAAAATTATCAAGGGGAGACAATTCAAAAACCATAGGTGCACAACAACTCATGCTGGTGAACATTCCTGTGAAGTTTGGTGACTCTAGCCCAACTGGTTTCAGAGATACGCGCGACACAAGTTTGTGACGGACAGACGGACGGACATGCTAACAAATGGGTAGTTGTGTGACTTTTTCCTTTGATCTTTTCTTGTGGGACTAGTCCCACAAGAAAAACTATTTTTGGCTCTAACTTTGGAAAAGAATGATCTGGAAGCTAACCCTAACCCTAACCCTATGTCCCACAACTGGCCAGGTTAATGTCACAAGAAATGGCCAGGTTAATGTCACAAGAGATGGCCAGGTTAATGATTTTACTTGTGCGACTAGTTAGAAAAAGTCACACAACTACCCTTTGGTGAGTGCGGACGGACGGACAGACAGACAACTCTGGCAAAAACAATATATCTCCCCATAAATGGGGGAGACATAATGATCCTCAGAATCGACTTAGCTTCAGGTCTTGATGCATAAAACATGTGTATGAAGTTTCAGTAATATCTGTCAAACAGTTTTGCCAGAAAACAGCGGACAAACTATTTGCATATATTTGCATTTTTTTAAAGTAAAAGGGCAATAACTCCGAAACGAAAAATCAAATAAACCTCAAAATCGACTCAGCAATCAGATCTTGATGCATTAAACATTTGTGTGAAGTTTCATTAATATCTCGCAAATAGTTTTCCCAGAAAACAGCGAAAAATTATTTGCATTATTTTTTAAGGACAAGGGCCATAACTCTGAAACGAAAAATCAAATGATCCTCAGAATCAATTCAGTTTCAGATCTTGATGCATTAAATATTTGTGTGAAGTTTCATTAATATCTCTCAAATAGTTTTCCCACAAAACAGCGGACAAACTATTTACATATTTTTAAGGACAAGGGCCATAACTCTGAAATGAAAAATCAAATGAACCTCAGAATCAACTCAGCTTCAGATCTTGATGCATTAAACATTTGTGTGAAGTTTCATTAATATCTGTCAAATAGTTTTCCCAGAAAACAGTGGACAAACTATTTGCATGTATTTGCATTATTTTTTAAGTAAAAGGGCCATAACTCCGAAACGACAAATCAAATGAACCTCAGAATCGACTCAGCTTCAGATCTTGATGCATTAAACATTTGTGTGAAGTTTAATTAATATCTCTCAAATAGTTTTCTCAGAAAACAGCGGACAAACTATTTGCATATCTTTTACGGACAAGGGCCATAACTCTGAAATGAAAAATCAAATGAACCTCAGAATCAACTCAGCTTCAGATCTTGATGCATTTAACATTTGTGTGAAGTTTCATTAATATCTGTCAAATAGTTTTCCTAGAAAACAGCGGACAAACAAAATATTGACGGACGGACGAACGAACGAGCGAACGAATGGACGGACGGATGGACGGACAGGGCCACGACAATATACGACCACCTTTATTAGGTGGGCGTATAAAAAGCTATTGAAAGTTCATGTATGAGGAGCATCATTGTCTAGGAATAATGCCTTTCGTTTGGGGGCGAACAGGCTCATATTTAACCCATTACCTCATAGGCTATTTTTAGACCCAACCTCTTTGAATAAATCTACCGAAAAGGAGCACTAACTAGAGAAAAGGAAAATTTTTAGAATTTTGTAGTTTTTAAACCATTGTGATAAATAGAGCATTTGCTCCTATATGAGCAAATGCTCTATTTATCACAATAGTTTCAACAGGTGACTTTTGCAGAGGCGCCAAAAGGCGTAAATATGAGGGAATGGGTTAAGTCCACAGCGCGAGCATTGTGATAAACGAGCACAAATTACAAGGTGTGAAATTTTCACTAACACCGCCTCTGCCCGCTAGCCACAGATCGGAAACCAAGTACAATTTTAATCGCTTTAAAAAACCAAGAGTATCGCATACGGTACATAATACGCCCACTTGCAAACTTTCTCTGATTCAACATGCCTGTTAAGTGTTGACATTTTCTAATCTGTGCTTCAGATCTTGCTTTTCATATTAAGGTGATACTATTTTTAAACAAGAGCACCGCGAGACGGGGCAATATACGCCCGAAGGCTGTTCTATTTAGTGAAAGAAGCCTTCTTCATAGGTGGCAAAATTTTAACGAAATTTCCGCAGCAAGTTGAAACGAAAAAATTCGCGAATTGCGATTTGTTTGTTTGTCTGAGGCTTTACGTCCCTTTAACATTTTCATATTTTATATGAGTCCATCAAAGGGCAATAACTCCAGAATGAAGGATGACATCGAGTTATCTGAAAGTTATCTCACTGATATGCACAACTACACATCAATATCTATCATTCCTGAAAGTTTGAAGAAATTATGTTGAAAAATAAAGGAGGAGTTAGTTGCACAAGAAATTGCTACCCGAAACTATCAAAGGGCAATAACTCCAGAATGAAAAATGATATGAGAGTTATCTCACTGATATGCACAACTACACATCAGTATCTATCATTCCTGAAAGTTTGAAGAAATTATGTTGAAAAATAAAGGAGGAGTTAGTTGCACAAGAAATTGCTACCCGAAACTATCAAAGGGCAATAACTCCAGAATGAAAAATCATATGAGAGTTATCTCACTGATATGCACAACTACACATCAATATCTATCATTCCTGAAAGTTTGAAGAAATTATGTTGAAAAAATAAAGGAGGAGTTAGTTGCACAAGAAATTGCTACCCGAAACTATCAAAGGGCAATAACTCCAGAATGAAAAATGATATGAGAGTTATCTCACTGATATGCACAACTACACATCAGTATCTATCATTCCTGAAAGTTTGAAGAAATTATGTTGAAAAATAAAGGAGGAGTTAGTTGCACAAGAAATTGCTACCCGAAACTATCAAAGGGCAATAACTCCAGAATGAACAAGATGTGTTTGTGAAACACTATGCCCCCTCAATATGATATTTGACCCTGAAGGATGACCTTGATCTTGACATGTCACTCCTCAAACTGTGCAGCTTCATGGGGTGTACATGCATACCAAATATCAAGTCTGTATCTCTAATGGTTCAAAAGTTATGGCCAATGTTAAAAGTTGGTGACCTTTGACCATGAAGGATGACCTTGACCTTACCATGTCACCCCTCAAACTGTGCAGCTTCATGAGATACACATGCATACCAGTATCAAGGCTGTATATCTACTGGTTCAAACGTTATGGCCAATGTTAATGACATTTGACCTTCGAAGATGACCTTGACCTTGACATGTCACCCCTCAAACTGTGCAGCCAAATGAGAAACACATATATACAAACTATCAAGTCTGTATCTCAACTGGTTCAAAAGTTATGGCCAATGTTAATGACATTTGACCTTCGAAGATGACCTTGACCTTGACATGTCACCCCTCAAACTGTGCAGCCAAATGAGAAACACATATATACAAACTATCAAGTCTGTATCTCTACTGGTTAAAAAGTTATGGCCAATGTTAAAGTCTGTGACCTTTGACCCTGAAAGATGACCTTGACCTTGACATGTCACCCCACAAAATGTGCAGCTTCATGAGATACACATGCATACCAAATATCAAGACTCTATCTCTATTGGTTCAAAAGTTATGGCCAATTTGAAGTTGGTGACCTTTGACCCTGAAGGGTGACCTTGACATGTCACCCCTCAAAATGTGCAGCTTCATTAGATACACAAGTATGCCACATAGCAAGTCTCTATCTGTACTGGTTCAAAAGTTATGGCAAATGTTAAAGTCGGTGATTTGACCCATATGTTTGACCTCTGACCTTTAAGGGTGACATTGACCTTGACATGTTACACCTCAAAATGTGCGCCTATATGAGATACATATGCATGCCAAATATCAAGTTTCTATCTGTTCTGGCTCAAAGGTTATGACCAATGTTAAAGTTACAGACAAAGAAACAGACAATTTGACCTTTGACCCTGAAGGATGACCTTGACCTTGACATGTCACCCCTCAAAACGTACAGCTTCATGAGATACACTAGCATGCCAAATATCAAGTCTCTATCTTTACTGGTCCAAAAGTTATGGCCAATGTTAAAGATGGTGATTTGACCCATATATTTGACCTCTGACCATGAAGGATGACCTTGACCTTGACACGTCACCCCTCAAAATGTGCGGCTTTATGAGATACATATGCATGCCAAATATCAAGTCTCTATCTGTACTGGCTCAAAAGTTATGACCAATGTTAAAGTTGCGTTAAAGTTAAAGCAAAAAAACCAGATAATTTCACCTTTTACCCTGAAGGATGACCTTGACCTTGACATGTCACCCCTCAAAATGTGCAGCTTCATGAGATACACAAGCATGCCTAATATCAAGTCTCTATCTGTACTGGCTCAAAAGTTATGACCAATGTTAAAGTTGCTGACAAACAAACAGACAAACAGACAAACAAACAAACAGACAGGGCAAAAACAATATGCCCCCCAGATTTGATCTGGGGGGCATAAAAATGATATGAGAGTTATCTCACTGATATGCACAACTACACATCAGTATCTATCATTCCTGAAAGTTTGAAGAAATTATGTTGAAAAATAAAGGAGGAGTTAGTTGCACAAGAAATTGCTACCCGAAACTATCAAAGGGCAATAACTCCAGAATGAAAAATGATATGAGAGTTATCTCACTGATATGCACAACTACACATCAGTATCTATCATTCCTGAAAGTTTGAAGAAATTATGTTGAAAAATAAAGGAGGAGTTAGTTGCACAAGAAATTGCTACCCGAAACTATCAAAGGGCAATAACTCCAGAATGAAAAATCATATGAGTTATCTCACTGATATGCACAACTACACATCAGTATCTATCATTCCTGAAAGTTTGAAGAAATGATGTTGAAAAATAAAGGAGGAGTTAGTTGCACAAGAAATTGCTAACGGACGGACGGACAGACGGACGGACGACATACGCCATACCATAATACGTCCCTTCGGGCGTATAAAAAATTGAAGTGAATATCTTATTAAATAAAAAAGCTAATCCTCATATTTGCAGATTTTTGAAAACTGCAACAGCCATAACTCTAAAGACAAACTGAATGAACCTCAAAATAAACTCAGCTTCAGATTTTGTTGCTTAAAACATTTCTGTAAAGTTTCATTTATATCATTTTAATAGTTTTCCCAGAAAACAAGAGACAAACTAAAAGCTGACCGACAAACACCCAAAGTTCAAGGACCATAACTTTAGAATAAAATGACTTTCAGAATCGACTCAGCTTCAGATCTTGATGCATTAAACATTTGTGTGAAGTTTCATTAATATCTCTCAAATAGTATTCCCAGAAAACAGCAGACAAACTATTTGCATGTATTTGCATTATTTTTTAAAGACAAGGGCCATAACTCTAAAACGAAAAATCAAATGATCCTCAGAATCAGCGGACAAACTATTTGCATGTATTTACATTATTTTTTAAGTAAAAGGGCCATTACTCCGAAGCGACAAATCAAATGAACCTCAGAATCGACTCAGCTTCAGATCTTGATGCATTAAACATTTGTGTGAAGTTTCATTAATATCTCTCATATAGTTTTCCCAGAAAACAGCGGACAAACTATTTGCATTTTTTAAGGACAAGGGCCATAACTCTGAAACGAAAAATCAAAAGGACCTCAAAATCAACTCAGCTTCAGATCTTGATACATTAAACATTTGTGTGAAGTTTCATTAATATCTGTCAAACAGTTTTCCGAGAAAATTACGGACAAATAAAATGTTGACGGACGAACGAACGGATGGACAGGGCCACGCCAATATACTACCACCTTTATTAGGTGGGCGTATAATAAGAAATATTTGTTGCTAATAGTTCGTTTTGATTATCGCTTGGCGATAGGATCCAAAAAATATCTGGAATTGATAATATGCGGTCGTTTTCGATAGATATATACGTATTATGGTTAATTTTTTTTCAGATTCAAAAGGCTGTTGAACGAGGCATTAATATCACTTGATAAGGAATCAGAAATACTAGTTCTACCTATCTGTATATCGTCCTTATGGTTTACAAATCATTACAAAGTGCAGGCAGAAGAGACATACGTTTCCATATAGGGGTTATTAAAAGTAATGCGGGGAAATGCGAGTTGTGTTTTTCGGGTTGATTCCCCCTACACATGTCGCTTGAGCGAATTATGTTTTTCTAATGAAATATTGCAAACAGTCTGGTAATACTTTTTTCGTGTATGTAGAACAAGTCAACATTGAGAGCTAACATGTGTTATACAGTAAATGAGTGATAGCATAGTTGTTGACAACTACGTCCTTGCGAGGGGTTTCACATCAACGGTAGATAGATAATATGGAATATCGTAAACCACAAATATACTGTAGAATAATAATTCAAATATAAATTTGAATCGGATCTTAATTGTTGTAAGTTTATAGTAAACAGTTTCATTATTATCAAATTATTCACAATACTAATTTTAAGATTATGGGCAGATATCAAATACACACACACGGATGTATCTATGGTCAAGGGTTTCCCTTAGCCCTTTACAAAGTCCCAATTTAGGGGCCCTCACTATGAAGTAAAGAGCAGACCCTCTTCATTTTGAGGGTAATTTGTAAAATGTAAGGGTTATTTCAATATAAACTGGGGGTCAGGGAAAACCCTGGACATTTTAAATAACATCAATTGATGTAACGGTTGAACCTTGTTACAGTTCAACCATATATTTATACTGTTTTTCGCACTTTGAAATGAGACACACTGCTACTGACATGTCTGTCTTTATTTTAATTACATAATGCGACATTCATTGAGAAAGAGGAAGATGTCTGTCAAAGTGAGGGAGGCTGAGGTGTCCAGGAAGGCACCGCCAGAGTCCGGGCATGCGAACCAAGATGTTGAGGTGCTCACAGACCAGGATGTTGGTGGACATACAGACTTGGATGTTGGTGGGCATGCAGACCAGGACCATGGAAGATCAGAAGGCCAATAAGCTTCAGGCGTTCTGCATCAACCTCCACCCGATGCAAACCAGCCGGAGCTAGGTAATATCTTATTACCAGAGTTCATTCAACAGCTCATACCAATACTTAAGTAGGGAAAGTAGGAACACAGGAAGTTCTCAAATATTTTCACACCGTGTGCACAGCAGCCAAACGTCATGTAGGCGTAGGTTGGTTGAGCTATGACACACAATTTTGCCTAAGAGTAGTCGCGAATCAAAGTTCTAACAGTACTATTGACCAGGGGCCGTATTCCAGTAGCATCTTAAGTTTAAAAAAAATCTTAAGTAGAAAAAAAATCTTAAATCCTGTCATTTTTTCCTCAAATAATAAGAAATTTCTTAAGTGGTATTCCAGAAGCTTCTTATCTTCAGAATTTTCTTAAGATCGGTGATTTTCTCCTTAAAAGTTAAGGAAGCTCAAACCTTCCTTAGGACTTTAAGAAATTTCTTAAGTTGACAGATTGCCGCCATATTGCTTCGATTCATTTGAGAAATTGCGACATTTTCGGATTTTCTAACCATCTAGGTGAGTGTATGCAATGTATTGTACCCGGCTTTTACTGCAGGACGCCCGTTATTTATCATATATCCAAGAAGAGGGACAACTCTGTCGTAGATACCGCTGTAAGCGGAACGCTGGAAACACGATATCAAAATCATTGTTTTAACTGAACTTTACAGACTTCATCAACTATTTTGGATTTTAAACAAGGATTAAGTAACGGAACACGTTAATTACTTATGGAATCGGAACGGAATAGTGTCCTTAGGCTTTGATTGACATGTCGGTATGCAACCGATATTAATTTCGGATACCACCATTTTCGGACATCCAAAACAATTATTTTATCAGCGATGTTTCACAGCAGATTGAATAAAGACAGGCGTAGGATGTATTCATGGCAGAGTTTTGATTAAATATGTCAGAACCTGTTATTTTTCATTTAGTGCCTTGTCAAAGCAGCAAACAGATCGAAAATAATGATAAGGAAGTGTCCCTCTGAAAGGATATAGGATAGTCTTCAAAAGCCTCGACATAAAACTGCTTCAAGAAACATTGAAACGACATACATATTACTAAAGAATATTACTAAAGAATATCATTTTTAAAATGTTGAAGCTTATACTTTACTACATATTATTTCTGTATTCTTTGTATGTGTTTGGGTGAGTGTGTGTGTGGAAGGGGGGGGGGGGTCTTTTATTGTATTACCACTATTGAAATAAATATGGATACATGTATGATACATACCTATACTTTTCATCTTAAACACAACTGTGTTATGCTGTATAATATGCTTGATAGCTTCATTATGTTGATTTTTCATGGAATTACAGCAGTTGACAGACATTTCAGCATAACAAAATGTTAATAATTGATTGCTTAGTTTTATTTATAGTAAGCTGTAAATCCCAAAATTATTCACTTTTCCAGGGTGGTAGGGGACATTGTATAAACTAGAACTATCACTAAAGGTGATGAATACCCCCACACGGCAGCCTTGATTGCAAATCCAAGTTTTGAACATGTAACAGGACCAAATAACAAAAATACCCAAAGTTCAAATAGAGAAAATTCTGTAATTTATGCCAAGTATCAAGTGAATCAGGTTGAAAGTGAAGGAGGAGTTCAAAGTACAAGATTTTGCCTACCAATATCATGACCAATTTCAAGGCCAAAGGTCAAGGTCAAGGTCACAGAGACCTGAAATTTGTGTCTTGCACATCTACTACTCCTGAGTAACATTTATGCCAAGTATCAAATGAATCAGGTTGAAAGTGAAGGAGGAGTTTGCCGTACAAGATTTTGCTTGCCAATTTTAAGACCAATTTCAAGGCCAAAGGTCAAGGTCACAGAGATTTTAAATTTGTGTCTTGCACATCTACTACTCCTGAGTAACATTTATGCCAAGTATCAAGTTAATCAGGTTGAAATTGAAGGAGGAGTTCAAAGTACAAGATTTTGCCTGCCTATTTCAAGACCAATTTCAAGACCAAAGGTCAAGGTCAAGGTCACAGAGACCTGAAATTTGTGTCTTGCACATCTACTACTCCTGAGTAACATTTATGCCAAGTATCAAGTGAATCAGGTTGAAATTGAAGGAGAAGTTCAAAGTACAAGATTTTGCCTGCCAATTTCAAGACCAATTTCAAGGCCAAAGGTCAAGGTCAAGGTCACATAGACCTGAAATTTGTGTCTTGCACATCTACTACTCCTGAGTAACATTTATGCCAAGTATCAAGTGAATCAGGTTGAAAGTGAAGGAGGAGTTCAAAGTACAAGATTTTACCTGCCAATTTCAAGACCAATTTCAAGGCCAAAGGTCAATGTCAAGGTCACAGAGACCTGAAATTTGTGTCTTACACATCTACTACTCCTGAGTAACATTTATGCCAAGTATCAAGTGAATCAGGTTGAATGTGAAGGAGGAGTTCAAAGTACAAGATTTTGCCTACCAATTTCAAGACCAATTTCAAGGCCAAAGGTCAGGGTCAAGGTCACAGAGACCTGAAATTTGTGTCTTGCACATCTACTACTCCTGAGTAACATTTATGCCAAGTATCAAGTGAATCAGGTTGAAAGTGAAGGAGGAGTTCAAAGTACAAGATTTTGCCTGCCAATTTCAAGACCAATTTCAAGGCCAAAGGTCAAGGTCACAGAGACCTGAAATTTGTGTCTTGCACATCTACTACTCCTGAGTAACATATATGCCAAGTATCAAGTGAATCAGGTTGAAAGTGAAGGAGGAGTTCAAAGTACAAGATTTTGCCTGCCAATTTCAAGACCAATTTCAAGGCCAAAGGTCAAGGTCAAGGTCACAGAGACCTGGAATTTGTGTCTTGCACATCTACTACTCCTGAGTAACATTTATGCCAAGTATCAAGTGAATCAGGTTGAATGTGAAGGAGGAGTTCAAAGTACAAGCTTTTGCCTGCCAATTTCAAGGCCAAAGGTCAAGGTCACAGAGACCTGAAATTTGTGTCTTGCACATCTACTACTCCTGATTAACAATTATGCCAAGTGTCAAGTGAATCGGGTTGAAACTGAAGGAGGAGTTCGCCGTACAAGATTTTGCAGACAGACCGACCGACCGACCGACCGCCCGACCGACCGACCGACCGACCGACAGGCTGATTCCAGTATACCCCCCTCAAACTCTGTTTGTGGGGGTATAATTACAAAAGCAATACTCTCAGAATGCTTGTTTTCATCAGAAATACAAATAAGGATGTGTATAACTGTGTGGCTTGAGTATTAGCTTTCTAGTTGTTTCTCATTGTTATCATTTTGCCATTTTATATATTTTTTCTGTTATTGCTGGTATCAAGAATTATCATTATTGCATCTACTAAACTTGTAATGTCAGGAAGTTGGCCTGAAATTACAAATATACATACACATGTTACATATAATGTATATTCAGTTTCACACAAAATCAAAGTAACATTGTCAGGGTTGCCAGCCTCAGGGAAAAGTAAGGGAAATTTAAAAAAAAATCAAGGTCAGGAAATTGTCAGGGAATTTTGAGAACTGTCAGGGAAATTTGAAAATATAGGCAAATGTCAGGGAATTGTCAGGGAATTTTGAAAACATGAGAATGAATGTTATTTATTTTAAACAAGAGGGCCATGAGGCCCTGAAGCGCTCACCTGAGATAACCCCAGGGGCTGGGCCATTTTTTACCACAAAGAATTATGTGGACAACCTTGGTAGAGAACCACAAGGCAAAGCAGTATGTCATTAATTAAAGGCCTAAGCCTTATGGTTTCAGAGAGAAATAATATTTCATATTTTTCCCATGAAAAACTGATAAGCCCTGAGGCAGGGCCAAGTTTCGCCCAGTGGTCAGGGTTGTAAGTTAAACATTCTTGGCAGAGGACCACAAGCCACAGCTACATATTTATAGAGGACCATTAGATCATGTTAGTCACACCAAATATCAATGGTCTAGGCCTTACAGTTTCAGTAGATTTTTAAAGATTTTCCAATGAAAAACTGATAAGCCCTTGGGCGGGGCCATTTTTGGCCCGGGGGTTATAATTTGAACAATATTTGTAGAGGACCATAAGATCATGCTACATACCAAATATCAAAGGTCTAGGCCTTACAGTTTCAGAGAAGAAGATTTTTAAAGATTTTCCTATGAAAAACTGATAAGCCCTTGGGTGGGGCCATTTTTGGCACGGGGGTCATAATTTGAACCACTTTTATAGAGGACCATTAGATCATGCTACATAACAATTATCAAAGGTCTAGGCCTAACATTTTCAGAGAAGAAGATTTTTAAAGATTTTCCAATGAAAAACTGATAAGCCCATGGGTGGGGCTATTTTTGGCCCGGGGGTCATAATTTGAACAATGTATGTAGAGGACCATAAGATAATGCTTCATACCAAATATCAAAGGTCTAGGCCTTACAATTTCAGAAGAAGATTTTTAAAGATTTTCCTATGAAAAACTGATAAGCCCTTGGGTGGGGCCATTTTTGGCCCGGGGGTCATAATTTGAACAGTATTTGAAGAGGACCATAAGATCATGCTACATACCAAATATCAAAGGTCTAGGCCTAACAGTTTCAGAGAAGAAGATTTTTTAAAGATTTTCCTATGAAAAACTGATAAGCCCTTGGGCGGGGCCATTTTTGGCCCGGGGGTCATAATTTGAACAGTATTTGAAGAGGACCATAAGATCATGCTACATACCAAATATCAAAGGTCTAGGCCTTACAGTTTCAGAGAAGAAGATTTTTAAAGATTTTCCTATGAAAATTCCTTATTACCATATATGGAAAAAATGAAAACGCCCTCTGGCGGCCATGTTTTTTGCCGGATCAAAATTCTTTTAACAACTTTTGAAGTCTATCAACTGAGAAACATTTTGGTGAAAACTATATTCAAATCGGACAAGTCATTCTGGAGAAGAAGATTTTTCTAGATATTGTGTATGGTTGCCATGGCAACAAGACCGATGGCCCCACCCACTATCTTTTAACAACTTTTGAAGCACCCACCAACAGTATGTATCTGACCAAGTTTGGTTACAATTGGGCAGTCGGTTTTAGAGAAGAAGTCGTTTGAAATTGTTGACGGACAGACGGACAGACGGACAGACGGACGCCGGACGCCGGACACAGGGGTATCACAAAAGCTCACCTTGAGCACTTTGTGCTCTGGTGAGCTAAAAATCCATAACATATTACAGAAATTATGATAGAAAGACCAATTCGCAATGAAATGTGTCAGGGAAATTTGAAATTATGTCGGGGAAATGTCAGGGAATTTTGTTTCCTCTGGTTTGTGGCAACCCTGATTGTAATTTTCTTCATCTGGAAGATTTTTTCCTGTAACTTTTCATAATATAACAACATAATGTATTAGTAAAGTAAAAAATACCTTACTGTTACATTTGGTTAGAGAATCTCAGAAGGAATTAAAAATAAGACTCACAGTTCCCTTATATTTCAGAAATATGATATTGTGATGACATAATTTGACATTAACCTCATTTCTTTTTCATATTCATTTCAGGTGAACTGCTCGTGGCCTTGACAGTCAATCATCATGCAATACAGAAATTGTTGAAATATCATGTATATTCATCCAATGTTGTAATAAAAATTGTTATATCAAGAATTGTTTTATTTTACACACACACAGCATTCTGTAAAGTAGAACCTCACTAGAATAGCCACTTTATGAATAAGCAATGCTGGCCTTTAACCCTTTACCTGATGAATATAGGCATTAAGAAACAGTTGATATGTTGATATTGATTAGAAAGCTAATTTTTGCCATTATTAAATAGCATTTTGGATAATGACAGAAGCTGTAGAAACAGATGTTTTATTTCATAAGCAAACAGAGCAGATACTGATCAGACAGTCCATAAAGGAGCTATCTGATCTGGATCTACTCTGTTTGTAAAGGCCTTATAAGGAATATCTATGAGGTAAGGTGTTAAAGCAGGTGGTTGCTTAAATTAATGTTTGTTTGCTATATGTTGCCTAAGCCATTCGTTGTCCCCAATTTGTCTATTTATATATACTCTTTAACATCCATTTTCTTAAATCATTAATGTGTTTTGCAATAATAAATTTACCACTTTGGATAATAGGCAAATTTAGGGGTACAATCTGCTTTCGTTTAGTCGCCACAATGGCGGTTGAGTGTATGTGTGCGCGCTTTCCTTTGTTGGTCAAAATTTTTTGCATGAACACAATTCATATCATTTGGCACATGTATTATGGGTAGACTTTTTTCAAACAAGAATCATAACTAAAGCATAATCATTTTTTAGTTATCTCCATTTTCTGATTTCTTAACATAATAAATTGTTTGATACCTGTATTTTACACTCACAGATGAAATTTGAAGGGTGTTTACAGGAGTCAACTTGTCAGTGGTTATTGCTGTTTTCATGAAACTTCACAAATATGATTGACAAATTGCAATTTCCCTGTAGAGATAAATTGTTTGTCAGTTTTTCCAAATTTTCTATGAATATATGGATAATAGATATGTTGAAAATAGTCTACATAAGGGCTCTATACAAGCTGCTTGCAGCTATCTGCTTTATTATAACCCCCTGTTGAAAAGATGTGGGTTTATTGCTTTGCACATGTCGGTCAGTCAGTCGGTAAATCAAACAGTTTCCGATCAATAACTTATGAACAGCTTGTTGTAGGATTTTCAAACTTGCTGTGGTGGTTGGTCATGACCACAAGAAGACCATATATTGTTTTGGTGGTCACTTAGTCAAAGGTCAAGGTCAACATGACCTTAACTGGTGAAATGGTTTCCGATAACTGCTCAAGGGTTTGGCTTAGGATCTTCAAACTTGCTGCACCATGGTGATTAGTCATGACCACTAGATGACCCCCTATTGTTTTTAGGTCAAAGGTCAGCGGGTAAATATGTTTTTCAAACACATAGATCTTGTTTTAATTTATTATACCCCCACTTCTAAAGAAGTGGGGGCTATAGTAGAATCGTGAATGTCCATGTGTCCGTCCGTCCTTCCAGATTTTTGTCCGGAGCATTACTCCTAAAGTATAGGCACAAGTTCTGGGTATATATAAAGACAGAGAGAGAGAGAGAGAAAGAATGTTCAGTCAACAAGGGTGGTAACTTTAAGTTCATTTTTGAGGGAGTTATTCCCCTTATTTTATACTTTTCAGAAGCAATTTTTTGTAGGCACAATTGTGAAACTTTATATATGAATAAAGGGTGATGAGAGGATGTCTAAATTTATTTTTGATGGAGTTATTCCCCTTAGTTACTTTTCAGAAACATTTTTTTTTGGTCTGGAGTGACGCAAGTTACATTTGATCATTACACATAGTTCACACGTATGTCACCGTGTGTACTAGAGTCACTGGATTTACTACTCGGCGGTACCGAATTCAGTCACGGAAATATTTATGAATGGTGTCTAAAATTGTTTAAGAACATTGACACTGATAAATAAGCATGTTGTTTTGGTAGAGTGTTTTTGGACAGTGATTTCATTCAACGGAGGATAGTGGAAAAAGTAAACGGTGATTGTATAAACTATGCTTAATCAAAGGGGAAATGTTCATAGATGAACACATTATACAGGGTTAGACCCAAAATTTGTTGTGGTTTAGGCTGCAGGGCCTGAAAGTGACCCATTTTTACATAGATTATATAGGGCGAAATCTGACCGGGCCTACACCTGCATGCTTAAATTGAAGCGGAAATCATCCAACCCAGGCCTGCAGGTGCACACTAGCACACACTATGCAAGCACACCCGGACAGGGATGGAGTGAACACACTCAAGCCCCAAGGCAGGTTGCCCCTAGGGCTACACGACTATTTTTCCGCCCCCGCCGTAGGTTCACAAGGCTCATGTAAAACATCTGGGGGTACTTTATAGAAAGGCGTGTCCCCAGTTAACACCTATATTCCTTGAAATTACTTAAAGAACTATAACAATACTGCAGATGCTGAACTGTTGGCAAATGGGTTTACACAAGATTTAAGGATCAAATATGCTGGGCCCTGGGCGGCGTTTGAATGTCGTAATCTCAAATCGGCATACGTTCAACACCAAGAATTGATGGAAAAGATTAAAAAGGAAATTTTATTGGGTAGGATCGATGGCCCTTTTGATGCCCCACCCATTCAGGATCTGCATATCTCACCAGTCGGGGTGGTTCCCAAGTTTGACGGTGGGTGGCAAAAACATGATAACCCACCTATCTTTTCCACAGGGCGCTATAGCATTAATGACGGAATCGATCCATCCATTTGCTCTGTTCAATATACATCATTTGATTACCAATATGATACATGTATATAACCTAGGTCCCTATGAGGGTTGAAGATTTTCATGTTAGGTATCAAAGTGGACAATAAATATTATGTGAATAAATTTCTACCTATGGGTCTTAGAGCACTGCTCTGTTTGAGAAGTTCTCTACCTTTCTACAGTGGTTAGTGGTACAGAAAGCAAACGCTAGGTCTATAGCTCATGTCCTGGACAACTTCTTAATGGCGGGCCCAGGTGGATTAAATATATGCAAGAGGCTAGTTGACACTTTTGGGTCAACTTTCCTGGAACTGGGCCTACCAATAACGGAAGAGAAGTCCGTGGACCCAACAACACTCATGGTTTTCTTAGGGTTAGAATTGGACACTAAAGAAATGTCTGTCTGTATACCAAGCCATAAGGTCTGTGATCTGGAATCTCTGATTAAGATCTTTTTTAGGCCAGAAGGCAGTGACGCTGCGTGAAATGCAGAAATTGGTCTGTAAATTGAATTTTTTCGGCCAAGCAGATCGCTCTAGTCTAGTCTGTATTCATCAGTTTTATGACATAATGGCTCCCCTGAAACAACCAAGTCATAAGCTTAGAATTTCAAGGGAATTGAGGGAAGACTTGTCAATATGGCTACACTTCTTACAAAATTTCAACGGGGTTACTTATATTCCAGAGCAAATATGGTGCACAAGTAACACACTGCACCTTTTCACAGACGCAGCGGGGTCAGCTAACCTAGCGGCAGCATTCTTTTTCAATGGTCAATGGTGTTTCTTCCTCTGGCCTGAGCAAGGGGTTTTGAAGGACATGTCCTTCTTACAGACAGTTCCAGTCTTGTTAGCTGTCGAACTTTGGTCAACAACACTAATGAACTAGAAGTTTTTGTCACAAAAACGGATGTCTCCCCTCTAATAAAAACAATATGTAAAGGGAAATCACTAAAAATGTTATGGTCTTGATGAATGATACTTCCCCTCATTATGCGCTTTCCACACTACATTTTTCAAGAAGAAAATGATAACAGCTAATAACTCCAAAAATACTGATACCAGATTTATGGCCCTTGTGCATGACACTTACTTTCATCATGCTCTTTCTAAAAATAAAATGTCATTCCAATAGCATCAGTCGAACAGGAGTTATTGATCGGCCAAAAAATGTAACAAAGGGCAATAACTCCAAAAATATTGAAGCCAGAATTATGGCCCTTATTCATGACACTTTCTCTCATCATGCTCTTTCCATGTATGAAGTTTCAATACGATGGCAAGAGCCATGTAGGAGTTATCGTCCGGACAAGAAAGAATTAAACAAATGTACAAGGGGCAATAACTCTAAATTTATTGAAGCTCGAGTTAAGGATCTTATGCATGACACTTTCTTTTATCATGATCTTTCCATGTATGAAGTTTCACTCCAATGGCATGTGTCACATAGGAGTAATCATCCGGACAAAAAATTGTGATTTTTTTTACAAAGGGCAATAACTCCAATATTAGTGAAGCCAGAGTTATGGACCTTGTGCATGACACTTCCTCTCGTTATGATCTTTCCATATATGAAGTTTCAATCCAATGGCATGAGCCATATAGAAGTTAACGTCCGGACAAAAAAGTGTGAATTTTTTTACAAAGGGCAATAACTCCTATATTAGTGAAGCCAGAGTTATGTACCTTCTGCATGACACTTCCTCTCATTATGCTCTTTCCATATATGAAGTTTCAATCAACTGGCATCAGGCATATTGAAGTTATTGTCCGGACAAAAAATTGTGATATTTTTTACAAAGGGCAATAACTCCAATATTAGTGAAGCCAGAGTTATGGACTTTGTGCATGACACTTCCTCTCGTCATGATCTTTCCACATATGAAGTTTCAATCCAATGGCATGAGCCATATAGGAGTTATCGTCCAGACAAAAAAGTGTGAATTTTTTTTACAAGGGGCAATTACTCCTATATTAGTGAAGCCAGAGTTATGGACCTTGTGCATGACACTTCCTCTCATTATGCTCTTTCCATATATGAAGTTTCAATCAACTGGCATCAGGCATATTGAAGTTATCGTCCGGACAAAAAGTGTGACGGACAGACAGACAGACGGACAGACGGACAGACAGACAACTCTCACGAAAACAATATGTCTCCCCCATATAAATATGGGGGGAGACATAATAAGAAGGTTCAGCTTTTCAAAGACAATGAAGCATTGGTCACTGTCCTTAACAAACAGACATCCAAATCAAAGAGGTTAATGCAGCTTGTGCGCCCTTTTGTTTTATCCTGCATGGGACATAATATACTGTTTAAGGCTGTGCACATCTCGTCAGAGCATAATAAATTAGCAGATGCCATTTCTCGTCTACAGTGGGACCACTTTCACCAAGCAGCTCCAAGGGCGCATCGAGAAGCATTACAGATCCCGCAAGATTTTCTCTCTCTGATGTTCAATCTGAAGCTAGATGATTGGTAATGAATTTGTTAGCTCCAAATACAAGAAAGGCTTAGCGTACAGGCCTAGCTAGTTTTCAGGTTTATTGCAGGACCCATGGGTTTTCACAGATGTGGCCTCCTTCAGTACAGGAGATTGCCTTGTTTATAGCTTAGCTCTCTCTGTGCAATTTCAGTAGCAAAACAGGAGAACTCTACGTTGCAGCAATCAGTTTCCAGTGTAAAATTCAAGGTTTGCAAGACAACACCAAGCACTTTGTAGTTGATAAAACCTTAATTGGTCTGAAACGCACCAGCAAATTACAGTAGGGATTCTGACTAAGCTTTCAGCGGTCTGCCAAAGTTTTTTGAGTCTACTCTGTTCACAGCTGCATTCGTTGTATCCTTCTTTGGTTTCTTCAGGGCAGGCGAGATCACAGCGACAAATGGATAAAATTTTGAGCATGTAAAATTTGAGATGGGGTGACAATGATGATACATTAATTTTCCATCTACGATTCACAAAAACAGACCAGTCGGGAAAAGGGTCTGCAGTCAAGCTAAATAAGCAATACGACAGTCTGCTTTGTCCTGTTACAAATTCTGGCTATTCTGGGGGGCCAGGTCCACTTTTCATACATTAAAATGGTATGCCCATAACTAGGTTCAAGTTTTCTGCCATCCTTAGGAAGGCCCTTTTCACACTGAACCCTTTACTGAAGGATTACTCTTCCCATAGTTTCCACCTTGGGGCAGAGCAAAGGTTTCTCACTTTTCTTAGGGATGTTGATTTATTTACTCAGTTGGTTTATATGATTCGATCAGGTTTACATTCGGCATTTGAACCTAAGCAATGTAAGCAATGTAAATTTTTTGGAAGATGGCGTACATTTATCGCCACTTGGTAACAAGTTGTTTCTTAAAGAGATTAGGTTTGGTTTGTCGCAAGTCATAAAAGGGGAACAGCCATGGTTTGATCATTAAACGCAGAACCCATTGGTTTATTGGTTGACATTATTGCTTTAATGGGAGTGAACCCTGTGCATCCATTTGTTAGGCCTTGCTGCTGCTCTGTTTGGCGGTGGTCGCATTGCAGATGAGCCGCGCCTTGGGCGTCTCGTTTGCCAAACATCCATATGGCCAACAGATGCGGCCTAACCACTTTTAGTATTCAGGATACCAGGTTATTCGGATCCGTGAATTAATATGCGCTATAGTTATAGTTTGCTGTGCCAAGGTACAATCAATACAATAGGTGTAGTAGGTATAGGGCACCATGTTTTCTTCGGGTCCCAAGATTTGTACTTTGCTGAAGGTGCCAACGTGCTATTTTGCAGTGCCAATTTGCATTATTCATTGTGCTATATTTGCTGAAGGTGCCAATGTGCTATTTTGCAGCGCCATTTTGCTACATTATTAATTGTGCTATATTTGCTGAAGTGCCAACATGCTATTTTGCGGCGTCACTTTGCTACATGTACTTTATTCACTGTGCTAGATTTGTGACAGTGTCAGACATTTAGTGTGGTTGAGTTAAGCTTGACATTTGTGTTTGTTGCAGTGGATTGGCTAGTAATTGATTTGCATTTGCTTCAGTTAATTGACTTAATTGACTTAAAGATAAGTATTGGAGTTTTGTATGCTTAGACAATATTGGGGTTCATGCCCACACATCTGCCAGGAATAGGTTGAAAAAATAAACAGTTAAATCTATTCGAATTTGTTCTTTTCTTATATGTCTTATCCTGTCCCAAACATTCACAAATGATTGACATGGCCTTGTCTAAGAGGGTGTTTGTGAAGAGCGAAACTATAATGTGACGCAAAAATCTCATTTTCCTCAATCATTTGTTAGCTTCTGCAAAAATAGAAGAAAACTATGTTTTGACTTATTATAGATCTATGGCTCAGCACAAACGTTTTAGACCAATTTAAAATTTAGATTATTATGAATACTAGTTTTAAAGATAGTTTAGTTTGATATAATCTAGATCTATTCTAAAATAGTTTAGTTTAATATAATCTAGATCTATTCTAAAATACTTCTACTATAACTGCTACGGTACTGTACATACGGGGTAACAAGGGGCCTTTGTGATACATCCATACATACAGTAGCAAAAAAAGACATTTTATAGCAAGCACATAGATGAGCGCCATGAGATTGTAGGTCTATATTTTAATATAGATCTAGATCTAGCTAGATCTTATGGAAATGAAACGACAATTAAAATTTTGAATATTGTTGATCTTAATTTTACATATCAGGCATGCATGCCCAACAGGTAAATGAGAATGTCTCCCATTTCAAAGAAAGGTCATATCAAGGATTACCCCCCTTTCATCCATGATTACTCCCCTTTCATCCGGGCTCTTAAACGATTAGGAAACGCGTTAAGAAACGCATAAATAAACGGTTAGAAACCCATTAAACGAAACGAAACGTGTAAGATACGGATAAAAAACGGGTAGGAAACGCGTAAGAAACACGTTAAGTGGGTAGGAAATGCGTATTTACCACTGTATGCATCAAAGGCAAGTAAAACTTGGTTGAGCGATCCAGGGCTATCTTAGCCCTCTTGTTTTAAATTGATTATCTAAAGATTCCCTTCCCGCACTGTGGCCTCCGTGGTGGAGTAGTTATGGTCTTTGACTGACAATCACTTAGCCCCTCACTGCTGTCAGTGTAGGTTCGAATCCTGGTTTGGGCATTTTGGTTTTTCATTTGAGGAAGCCTTCCAGCTGGCTTGCGGTAGGTCTGTTCCCCCCCCCCCCCCTCAAATTGTTTTAGTAGGCAATACCATTGGCAGGGAAATTCTTTGAGTTTACATGTTTAAATCTGGGTTTTTTTCCCCCAGCTTGAAAAACATTCCCCTCTTGCTGGACTATTGTAATCAATTCTGGAATATGTAAATGGTTGTCTAATGGTCTATTGATGCGTCTAGTGTGGTGTGCTGTGTGTTGTGTGCCTGTCACCTTCCGCTTTCAGCCTCTGCCGCTGGCTAGCCTGTGGGCGAATAGGGAAGCCGAGTGCGTAAGTCTTCCTCTGCCAGTACACAGCCTCTCTATAGGCAAGCCCCATGCAGTTCCTCCTCGTGGTGACACATGTCAATTGAGCACCCTGCGGCCTCAAGCTAATACTGCGGGGACTCGGAGTAGGTCTGACCCTAGACATGCGGCATACCAGGCCCACCGGCGTGTGGACATGCCCTGTTGCCCATGAACAGACCCCCGCTATTGGGTTACATAGCACTCCTGGGCACGAATCTAAACTACCTCCCACCCACAGGGTTACAGGGCTGCCTCAGCCTGGGAGGTAGAGCTACACGGCAGTCACCTACAGACCGGTGACCTGGTGCTGTAGTTTATGGCGGCTTGGTGGAGGATTCTTCCTTAGGACAACAGCAAGGTGCACTGCCCGAGTGCGGGAACGGCGTGCTTCTGCATCTCAGACTACGTCAATGTCTGAGTTCAGGATGACAAGCTAGGCAAGACGAGCACTCCTGATGAAAAAACAAACAGTCGCAAATTATGGTAGAACACACAACACAGAGTACGTTAGGCGATGCTGGCAGACATCAGAGATCTGTCAGTGGCGCCTCCGGCTTGGCCCCCTCTCAGGTGCGGGGGGCAGGGTCGCTATCCCGCAAGCACCTTAAGAGATTCAGGGTTGGCTCACTTAACGTGAACACCCTGAGAGGAAGAGTATGCGAGGTGGTAGAGATGCTATCTCGCAGACGAGTAGATGTCTGTTGTCTACAGGAGACCAGATACCGAGGAGGAAGCTGCCGTACCATCAAAGGCAAAGATACCAGGTACAAGCTGTTTTGGTCAGGTAACAACAAAGGCACGGCTGGAGTAGGAGTGTTAATGGCGGAAGACTTGATAGAGAAGGTGTTTGAAGTACAGAGAGTGTCTGATAGGATCATTCTTGTGAAGCTGATTATAGGTCAAAGTGTGCTTACCCTCATGTCTGTGTATGCCCCACAGAGTGGACTTAGTGATGCAGAAAAGGACCTCTTTTACGATCAACTTAATGCTGTGACTGCAAAGATTCCAGCATCGGAGCTCCTGATCCCTTGTGGTGATTGGAATGGTCATGTTGGCAGTACCGGTACAGGCTTTGGGGAGGTCCATGGAGGTTTCGGGTATGGCAGACCGGACCCTGACACTGAGGGAGAGAGAATCCTGGAGTATGCTCTAGCGCATAACTTTCTTGTAGGCAACACTTTTTTCAAGAAACGGGACAGCCACCTCATCACATACAAGTCGGGTAATGCAGCAACACAGATTGACTACATCCGGTTCAGGAGGACAATGCGCAGGCGTGTGACAGATGTAAAGGTGATACCAGGGGAGGAATGTGCTATGCAGCACCAGCTCCTGGTATGTGACATACGGTTGGCCACGCCATCAAAGAAGAAACGCAGGTTCTCTCCTCGTCTGAAAGTGTGGAAACTAAAGGATCCAGAAACACGCAGCCGCTTCCAAGATGTCTTCAGAGATCACATGCTTTCATCTGAAAGTGAAGACTCCACAGCTGAGGAAGTCTGGACCAAGCTGAAGACAGGTTTACTGAAGACAACTGAGGAGGTGTGCGGCACAACAAGGTCACACCGATGGCGACGTGAAACTTGGTGGTGGAGTGATGAAGTTGAAGGGATCATAGTGAGAAAGAGACAGGCATTTAAAGCATGGAAGGCCGGCAAGGGAACGAAGGATGCCTACTTGGAAGCCAAGCGTGAAGCAAGACGCACAGTGCACCATGCAAGACAAGATGCAGACAAGGCAGTCTACGAAAACATTGACCCCAAGTCCTCAGAAGTCTTCCAACTTGCCAACCAGATGAGGAGAGAGAATGTGGATGTTGTGGGTGACAAGCCAGTGAGGAACGATGCTGGGGAAATGTCCTTGAACGAACAAGCTAAGCAACAGGCGTGGTTTGAGCACTACAAGAGGCTCCTCAATGTAGAGTTTGAGTGGGACCCTAGTCATCTGTCAGAGGAACCACCACTGGAAGGTCCACCCATCCCAATCACCATTGAAATGGTAAAGAAGGCCATCGCCAAGATGCATCCTGGTAAAGCTCCTGGCCCATCAGGTGTAGTGGTGGAGATGATGAAAGCAGCAGGCGACGCTGGTGCCAGCATTATCCGCGACCTCGCAACAGCAATCATCCGTGATGGCAAGGTCCCAACTGACTGGGAGCAGAGCTTCATCGTCTGCCTGTACAAGGGGAAGGGTGATGCTCTGGACCGAGGGAACTACAGAGGACTGAAGCTGACAGAGCAGGCCATGAAGGTCATTGAGAGAATAATAGACAGCCACATAAGACAGGTAGTGACAATTGATGAATCCCAGTTTGGGTTTGTTCCAGGCCGAGGCACAACAGATGCCATATTTGTTGTTCGTCAGTTGCATGAAAAGTACCTGGCAGTGAATGAGAGACTCTACATAGCCTTCGTGGACTTGGAGAAAGCATTTGACAGAGTCCCCCGACAAGTAATTTGGTGGGCATTGAGAAAGCTTGGTGTTGAGGAATGGATAGTGAAACTTGTGCAGGGTATGTACGAGAATGCACGGAGTCGTGTTAGGGTTGGTGACGGTTTCAGTGACGAGTTTGAAGTGAAGGTCGGTGTGCATCAGGGCTCTGTGCTCAGCCCACTGCTCTTTATCATCGTCCTTGAGGCTTTGTCACGCGAGTTTCGAGCAGGAGTGCCCTGGGAGGATCTTTATGCCGATGATCTTGCAATTATCGCGGACTCCATGGAAGAATGTGTCAGTAGGCTGTTGATCTGGAAGGAGGCAATGGAGAGGAAGGGACTCCGAGTGAACACCGGGAAGACCAAGATCATGATCTGTGGTACAGGTCTGGACTTACTTAAAAGCTCGGGTGAGTTCCCGTGTGCCGTCTGTTGCACCGGTGTAGGTAGCAACAGTATATTCTGCAACGGTTGCAAACACTGGGTGCACAAGAAGTGCAGTGGTCTCAAGCGCCTGAAAGAGGACCCCAACTACCGCTGCTTCAGATGCCTAGGAACTGCTCGACCACTAGACGGGAGACCACAGAAGGAAGTTGTTGTGGGACCAGACAAGCTGGAGGTAGTAGCTTCCTTTTGCTACCTTGGTGACATGCTCTCCGCAGCTGGAGGATGTGAGCTTTCAACGACCACGCGTGTTAAGACCGCCTGGAAGAAGTTTAAGGAACTGCTACCTGTCCTCTCATCCCGTCACCTGTCATACAAGACCCGCGGTAGGGTGTACAGCTTGTACATACGCAGCGCAATGCTCCATGCCAGCGAAACATGGCCGTTGTCTAGACCAAACCTCCTTCGCCTTCGACGAAATGACAGAGCCATGATTAGACAGATCTGCAAGGTAAAGCCAGAAGACGTGGCTACTGTCAGATCGAGCGAGTTACTGGCAAGACTTGGTATCGAGGACCTTGATGCCATCCTAAGGGAGAAGAGGTTACGCTGGTTTGGGCATGTAGAAAGATCCAACGGAGCGATCAACAATGTCTTCAACATGGAGAAACGGGGAAGACATCGGCCTGGACGGCCCAAGATGACCTGGAGAGCACAGACAGATAGAGACCGTCGTGAGTGGGGACTGCAAGAGGTTGACCCATGTGACAGGGAAGCCTGGAGAAGATGTGTTAAATCTGCCATGCGTGCAGCGAGCCAGTTACCTGGAAGGGAGCCCACTGAAGTGGAAGATGCTCCTGCACCTGCACGTTAATCAAAAGACCGATAAGTAAAGATAAGTAGGTTGTATTTGAGCTACCAATAGCTAAATTGGCCAGATTAACATGATAAACTAAGATTTTAACACGAATAGATTGTACATCATTCAATGAAATTTTTTCGCCTTTTGGCTCATCCGCATTACAATTTTTCTCCCGGCTATAGGTCCGGACCCCTTTCCTTCAGTACTGGAAACAAGAGGGCCATGATGGCCCTTAATCGCTCACCTGTTCGTAACAGATTAATGATTTCAATGACAGATTGCATAATTTGAAAAATCTTGGTAGAAAACCATCAGATGATGCTAAATACATACATACTAAATATAAAGAGTCTAGACCTTAAAGATTTTCCTATGAAAAACTGTTAAGCCCCAGTCAATTTTGATCCGGGGTTCATAATTTGAAAATCTTGGTAGAGGACTATTAGATAATGCAACATACCAAATATCTAAGGTCTATGCCTTACAAGTTCAGAGAAGACTTTTAAAGATTTTTAAGAGAAGATTTTAAAAACTTTCCTATAAAAAACTGATATGCCCCTGGGCGGGGAAGTTTTCAACCCAGGGGACATAATTTGAACAATCTTGGTAGAAAACTATTAGATAGCGCTACATACCAAATATTAAAGGTCTCTGCCTTACAGTTTTGGAGAAGAAGATTCTTAAAGCTTTTCATATGAAAAACTGATAAGCCCCAGGGCGGGGCCATTTTTGACCCAGGGGTAATAATTTGAATAATCTTGGTAGAAAACCATTAGATGATGCTGCATACCAAATATCAAGGGCCTAGACCTTACAGTTCTGGAGGAGAAGATTTTTAAAGATTTTCCTATGAAAAACTGATAAGCCCTTGGGCCGGGCCATTTTTGGTCCGGGGGTCATATTTTGATTAATCTTAGTAGAGGACGATTAAATAATGCTACATACCAAATATCAAAGGTCTATACCTTATAATTTTAGAGAAGAATATATTTAATATTTTTCAGAGAAGGAAGAGTTTTAAAGATTTTCGTATGAAAAGCTGATAAGCCCCGGGGTGGGGCCATATTTGGCCCAGGGGTCATAATTTGAACAATCTTAGTAGAGGACCATCAGATGATGCTACATACCAAATATCAAAGGTCTATGCCTTACAGTTTCAGAGAAGAAGATTTTTAAAGATTTTCGTATGAAAAACTGATAAGCCCCGGGGCGGGGCCATATTTGGCCCAGGGGTCATAATTTGAACAATCTTAGTAGAGGACCATTAGATCATGCTACATACCAAATATCAAAGGTCTATGCCTTACAGTTTCAGAGAAGATGATTTCTTCAAGATTTTCCTATGAAAAACTGATAAGCCCTGGGACGGGGCCATTTTTGTCCTGGGGGTCATAATTTGAACAATCTTAGTAGAGGACCATTAGATGATGCTACATACCAAATACCAAAGGTCTATTCCTTACATTTTCAGAGAAGGAAGAGTTTTAAAGATTTTCATATGAAAAACTGATAAGCCCCGGGGTGGGGCCATTTTTGGCCCAGGGGTCATAATTTGAACAATCTTAGTAGAGGACCATTAGATGATGCTACATACCAAATATCAAAGGTCTATGCCTTACAGTTTCAGAGAAGAAGATTTTTAAAGATTTTCCTATGAAAAACTGATAAGCCCTGGGACGGGGCCATTTTTGTCCTGGGGGTCATAATTTGAACAATCTTAGTAGAGGACCATTAGATGATGCTACATACCAAATACCAAAGGTCTATGCCTTACATTTTCAGAGAAGAAGATTTTTAAAGATTTTCCTATGAAAAACTGATAAGCCCTGGGGCGGGGCCATTTTTGGCCCAGGGGTTATAATTTGAACAATCTTAGTAGAGGACCATTAGATGATGCTACATACCAAATATCAAAGGTCTATGCCTTACAGTTTCAGAGAAGAAGATTTTTAAAGATTTTCCTATGAAAAACTGATAAGCCCTGGGGCGGGGCCATTTTTGTCCTGGGGGTCATAATTTGAACAATCTTAGTAGAGGACCATAAGATGATGCTACATACCAAATATTAAAGGTCTATGCCTTACATTTTCAGAGAAGAAGATTTTTAACGATTTTCCTATGAAAAACTGATAAGCCCTGGGGCGGGGCCATTTTTGGCCCAGGGGTCATAATTTGAACAATCTTAGTAGAGGACCATTAGATCATGCTACATACCAAATATCAAAGGTCTATGCCTTACATTTTCAGAGAAGATGATTTTTAAAGATTTTCCTATGAAAAACTGATAAGCCCTGGGGCGGGGCCATTTTTGGCCCAGGGGTCATAATTTGAACAATCTTAGTAGAGGACCATTAGATGATGCTACATACCAAATACCAAAGGTCTATGCCTGACAGTTTCAGAGAAGAAGATTTTTAAAGATTTTCCTATGAAAAACTGATACGCCCCGGGGCGGGGCCATTTTTGTCCTGGGGGTCATAATTTGAACAATCTTAGTAGAGGACCATTAGATGATGCTACATACCAAATATCAAAGGTCTATGCCTTACAGTTTCAGAGAAGAAGATTTTTAAAGATTTTCCTATGAAAAACTGATAAGCCCTGGGGTGGGGCCATTTTTGTCCTGGGGGTCATAATTTGAACAATCTTAGTAGAGGACCATAAGATGATGCTACATACCAAATATTAAAGGTCTATGCCTTACATTTTCAGAGAAGAAGATTTTTAACGATTTTCCTATGAAAAACTGATAAGCCCTGGGGCGGGGCCATTTTTGGCCCAGGGGTCATAATTTGAACAATCTTAGTAGAGGACCATTAGATCATGCTACATACCAAATATCAAAGGTCTATGCCTTACATTTTCAGAGAAGATGATTTTTAAAGATTTTCCTATGAAAAACTGATACGCCCCGGGGCGGGGCCATTTTTGTCCTGGGGGTCATAATTTGAACAATCTTAGTAGAGGACCATTAGATGATGCTACATACCAAATATCAAAGGTCTATGCCTTACAGTTTCAGAGAAGAAGATTTTTAAAGATTTTCCTATGAAAAACTGATAAGCCCTAGGGCGGGGCCATTTTTGGCCCGGGGGACATAATTTGAACAATCTTAGTAGAGGACCATTAGATGATGCTACATACCAAATATCAAAGGTCTATGCCTTACAGTTTCAGAGAAGAAGATTTTTAAAGATTTTCCTATGAAAAACTGATAAGCCCTAGGGCGGGGCCATTTTTGGCCCGGGGGACATAATTTGAACAATCTTTGTAGAGGACCATTACATCATACTACATACCAAATATCAAAGCTCTTGGCTTTGTAGTTCAAGAGAAGAAGATGTTTAAGTAAATTGTTGACCCCCGCACGTACGAACGACGCACATACGCACGACGCACGACGACGGACGCCGGACATAGGATCATCCCAATAGCTCACCTTGGCACTTTGTGCCAGGTGAGCTAAAAAAACATAGTAAAGTTCCTCTTATTAGTTTATGAGATCTTGTTGATGCCGCTGGCTGACAGATGACAGACACAGGGAGATTGCAACAGCTCACCTTAGCAGTTTGTGCCAGGTGAGATAAAAATGGGAATAAATCAAAAACCTCTATTTCTCTACTCAAGACCACAGGCATTATTGAATAGCAACATTTGAACAAGAACCGGTAACTGTATTAAAGCTCGAAATATCAGGATGAAACTAGAATAGTCACTGAATGTTGACAAATGCTCTCGCAAAAGCTTTTTGATAGTGAAAGGAACCATGTGTTAACTACCCATGTTAATGCCTATATGATAACAAGAGTACCGGATACGGTACATAATACGCCCACTTGCAAATTTTCTCTGATTCAACATGCCTTATAAGTGTTGACATTTTCTAATCTGTGCTTCAGATCTTGATTTCCATATTAAGGTGATACTATTTTTAAACAAGAGGGCCATGAGGCCCTGAAGCGCTCACCAGACATAACCCCAGGGGCGGGCCATATTTGACCACAAGAAATCATGTGTACACCCTTGGTAGAGAACCACAAGGCAAAGCAATATGCCATTAATTAAAGGTCTAAGCCTTATGGTTTCAGAGAAAGATAATATTTATATTTTTCCCATGAAAAACTAATAAGCCCTGAGGCAGGGCCAAGTTTCGCCCAGTGGTCAGGGTCGTAAGTTAAACATTCTTGGCAGAGGACCACAAGCCACAGCTACATATTTGTAGAGGATCATTAGATCATGTTACATACCAAATATCAAAGGTCTAGGCCTTACAGTTTCAGTAGATTTTTCAAGATTTTCCTATGAAAAACTGATAAGCCCTTGGGCGGGGCCATTTTTGGCTTGGGGGTCATAATTTGAACAATATTTGTAGAGGACCATAAGATCATGCTACATACTAAATATCAAAGGTCTAGGCCTTACAGTTTCAGAGAAGAAGATTTTTAAAGATTTTCCTATGAAAAACTGATAAGCCCTTGGGCGGGGCCATTTTTGGCCCGAGGATCATAATTTGAACAACTTTTGTAGAGGACCATGAGATCATGCTACATACCAAATGACAAAAGTCTAGGCCTTACAGTTTCCGAGAAGAAGATTTTTAAAGCTTTTCCTATGAAAAACTGATAAGCCCTTGGGCGGGGCCAATTTTTGGCCCGGGGGTCATAATTTGAACAATATTTGTAGAGGATCATAAGATCATGCTACATACGAAATATCAAAGGTCTAGGCCTTACAGTTTCAGAAAAGAAGATTTTTAAAGATTTTCCTATGAAAAACTGACAAGCCCTTGGGCGGGGCCATTTTTGGCCCCGGGATCATAATTTGAACAACTTTAGTAGAGGACCATAAGATCATGCTACATACGAAATATCAAAGGTCTAGGCCTTACAGTTTCAGAGAAGAAGATTTTTAAAGATTTTCCAATGAAAAACTGATAAGCCCTTGGGCGGGGCCAATTTTGGCCCGGGGGTCATAATTTGAACAATCTTTGTAGAGGACCATAAGATCATGCTACATACCAAATATCAATGGTCTAGGACAGAATGGTTTCAGAGAAGAAGATTTTTAAAGATTTTCATATATTACCATATATGGAAAAAATGACCATGCCCTCTGGCGGCCATGTTTTTTGCCGGATCAAAATTCTTTTAACAACTTTTAAAGTCTATCAACTGAGAAACATTTTGGTGAAAACTATATTCAATCGGACAAGTCATTCTGGAGAAGAACATTTTTCTAGATATTGCGTACAGTTGCCATGGCAACAAGACCGATGGCCCCGCCCACTATCTTTTAACAACTTTTGAAGCACCCACCCACAGTATGTATCTGACCAAGTTTGGTTACAATTGGGCAGTCGGTTTCAGAGAAGAAGTCGTTTGAAATTGTTGACGGACAGACAGACGGACAGACGGACAGACGGACAGACGGACGCCGGACGCCGGACACAGGGGTATCACAATAGCTCACCTTGAGCACTTTGTGCTCTGGTGAGCTAAAAAAATTGAAGTGAATATCTTATTAAATAAACAAGAGGGCCAGAATGGCCCTGAAGCGCTCACCAGACAATCAGAGGAGAAGATTTTCAAAGTTTTCACTATATGCTTTTATAGAAAACTAGCCGGCCCTGGGGCGGGCCAATTTTGACCCCAGGGACATAATTTATATAACTTTTGTAGAGGACTTGAACATGATGCTATGAGCCAAATATGAAAGCTGAGAACCTTTCAGTTTCAGAGGAGAAGATTTTCAAAGTTTTCTCTATATGTTTCTACTGAAAACTACCCACCCCTAGGGCGGGGCCAATTTTGACCCCAGGAACATAATTTATATAACTTTTGCAGAGGACCTGAACATGATGCTCTGTGCAAAATATGACAGCTGAGCGCCTTCCAGTTTCAGGAGAAGATTTTTAAAGATTTCACTATATGTTTCTATTGAAAACTTCCCACCCCTGGGGCTGGGCCAATTTTGATCCCAGGGCCATAATTTATATAACTTTTGTAGAGGACCTGAACATGATGCTCTGTGCCAAATTTGAAAGATGAGAGCCTTTCAGTTTCAGAGGAGAAGATTTTCAAAGATTTCACTATTTGTTTCTATTCTGAAAACTACCCACCCCTGGGGCGGGGCCAATTTTGACCCCAGGGTCAAAATTAATATAACTTTTGTAGAGGACCTGAACATGATGCTCTGTGCCAAATATGAAAGCTGAGCGCCTTCCAGTTTCAGAGGAGAAGATTTTCAAAGTTTTCACTATATGTTCCTATTGAAAAATGCCCACCCCTGGGGCGGGGCCAATTTTGACCCCAGGGGCATAATTTATATAACTTTTGTAGAGGACCTGAACATGATGATCTGTGCCAAATATGAAAGCTGAGAGCCTTCCAGTTTCAGAGGAGAAGATTTTTCAAAGATTTCACTATTTGTTTCCATTGAAAACTGGCCACCCCTGGGGCGGGGCCAATTTTGACCCCAGGGCCATAATTTATATAACTTATGTAGAGGACCTAATCATGATGCTCTGTGCCAAATATGAAAGATGAGAGCCTTTCAGTTTCAGAGGAGAAGATTTTCAAAGATTTCACTATTTGTTTCTATTGAAAACTTCCCACCCCTGGGGCGGGGCCAATCTTGACCCCAGGGTCATAATTTATATAACTTTTGTAGAGGACCTGAACATGATGCTATGTGCCAAATATGAAAGCTGAGAACCTTCTGGTTTCAGAGGAGAAGATTTTCAAAGTTTTACTATATGTTTCTATTGAAAACTTTCAACCCCTGGGGCGGGGCCAATTTTGACCCCAGGGGCATTATTTATATAACTTTTGTAGAGGACCTATAGGTGATGCTATGTACCAAAGATGAAAGCTGAGAACCCTGTAGATTCAGAGGAGAAGATTTTTAAAGGTTCAAATTGTTGACGCGGGACGACGGACGACGGACGACGCACGACGCACGACGACGGACGACGGACATCAGGCGATCACAAAAGCTCACCCTGAGCACTTTGTGCTCTGGTGAGCTAAAAAGTTACAGCTAATCCTCAAATTTGCAGATTTTTGTAAAGTGCAACGGCCATAACTCTGTAAAGACAAACTGAATGAACCTCAAAATAAACTCAGCTTCAGATTTTGTTGCTTAAAACATTTGTTTTAAGTTTCATTCATATCATTTTAATAGTTTTCCCAGAAAACAACAGACAAACTAAAGGTTGACCGACAAACAAAGCAACGAACACACAAAGTTCAAGGACCATAACTTTAGAATAAAATGAAATATCAAAACCCCAGCAATATATGTGAAAATTCATATTAAGGTTTAACCATAGAAAAAAAATGAAGTAAATATCATTTCAAATGAAAAAGTTATAGCCATCCTCATACTTGCATAGATTTACATTATTATTTTAAGTGCAAGGGCCATAACTCCGAAACGACAAATCAGATGAACCTCAGAATTGACTCAGCTTCAGATCTTGATGCATTAAACATGTGTATGAAGTTTCATTAATATCTGTCAAACAGTTTAAAACAGCTGACAAACTATATGCATATATTTGCATTATTTTTTATGTAAAAGGGCCATAACTCCGAAACGACAAATCAAATGATCCTCAGAATCGACTCAGCTTCAGATCTTGATGCATTAAACATTTGTGTGAAGTTTCATTAATATCTGTCAAATAGTTTTTCAAAACAAGAGGGCCATGATGGCCCTTAATCGCTCACCTGTTCATAACAGATTAATGATTTCAATGACAGATTGCATAATTTGAAAAATCTTGGTAGAAAACCATCAGATGATGCTACATACTAAATATAAAGAGTCTAGACCTTAAAGATTTTCCTATGAAAAACTGTTAAGCCCCAGGGCGGGGTCAATTTTGATCCAGGGTTCATAATTTGAAAATCTTGGTAGAGGACTATTAGATAATGCAACATACCAAATATCTAAGGTCTATGCCTTACAAGTTCAGAGAAGACTTTTAAATATTTTTAAGAGAAGATTTTTAAAAACTTTCCTATAAAAAACTGATATGCCCCTGGGCGGGGAAGTTTTCAACCCAGGGGACATAATTTGAACAATCTTGGTAGAAAACTATTAGATAGCGCTACATACCAAATATTAAAGGTCTCTGCCTTACAGGTTTGGAGAAGAAGATTCTTAAAGCTTTTCATATGAAAAACTGATAAGCCCCAGGGCGGGGCCATTTTTGACCCAGGGGTAATAATTTGAATAATCTTGGTAGAAAACCATTAGCTGATGCTACATACCAAATATCAAGGGCCTAGACCTTACAGTTCTGGAGGAGAAGATTTTTAAAGATTTTCCTATGAAAAACTGATAAGCCCCGGGGTGGGGCCATTTTTGGCCCAGGGGTCATAATTTGAACAATCTTAGTAGAGGACCATTAGATGATGCTACATACCAAATATCAAAGGTCTATGCCTTACAGTTTCAGAGAAGAAGATTTTTAAAGATTTTCCTATGAAAAACTGATAAGCCCTGGGGCGGGGCCATTTTTGTCCTGGGGTGATAATTTGAACAATCTTAGTAGAGGACCATTAAATGATGCTACATACCAAATATCAAAGGTCTATGCCTTACAGTTTCAGAGAAGATGATTTTTAAAGATTTTCCTATGAAAAACTGATAAGCCCTGGGGCGGGGCCATTTTTGGCCCAGGGGTCATAATTTGAACAATCTTAGTAGAGGACCATTAGATGATGCTACATACCAAATACCAAAGGTCTATGCCTGACAGTTTCAGAGAAGAAGATTTTTAAAGATTTTCCTATGAAAAACTGATAAGCCCTGTGGCGGGGCCATTTTTGGCCCTGGGGACATAATTTGAACAATCTTTGTAGAGGACCATTACATCATGCTACATACCAAATATCAAAGGTCTATGCCTTACAGTTTCAGAGAAGAAGATTTTTAAAGATTTTCCTATGAAAAACTGATAAGCCCTGTGGCGGGGCCATTTTTGGCCCAGGGGACATAATTTGAACAATCTTTGTAGAGGACCATTACATCATACTACATACCAAATATCAAAGCTCTTGGCTTTGTAGTTCCAGAGAAGAAGATGTTTAAGTAAATTGTTGAAGCCCGCACGTATGCACGACGCACATACGCACGACGCCGGACGCCGGACATAGGATCATCCCAATAGCTCACCTTGGCACTTTGTGCCAGGTGAGCTAAAAACAGCGGACAATTTATTTGTATTATCTTTTAAGGACAAGGGCCATAACTCCGAAACGAAAAATCAAATGATCCTCAGAATCGACTCAGCTTCAGATCTTGATGCATTAAACATTTATATTAAGTTTCATTAATACCTTTCAAATAGTTTTCCCAGAAAATAGCGGACAAACTATTTGCATTATTTTTTAAGTACAAGGGCCATAACTCCGAAACGACAAATCAAATGAACCTCAGAATCGACTCAGCTTCAGATCTTGATGCATTAAACATTTGTTTCAAGTTTCAATAATATCACTCAAATAGTTTTCCAAGAAAACAGCGGACAAATTATTTGCATGTATTTGCATTATTTTTTAAGGACAAGGGCCATAACTCTGAAACGAAAAATCAAATGAACCTCAGAATCAACTCAGCATCAGATCTTGATGCATTAAACATTTGTGCGAAGTTTCATTAATATCTGTCGAATAGTTTTCCGAGAAAACGGCGGACAAACAAAATGTTGACGGACAAACGAACAAACGGACCGACGGACGGACGGACAGGGCCACGCCAACATACGACCACCTTTATTAGGTGGGCTTATAAAAATTATCAAAATTCAATTGGAGATAATCATGCAACTCCTGGCAATAAACATATGAAAGTTGTGTCTTGTCAATGTACAATGCATGCTTATTCAAGTCTTAATATCTCTCAAAATCATGATAAAATCATGTATTTTCAAATAAGTATCTATTATCCCGGATACAAATAACCATTGAATCCATATTAATAACACCATTTTTTTCTTTCTTTTTTATCTAATTGGTCTAAGTAATCAGCTAATGAATGTGCAATTTATTATCCTGTTGTCATAACACTATCAACTATATTATTTGAAAACACAGCGACTTGCCGCGACCATTCTGGATTGGTGTCAGAATGCCACGTTTCAATGAAATATTTTCAATGAAAAGAATTATTTCATTTATTATTAGTTATTGGATTTGTCACTGACACACTACGGAAATATAGGGGGTCTGTAGGATGAACAGGGGGCGAGGTGATAACGTCCACGTTAAAATGACGTCATTGTTAATATAAAATGAGTCACAATTTAACACCCCCCCCCCAAAAAAAAACAACTGCCAAGCAGACAAAAAGTTTAATTAAAATGCACCAAATTATCAATTATATTTAGTAAATATTTATTAAAATAGCTAATGTAGTGGATCAAATAATGATTAAAAGATGAACTGTTTGGAATGGCAGCCATTTAGTTGCAGTATGTCAATAGTGGGTCAGCTACTGACCCTCTATAGAAATATAGAGGGTCACCATGTGACTGCTCTTATCCAATGAAAAGGCCAGAAATTAGTGGGAGGTGAAATAAAATATAATATGGCTGTTGGAACACTGAAGCCATTTTAGAAAGAAAAGAAACAGATTTATCAAATTCCATTAGTAAACAGAGCAAACCCTGATCAGACGGCTCCTACAGGAGCCGTGTGATCTTGATCTACTCTGTTTGCAGATGTGTGAAAAGGCATTTGTAGGAAGTTTTAAAAAGGCCAAATTTAGATAAATCAAGGGCCATAACTCTAAAGTTCCTGAAACAATCTTGCTGGATATTGAACTTGGCCTGGATATTATAGCCATAAACATTTTTATAAGGTTTGGTGAAGATTGGATGAGACGTTTAGGACTAAGAGAGCGGACAAGGCTAAAAAGGCCAAATTTGGGATAAATCAAGGGCCATACCTCTAAAATTCCTGAAACAATCATGCTGGATATTGAACTTGGCCTAGATATTATAGCCATAAACATTTTTATAAGGTTTGGCGAAGATTGGATGAGACGTTTTTGACTTAGAGAGCGGACAAGGCGAAAAAGGTCAAATTTGGATAAATCAAGGAACTCTGAAGTTTCTGAAACAATAATGATGGATATCGAACTTGGCCTAGATATTATAGCTATAAACATTTTTAGACGGTTTGGTGAGATTGGATTGGATGAGAACATTTAAAATTAGAGAGCTGACAAGATTTTGTGACAGACAGACAGACAGACCCGGACGGACGGACGGACAGACAGAAAATAGTAAATTAATATGTCTCCCAAACCACTACGTGGTGGGAGACATAATTCTGTAACTATCAAATTGAAGAAGTTGACACCAACTACCGATTTTCATGTCAAAATGACTGAAAAGACTCAAGGTTCAAGGGGATATAATTATGCAATGCCTAGCATTAAACACATTTAAATTGTGTCTTGCACATCTGCTATTCATTTTTATTATGCATGCCAAATATAAAAGCAATAACTTTTGAATTGAAGGAGGAGTTTGACTACCCATGTTTCATGACAATACTCAAAGTTCAACGGGACATAATTTTGCCTTGCCTGGCACACATGAAAATTACATCTTGCACATCTACTATTCTTGGTAATGATGTATGCCAAATATAGATTTAATAACTTTCAAATTGAAGGAGGAATTTGTAACAATAATGTTCATATGAGGACTGACTGACCCATGAACTGACCAAACGCCCAACTGCCTGGCTGACAGGGTGATTCTAGTATATCCCCTCACACATTGTTTTGTGTGTGTGTGTGTGTGTGTGTGTGTGTGTGTGTGTGGTGGTGGTGGTGGTGGTGGTGGTGGTGGGGGGGGGGGGGGGGGTTATTATTCAAAAGCTGTATTACAGGTCATAAGCTATAGCAGACTGTTCTAAATCTCCTCATGCAATCTTAGATACAAATCAAAGCAAAAAAGGTACCAATATTTTTTAAACTGAGTTCATTCACTTCCATTTTATCTACACATACGGTACTAGTTTAACTTGAACAAGAAACACGTAATGCCATGAAACCAGGTTTTCAAAGTTTTACCAAATTATTTTATCAACAACCTACAAATTCAGGAAAAACTAGGTCTTCATGCTAGCTTTCTAAAAACCAAGTTTGGTCTATCCAATCTGAAGTTATTCAGCGGAAACCATTTTTCTATTTTTAGCAACAGTGACCTTGACTCGAGAATCCCAAAATACAATCCCAACCTAGGTCTTCATATAAGCTTGCGAAATATAAAGTTTGGTCCTAATTGGTTTATGCAAACTTAAGTTATTGACCGGGAACAGTATTTTCTATTTTTAGTAACAGTGACCTTTACCTTGACCCGAAAACCCAAAATTACAATCTCAAGCTAGGTCTTCATAACAGCTTGTTAAATACAAAGCTTGGTCAAAATCAGTTGATCCAAACTTAAGTTATTGACCGGGAACTGTTTTTAGCTCACCTGAGCCGAAGGCTTAGGATGAGCTATTGTGACCCTGATCCGTCCGGTGTCCGTTCACATTTTCAAACGACATCTCCTCTGAAACTACTGACCCGATTATAACCAAATTTTGTCAGAAGCATCAGTGGTTAGGGGGAACGAAATGTTGTTCACATTATGACCCCCGGACCAAAAATGGCCCCAAAGGGCTTATCAGTTTTTCATAGGAAAATCTTTAAAAATCTTCTTTGAAACTGATAGGCCTAGACCTTTGATATTTGGTATGTAGCATGATCTAATAGTCCTCTACAAAGATTGTTCAAATTATGACCCCAAGGCAAAAAATGGCCCCACCAATGAGCTTATCAGTTTTTCATAGGAAAATCTTTAAAAATCTTCTTCTCTGAAACTGTAAGGCCTAAACCTTTGATATTTGCTATGTAGCATGATCTTATGGTCCTCTACAAAAATTGTTCAAATAATGACCCCCGGGCCAAAAATGGCCACGCCCAAGGGCTTATAAGTTTTTCATAGGAATTTTTTTAAAAGTCTTCTTCTCTGAAACTGTAAAGCCTAGACCTTTGATATTTGTTATGTAGCATGATCTTATGGTCCTCTACAAAGATTGTTCAAATTATGACCCCAGACAAAAAATGGCCCCGCCCAAGGACTTATGAGTTTTTCATAGGAAATTTGTTAAAAGTCTTCTTCTCTGAAACTGTAAGGCCTAGACCTTCTATATTTGGTATGTAGCATGATCTAATGGTCCTCTACAAAGATTGTTCAAATTATGACCCAAGACAAAAAATGGCCATGCCCAAGGGCTTATGAGTTTTTCATAGGACAATCTTAAAAAATCTTATTCTCTGACACTGTAAGGCCTAGACCTTTGATATTTGGTATGTAGCATGATCTAATGGTCCTCTACAAAGATTGTTCAAATTATGACCACCGGACCAAAAATGGCAATGCCCAAGGGCTTATCAGTTTTTCATAGGAAAATCTTTAAAAAAAATCTTCTTCTCTGAAACTGTAAGGCCTAGACCTTTGATTTTTGGTATGTAACATGATCTAATGGTCCTCTACAAATATGTAGCTTTGACTTGTGGTCCGCTGCCAAGAATGCTCAACTTACGACCCTGACCTCTGGGCAAAACTTGGCTCTGCATTGGGGCTTATCAGTTTTTCATGGGACAAGTATGAAATATTATTTTTCTCTCAAACCATAAGGCTTAGACCTTTAATTAATGGCATACTGCTTTGCCTTGTGGTTCTCTACCAAGATTGTACAAGGTTATCTCAGGTGAGCGCTTCAGGGCCTCATGGCCCTCTTGTTCTTTTTAGTACCTTGACCTAAGAACTATTGATCAGAAACCGTTTTCCTAATTTTAGTAACAGTGACCTAAGAACCCCGAAATACAATCTCAAGCTAGGTCTTCATGTAAGCTTGCTAACTACAAAGCTTGGTCAAAATTGGCCCATCAAAACTTTAGTGATTGACCAGATACCATTTTTCTATTTTTAGTAACAGTGACTTTGACCTCAAAATTGGTCTATCCAAACTGAAGTTATTGACCGGAAACCATTTTCCTATTAAAGTAACAGTGAATTTGACCTTGACCCAAGAACCCCAAAATACAATCCCAAGCTAGGTCTTCATGTAAGCTTGCTAAATACAAAGTTTGTTCATAATTGGCCCATCAAAACTTTAGTGATTGACCAGATACCATTTTTCTATTTTTAGTAACAGTGACTTTGACCTCAAAATTGGTCTATCCAAACTGAAGTTATTGATCAGAAACCATTTTTCTAGTTTTAGTAACAGTGACCTTGACCTTGACCCAAGAACCCCAAAATACAATCCCAAGCTAGGTCTTCATGTAAGCTTGCTAAATACAAAGCTTGGTCAAAATTGGTCTATCCAAACTGAAGTTGTGACCGGAAACTGGTTTTTTATTTTTATTAACAGTGACCTTGACCCAACAACCAAACAAGAGGGCCATGAGGCCCTGAAGCGCTCACCTGAGATAACCCAGGGACGGGGCCATTTTTGACCAAGAAGTCATCATTTGTACAACCTTGGTAGAGAACCACAAGGCAAAGCATTATGCCATTAAATAAAGGTCTAAGTCTTATGGTTTTAGAGAAAATTATTTTATATTTTTCCCATGAAAAACTGATAAGCCCCAAGGAAGGGCCAAGTTTAGCCCAGAGGTCAGGGTCATAAGTTGAACATTCTTGGCAGAGGACCACAAGCCAAAGCTACATATTTGTAGAGGACAATTAGATCATGTTACATAGCAAACATCAAAGGCATAGGCCTTACAGTTTCAGAAGAATTTAAAAGATTTTGCCTATGAAAAACTGATAAGCCCTTGGGCGGTGCCATTTTGGTCCAGGGTCTTAATTTGACCAATCTTTGTAGAGGACCATTAGATCATGCTACATGCCAAATATCAAAGGTCTAGGCCATACAGTTTCAGTGAAGATGATTTTTAAAGATTTTCCTATGAAAACCTGATAAGCCCTTGGGCGGGGCCATTTTTGGTCCGGGGGTAATAATTTGAACACTCTTTGTAGAGGACCATAAGATCATGCTACATACCAAATATCAAAGGTCTAGGCCATACAGTTTCATAGAAGAAGACTTTTAAAGATTTTCCTATGAAAAACTGATAAGCTCTTGGGCGGGGCCATTTTTGGCCCGGGGTCATAATTTGAACAATCTTCGTACAGGACCATAAGATGATACTACATACCAAATATCAAAGGTCTAGGCCTTACAGTTTCAGAGAAGAAGATTTTTAAAGATTTACCTATGGAAAACTGATAAGCCCTTGGGCGGGGCCATTTTTGGCCCAGGGGTCATAATTTGAAACAAGAGGGCCAGAATGGCCCTGAAGCGCTCACCAGACAATCAGAGGAGAAGATTTTCAAAGTTTTCACTATATGTTTCTATAGAAAACTAGCCGGCCCTGGGGCAGGCCAATTTTGACCCCAGGGGCGTAATTTATATAACTTTTGTAGAGGACTTGAACATGATGCTATGAGCCAAATATTAAAGCTGAGAACCTTTCAGTTTCAGAGGAGAAGATTTTCAAAGTTTTCTCTATATGTTTTTGCTGAAAACTACCCACCCCTGGGGCGGGGCCAATTTTGACCACAGGGCCATAATTCATATAACTTTTGTAGAGGACCTATACATGATGCTATGTGCCAAATATGAAAGCTGAGAACTTTCCAGATTCAGAGAAGAAGATTTTCAATGTTTTCACTATTTGTTTCCATTGAAAACTGTCCTACCCTGGGGCGGGGACAATTTTGACCCCAGGGCAATAATTAATATAACTCTTGTAGAGGACCTGAACATGATGCTCTGTGCCAAATATGAAAGCTGAGCGCCTTCCAGTTTCAGAGGAGAAGATTTTCAAAGATTTCACTATTTGTTTCTATTGGAAACTGCCCATCCATGGGGCGGGGCCAATTTTGACCCCAGGGGCATAATTTATATAACTTTTGTAGAGGACCTGAACCTGATGCTATGTGCCAAATATGAAAGCTGAGAAACTTCTGATTTCAAAGGAGAAGATTTTCAAAGGTTTACTATATGTTTCTATTGAAAACTTCCCACCCCTGGGGCGGCCCCAATTTTGACCCCAGGGGCATAATTTATATAACTTTTGTAGAGGACCTGAACATGATGATCTGTGCCAAATATGAAAGCTAAGCGCCTTCCAGTTTCAGAGGAGAAGATTTTCAAAGATTTCACTATTTGTTTCCATTGAAAACTGCCCACCCCTGGGGCAGGGCTAATTTTAACCCCAGGGCCATAATTTATATAACTTTTGTAGAGGACCTGAATATGCTGCTCTGTGCCAAATATGAAAGATGAGAGCCTTTCAGTTTCAGAGGAGAAGATTTTCAAAGATTTCATTATTTGTTTCTATTGAAAACTGCCCACCCTTGGGGCGGGGCCAATTTTGACCCCAGGGTCATAATTTATATAACTTTTGTAGAGGACCTGAACATGATGCTATGTGCCAAATATGAAAGCTAATAAAATTCTGGTTTCAGAGGAGAAGATTTTCAAAGTTTTACTATATGTTTCTATTGAAAACTTCCCACCCCTGGGGCGGGGCCAATTTTGACCCCAGGGGCATAATTTATATAACTTTTGTAGAGGACCTATAGGTGATGCTATGTACAAAAGATGAAAGCTGAGAACCCTGTAGATTCAGAGGAGAAGATTTTTAAAGGTTCAAATTGTTGACGCCCGACGACGCACGACGCACACCGCACGACGCACGCCGACGGACGACGGACATCTGGCGATCACAAAAGCTCACCCTGAGCACTTTGTGCTCTGGTGAGCTAAAAACAATCTTTGTAGAGGACCATAAGATCATGCTACATACCAAATATCAAAGGTCTAGGCCATACAGTTTCTGAATAGAAGATTCTTAAAGATTTTCCTATGAAAAACTGATAAGCCCTTGGGCGGGGCCATTTTTGGCCCGGGGGTTATAATTTGAACAATCTTTGTAGAGGACCATTAGATGATATCAAAGGTCTAGGCCTTACAGTTTCAGAGAAGAAGATTTTTAAAGATTTTCCTATGAAAAACTGATAAGCCCTCGGGCGGGACCATTTTTGGCCCAGGGGTCATAATGTGAACAACATTTGGTTCCCCCTAGCCACTGATGCTTCTGACAAAATTTGGTTAAAATCGGGCCAGCAGTTTCAGAGGAGATGTCGTTTGAAAATGTGGCCGGACGGATTGCGGTCACAATAGCTCATCCTGAGCCTTTGGCTCAGGTGAGCTAAAAATACAAGCTAGGTCTTCATGTAAGCTTGCTAAAAACAAAGCTAAGTCAAAATCGTCTATCCAAACTGAAGTTATTGATTAGAAACCGTTTTTCTATTTTCAGTAACAGTGACCTTGACCTTGACCAAAGAACCCCAAAATACAATCCCAAGCTAGGTCTTCATGTAAGCTTGCTAAATACAAAGCTGGGTCAAAATTGGTCTATCCAAACTGAACTTATGACCGGAAACTGTTTTCCTATTTTTATTAACAGTGACCTTGACCTTGACCCAACAACCCAAAAATACAAGCTAGGTCTTCATGTAAGCAAGCTCAATACAAAGTTTGGTCAAAATCGGTCTATCCAAAACGAAGTTATTGACCGAACCTACAAAATACAATCCTAAGCTAGGTCTTCATGTTATCATGTAAGCAACCTACATAATAAGTTTGGTCTAAATCAGTCAATCCAAACTAAAGTTATCGACCAGCAACCTGTTTGACCCTGCCCGCCCGCTGTACACCAATCTAATAACCAGGTATTTCATTGAAAACCTGGTTAAAAACATAAATGTTCTTTGTTAGGATAATTATAAATGCAACAAAAATTAGGATGTAAGCAGGGCCCATAATCACTAACATTTTGAGTCTAAATTTGTGATTCAGACTCAAAACTTGTAAATTTAAATATTGTTGCAAAATTTATCATTTTTTGTCCAAATTTTGCTCTAGATGTGTAATATTAATTTGCAAATTATTAGAAACACATAAACTGGGGGGCTTAACAACAACAAATATATTTGCAGTTTTTAACCACAAGTCTCAAATTTAGTCTCAAAATGATAGCAAATATGGGTCCAGAACATTTACATGCAAAATATAAATAAATTGGTGATCAAAAATGGGTAATGATTCATTCTAAGAGTTTACAAACTTACCTTTTGTCTCTAAATAAGACAGTTAAGAGACATGATTTACATGTACACATGAGACATTTACATGTACACAAATCAATAAAATTCTACAAAGGCAAGTATACAGGACTACTCTCTCTAAACACTTAACACATAAATTCTTTATAGTATCTGCAGGAAGGTTTCATGGTCTTTTTGTAAAAGTCAACAACAATTATTATGATCCAGATCCAGATGAGAGGCACTAAGCAAGCAAGAATCAAAACTTTTTGACAACCTAATTTTGTTTCTAAAAACAGATTGAAGAAGAACAAGTTAATGTTGTATTGCTATGCAATACATGAGTCCCCCACCGGGTTAAAGAAAAAACCTCCTCTGACCCACACACCCATGGTGTAGTTGACCATGGTATATACATAACCAACCTGAATGGTACTTGTAAAACTCATAAAACAAGAGGGCCAGAATGGCCCTGAAGCGCTCACCAGACAATCAGAGGAGAAGATTTTCAAAGTTTTCACTATATGTTTCTATAGAGAACTAGCCGGCCCTGGGGCGGGCCAATTTTGACCCCAGGGGAATAATTTAGAAAAACTTGTAGGGGACCTGAACATGATGCTATGAGCCAAATATGAAAGCTGAGATTAACCTTCCAGTTTCAGAGAAGAAGATTTTCTCAATATGTTTCTATTGAAAACTGTCTACTACCCCTGTGGCAGGGCCAATTTGACCCCAGGGTCATAATTTATATAACTTTTGTAGAGGACCTGAACATGATGCTCTGTGCCAAATATGAAAGCTGAGAGCCTTCCAGTTTCAGAGAAGAAGATTTTCAAAGATTTCACTATTTGTTTCTATTGAAAACTGCCCACCCCTGGGGCGGGCCAATTTTGACCCCGGGGCCATACTTTATATAACTTCTGTAGAAGACCTGAACATGATGTTATGTGCCAAATATGAAAGCTGAGAACCTTCCAGTTTCAGAAGAAAAGATTTTCAAGGATTTCACTATTTGTTTCTATTGAAAACTGCCCTACCCTGGGGCGGGGCCAATTTTGACCCCAGGGCCCATAATTTACATAACTTTTGTAGAGGACCTGAACATGATGCTATGTGCCAAATATGAGAGCTGAGAGCCTTCCAGTTTCAGAGAAGAAGATTTTCAAAGATTTCACTATTTGTTTCTATTGAAAACTGCCCACCCCTGGGCGGGGCCAATTTTGACCCCGGGGCCATAAATAATACAACTTTTGTAGAGGACCTGAACATGATGCTATGTGCCAAATATGAAAGCTGAGAATCTTCGAGTTTCAGAGGAGAAGATTTTCAAAGATTTCACTATTTGTTTCTTTTGAAACCTGCCCACCCCTGGGGCGGGGCCAATTTTGACCCCGGGGCCATAATTTATATAACTTTTGTAGAGGACCTGAACATGATGCTATGAGCCAAATATGAAAGCTGAGAGCCTTCCAGTTTCAGAGGAGAAGATTTTCAAAGATTTCACTATTTGTTTCTATTGAAAACTGCCCACCCCTGGGGCGGGCCAATTTTGACCCTGGGGCCATAATTTATATAACTTTTGTAGAGGACCTGAACATGATGCTATGTGCCAAATATGAAAGCTGAGAGCCTTCCAGTTTCAGAAGAAGATTTTCAAAGTTTGCACTATATGATTCTATTGAAAACTGCCCAGCCCTGGGGCGGGGCCAATTTTTACCCCAGGGCCATAATTTATATAACTTTTGTAGAGGACCTGAACATGATGCTATGTGCCAATTATGAAAGCTGAGTAGCTTCTGGTTTCAGAGGAGAAGATTTTCAAAGTTTTACTATATGTTTCTATTGAAAACAAGGCACCCCTGGGGCGGGGTCAATTTTGAACCCAGGGGCATAATTTATATAACTTTTGTAGAGGACCTGAATATGATGCTATGTGCCAAAGATGAAAGTTGAGATCCCTGTAGATTCAGAGGAGAAGATTTTTAAAGGTTCAAATTGTTGACGACGGACGACGAACGACAAACGACGAACGACGAACGACGGACGACGCACGCCGACGGACGACGGACAACGGGCGATCACAAAAGCTCACCCTGAGCACTTTGTGCTCTGGTGAGCTAAAAACAAGATGGCCCTTGTGCATAACAATTCCTCTAATCATGCCTGTTCCATATGTGAGGTTTCAAATCAATTGAACCAATAGATACAGAGTTATTGTCCGGATAAGAAAATATGAAAAGGGGAATAACTCCAAACATATTGATGCTAGAGTTATAACCCTTGTGCATGACACTTCCTCTCATCATGTTTGTTCCATATGTGAAGTTTCAAATCAGTTGAACCAATAGATACAGAGTTATTGTCCGGACAAGAAAATATGAAAAAAGGGGAATAACTCCAATATGTTGATGCTAGAGTTATGACCCTTGGGCATGACATTTCCTCTCATCATGCTTGTTCCATAAGTTTCAAATCAATTGAACAAGTAGATAAAGAGTTATTGTCCGGACAAAAAAATATGGAAAAGGGGAACAACTCCAAAAATATTGACGCTAGAGTTATGACCCTTGTGTATGACACTACCCCTCATCATGCTTGTTCCATATGTGAAGTTTCAAATCAATTGAACCAGAAGATAAAGAGTTATTGTACGTACAAGAAAATATGAAAATGGGGAATAACTCCAAAAATATTGATGCTAGAGTTATGGCCATTGTGCATGACACTATCCCTAATCATGCTTGTTCAATGTGTGAAGTTATAATGAATTTGGCCTAACTTTGTAGGAGATATGGCCCGGACACGAAGCGTGAGGGACGGACAGACAGACGGACAGATGGATGGACAGACAGACAGACGGAATCAAGCAAACCTATAGTCCCCCAACCGGTAACCAGTGGGATAATAAATAATTGATTGACATTTTAAGCAGTTACTTGGTTTCCAAAGATAAGCAAAATGTTGTCACAGTGAAGCCATTAAGTGTCAACTGCATGCTTGTAATTAACAGAATTAAGCATAAGACTCAAATGTTTGAGTATACCATAATTAACCCAAATGTTTAGCCAGACAAACCTAGGCTTATAGTGCAGACCAGGACTAATTGATCAAACTTCAAAACAGTTTGATCAGTGTCTAAACTGTTTATTACACACCTAGTGTCATTTAAAGTATCAAACACTGCCAAATTAACTGGACCAGCCTTAAAACAAGTGGAGAGGGGAGATCAGGTGCTTTGCATAGGTTAACTAGAACTGTAAGCCACAGGCTAACGAATACCCCCCACCTGGCTGCTTGTCAGAACACCTATCATCAATCGTTGAACATATGTACATACAGAAACATGAAGAGATTTATAAAACCCAATTTATGTAATAAAAATGACAAGATGTTCAGCAATAAAGAAAAATGTAATATTCAATCCAAGATCAATCACAAACATAAATAAAGCAACTTTTACCAAATATTGTCAAGTCCAAAAAGGGAGATAAGTCTGTTGTTAAAATTCAAAGAAGTGTTATGGCTGCTGCCAGACAATGTCATCCAATAAGTTCAGGCAGCTTTGTTTATTTTTGTGAAGTGTCAACTCCAAAGTTCTCAACAAATAGGTACCTTTTCAGAAAAACCTTAAGTTCAAGGACCATAACTCTGGAAAAAATTATTCAACCAGACCGATATTCAACCTTAAGCTGCAACTCATCTAGATTTAGATTTATGTCAAATATAAAGTTAATATCTCCAAGCACTTCCAAGAAACAGGTCGGAAAATTGAAAATTTGATAAAAAAAATTAAGTTCAAGGGCCATAACTCTGGCAAAAATTATTCAACCAGACTGAGATTGGGAATTAAGCTGTAAATCATCTATATTGAGCTTTATGCCAAAAATAAAGTTAAAATCTCCAACCACTTTCAAAAAAGTCTGGAAAATTCAAAATTTGAAGAAAACAAGAGAGTCGTCACGGGTGACAAATGCCCCCAAAGTGTTTGACACCGAAATGCATTTTGGCGGAAAAACAATACAATGTAATGCAGGTGTAACATGAAATTTTGATGCTGTTAAAAATGACACAGGAGTCAGTTCTTAACATTAGAAACAGAACCTTTGACGATTATGATAGCTAAGAAAAGAGCCAAGCGTCAAAACTTAGTTAAAAAGGACCCTAAGTCATTCTCAACGTTAAAAAGGACCCTGGGTTGATTGTCAACGTTTAAGGTATAGGAGATATGCTCTGGACAAGCTTTTTGTATCTGGTAAGATATAGGAGATATGCTCCGGACTGTAAAATTGAGGTCAAAGGTCAAGGTCAAGGTCAGTGATCTGAATATGGTACACGACTCTCCGCCATCCCAAGATGAACTCACAAACCAAATTTGGAATCCGTAGCTGGTAAGGTATAGGAAAAATGCTCCGGACAAGCTTTGTGTAAAATCTAGGTCAAAGGTCAAGGTCACAGTGACATGAAAATGGTACGCGACACACCGCCATCCCAAGATAAACTCACACATTAAATTTGGAATCCGTAGCTGGTAAGGTATAGGAGATATTCTCTGGACAACCTTTTTTGTAAAATCGAGGTCGAAGGTCAAGGTCACAGTGACCTGAAAATGGTACGCGACACTCCGCCATCTGAAGGTGATCTCACACACCAAATTTGGAATCCGTATCTGGTAAGGTATAGGAGATATGCTCTGGACAAGCTTTTTGTAAAATCGGTCAAGGTCAAGGTCAAGGTTAAGGTCATAGTGACCTGGAAATGGTACATGACACTCCGCCATCCCAAGATAAACTCACACACCAAATTTGGAATCTGTAGCTGGTAAGGTAAAGGAGATATGCTCCGGACAAGCTTTTTGTAAAATCGGTCAAAGGTCATGGTCAAGGTCACAGTGATCTGAAAATGGTACGCGACACTCCCCCATCCCAAGATGAACTCACACACCAAATTTGGAATCCTTAGCTGGTAAGGAATAGGAGATATACTCCGGACAAGCTTTTTGTAGCTGGTAAGGTATAAGCGGTTTTTAAAATCGAGGTCAAAGGTCAAGGTCAAGGTCACAGTGACCTGGAAATGGTACGCGACACTCCGCCATCCCAAGATGAACTCACACAGCAAATTTGGAATCTGTAGCTGGTAAGGTAAAGGAGATATGCTCCGGACAAGCTTTTTGTAAAATCGGTCAAAGGTCATGGTCAAGGTCACAGTGATCTGAAAATGGTACGCGACACTCCTCCATCCCAAGATGAACTCACACACCAAATTTGGGATCCTTAGCTGGTAAGGTATAGGAGATATACTCCGGACAAGCTTTTTGTAGCTGGTAAGGCATAAGCTTTTTTTAAAATCGAGGTCAAAGGTCAAGGTCAAGGTCACAGTGACCTGGAAATGGTACGCGACACTCCGCCATCCCAAGATGAACTCACACAACAAATTTGGAATCTGTAGCTGGTAAGGTAAAGGAGATATGCTCCGGACAAGCTTTTTGTAAAATCAAGGTCAAAGGTCAAGGTCAAGGTCACAGTGACATGAAAATGGTACGCGACACTCCCCCATCCCAAGATGAACTCACACACCAAATTTGGTATCCGTAGCTGATGTGACAAAGGAAATATACTCCGGACAAAATGTACACACACCCACACACACACACACCCACCCACACACCCACCCACCCACACACCCACCCACACACGCACGGTGCGATCACTATATGCCGCCAAAGCCTAGCTTTGGGGGCATAACAAAATGTACACACACCCACACACACACACACCCACCCACACACCCACCCACCCACACACCCACCCACACACGCACGGTGCGATCACTATATGCCGCCAAAGCCTAGCTTTGGGGGCATAAAAATTGAAGTTCAAAGGCAATAACTCTGGAAATAATTATTCAACCGGACTGAGATTGGAACATAAGCTGTAACTTATCTAGATTTAGCTTTGTACTAAATATAGAGTTGATATCTCCAGTCACTTCAATTAAAAGTCCAGAAAACCGAAAAGCATTGGTAGGGGACTAAAAGGGGGAGATAACTCCTGAAATAATGGTCCGATCATAATGAAAATATGCGGTGCACAGGTTTATATGGTCATATGGCTATACATGAAGTTTCAACAAAATTGAAGCAAAACTGTAGAAGAAGAAGGCCGGACAAAATTGTGTCCATGGACGGACAGACGGACATGCTAACAAATGGGTAGTTGTGTGACTTTTTCCTTTGATCTTTTCTTGTGGGACTAGTCCCACAAGAAAAACTATTTTTGGCTCTAACTTTGGAAAAGAATGATCTGGAAGCTAACCCTAACCCTAACCCTATGTCCCACAACTGGCCAGGTTAATGTCACAAGAAATGGCCAGGTTAATGTCACAAGAGATGGCCAGGTTAATGATTTTACTTGTGCGACTAGTTAGAAAAAGTCACACAACTACCCATTGGTGAGTGCGGACGGACGGACAGACGGACAACCTGATTCCAGTATACCCCCCCAAACTTCGTTGTTGGGGGGTATAAATACAGTAACGGTTGATCATTGTGCTTTACATGGATTTTATACAGTAAGTGAAATCCTTCAGCACTCTTTTTTGCAAATCTGTGACCAGCTAAAACATCTGTGACCAGCTAAAACATCTGTGACCACCTCTAAAACATCTGTGACCACCTAAAACATCTGTGACCACCTAAAAAACATCTAAGAACACCTATAAAACATCTGTGACCACCTAAAACATCTGTGACCACCTAAAACAGATTGGATCCATATGAGATACCGAGTAACTCTGCTTTTGCCAAGTCACTTGGAAATTCAAAGAAATGGAAGAAAATATACTTTAAGAATGATGGAGGCAGATCACAATATTTACAGATGACAATTGCTCTGAGTGCAGAAGGTTAATCAATACTTATTGCAAATAGCACCTCTTGGAAAGTCAGTAAATCACAAACTCCATGGAACTTGATTCAAATGAATTTAATTTCACTGCAAATTGTATCCAGGTAGAATTGAAATAATTAATAACAAAAGTGAAAAACAAAGAAATTATTGTTCAATATATATGTAGAACTAGAATTGTTTTTGATACACAAACTGATGTCTCCCCCAGCGTGTGGACAAACTTTTCCCAAGTCCCATAACTCTGCAGAAAATCATCGAACCAGAAAAGGAATAAACTATGCACATCTAGGCCACAAGTGCCCTTCGCATGCTATGTCTCAACAAAAACAACCACTTCATCACAAATACATTATTTTTTTTAATCACATGTCATAAGTATCTTAAACATACCAAAAGATGTTTACTGACCCCCCCCCCCCCCCCCCCCCATTAATAATTTTTTTTTGTGAACACCTCTGCTCTATATAAGAAGTAAAAATTCTGCTAAAAAAATGATGGGTCCATTGACTGCGATCGTCCTTGAAAGCTTATTTGACCACCGATTTCCATAAACTGTGTCTCATTTATCAAAGAAATCATCACTCTTGACGAGCAGTCATCTATTTTTTCTCAGAATATTAACACGCTTTTATGAGTCGCCAAAGTGACAACCAACTCCTCTAGGACACAGGTTGACTCTGAGGTTTGAGATAGAATAAGCTATAATTCAAATCGAAACACCATATAACTGGTCTTTAAGGCATTGCCCGGGTCTGATAGAATGAATGGATATCGTGTATTCACAATTTCTTCAAATAATATTCTTCTAAATATCTCTACAATATTGATATTGGTGAAAGTCAATACTTTCGGTTTTAAACTGAAAGTAATGACCTACTAAGTTTCATGAAAATTCAATCAAATATTTTGGAGAAACTGCACGGACAAAATTTTCTATGTAAAAAATTCAAAGTCCCATAAGTCTGCAGAAAATCATCAAACAGGAACAGGAAAAAGTTATGCAAAACTAGGCATGATGCTTAAAAATCCTATCAAATTTAATGAATATCCAATTTTTTGGAGAAACCCTGCAGACAAAATTTCCATGTAAAAATTTCAAAGTTCCATAACTCTGCGGAAAATCGGGGGCAATAACTCCAATATTATTGAAGCCAGAGTTAAGAAACTTAAGCCTAACACTCCCTCCCACCATGCTCTTTCCATAAATGAATTGTCATTCAAATAAAACAAAAAATGTAACAAAGGGCAATAACTCCAAAAGTATTGAAGCTAGAGTGAAGGCCTTTATACACGACACTTCCTCTCATTATGCTCTTTCCATGTATGAAGTTTCAATCAAATGGCATGAGCCATATAGCAGTTATCGTCCGGACAAGAAAGTGTGAATAATTTACCTTGAAATATGACCATGACCTTGAATTGTGACCTTGACCTTTGACCCATGTGCCTGAATCCTTCTGTCTGCACATCGACTTGTTGAAAAGAACATTTGTGCCACAGCATTTTGGAATCCTTTCAAGGGTTATACAGAAGTAGGGCAGACATGGAAATTAAGGCTAAAATTTTTAAGAATGTGCCTGAATCTTGCTGTCTGCACATCGGCTAGTTATGGAGAACATTTGTGTCACAGCATTTTGAAATCCTTCCAAGGGTTTAATAGATATAGAGCAGGCACAAAGGGTGTGGCTAAAAACATTCGACTTTGAATTGTGACCTTGACCTTTGATCCACATGCCTGAATCGAATGTCTGCACATGATCTTGTTGAGTGAAACATTTGTGTCAAAGCATTCTGAAATCCTCCGATATTTGTGAGAGATATGGAGCGGACATGAGTGTGAGAGACAGATGGATAGACGGACGTGCCAACAAATCAGAACAAGGGGCCAATCCTTTTGTTATTTTCTTTGTTTAACAATGGGCCATGGCCCCTTGTTCTATTGTTACGGAATGAACTCCATTGTTTTCTTTTGTTCTGCTGATCATGACCTGGCCCCTTGTCCGTAATTGGTAGAAGGGACAGACAAATGGACGGACAGACAGATGGACAACTTGATCAAAAACAATATGTCTCCCTATTATAAATGGGGGAGACAAACTTATGAAACACCAATGATGTAGTGAAAGATAATCAGCAAACTATACAACATTTACATGTTAATACATGGTGATTAATATATATCAGTAAATAGTTTCCATCGACAGCAAATTATCTTTATATCTGTAACTCCACAGAATAATCATTTTCCAGCCTTTGTCTTATACACTGGAGATCCGTTATAACGCGGACCGTTTTACCGCGGTATCCGATATAACGCGGGTCGTCTGTGTCCCCGAATTTTTTTTGTGTAAATACCTCATTTATAGTAATATGATTGAATATCGCAATGATACATAAAATAAACTTACGTAAACTTATCCGCCAGCAGCAGGCAAAAGGATAAAAACAAACACCCGTCCCTACATAAACAATTGAAGACAATCTTACGTGTGAAAAACTGACAACTATCAACTCGTATATATGCCGCCATGAATGTAATACACACAGCTGATTACCGGCATGATGCCCTAATAGAACGGGAACCAGTAAAATCTTAACTGCATAACTTTCGTTACAAATTAATTGTGTGTATAATTGAGATGCGCGTGTACTGATTTTTTTCACTGGCAAAGCCACAAACGTTCGCACCTTAATTATGAAAAACAAACATCATTAGAAATCTAAACCCCCAACTCAATGCGGGGTTGGAGGTTATATGCTTATACAGAAAAGGGTGTGTACCCTTTGACCAATCAAATGAATTTAGAACCCCAACAAATCACACGCGACATCACATGTGACCTTTCATTTTCTGAAAACAGTGACAGCCATGTTTATTGTTTTACACAGCAGGTTTAATCGGATTAGGGGTTTGACAGGCCCAGAGGCAATTACATCCCGTCAACAGGCTTGTATTATGAAATATACTTGGTTGCTTGAAATCATACTCGATTTAATTTGTAATTTTGTATAACCCTTTCCCTCATACAAACGTGTTTTCACGGATTTGCAAACAGAGTAGACCCAGATCAGACGGCACCTAGAGGAGCCGTCTGATCAGGGTCTACTCTGTTTGCCAATAGAATTTGAAAGAGCTATGTGAGTGGGTGGGGAAACAAAGTAAACAAGTCAGTTTCGTTCGAAATTAGTTTATTTTAGGAAGATGGGAGTTTATGTAAGTACCCAGATAAAAAAAACTCGTTACAACGCGGTTCCGTATATAACGCGGGTTGAATTTTATGTCCCCGCAGACCCGCGTTATAACGGGTCTCCAGTGTAATGAATTGTGCAACCTAAATAATGGCCGGCATGTCATAATTTTTGTCTATCGCTGCTTCTCACATATCCAAAATAATTACATTTCCTGGGTACAATAATACAGGATACCTTTATACAACATAAGTTAGTGTGATAGTACTTGCAATAATTTCAGTTGTACTATCCATCGTAAGACAGGTATGAGGTTTGTAACTTACAATGATTTTCGTTGTACAAACTTTAATAAGACAAGTACGAGGTTTGTAACTTACAATAATTTCAGTTGTACAATCTTTCGTAAGACAGTTGCGAGATTGTGTTGTAAAACCTTTTATAACACATGTTACAGATTTGTATTGACCACAAAAGAAAATCGATAATGATCCTAATAAATCTGACTGCTCCATGTATGAATATTACATTGGACAGAACAATGATACATGATTTCCTTCCTACACAGATTCATTAATTGCTGATTTTATATATTATGTAACAAATCATGTAACAGATCGTTTTATGCTTGTGACTGGGCCTTGAACTTACCTGTGCCAGAGGAGCTAGCCAACCATAGAATTTCTCCAAGTGCATCATGTCCCTGTCAAAGTTGCTCAGGTACTTGTACTTAAGCATATTGTCATCCACCAGGTTCCACTGTCTGCGACAGTAGTGATAACTCTCATCGTTTCCTTTGCGAGGGAAGTCCAGCCACTCAGGATGACCAAATTCATTTCCTGAGAAGCAAAGAAACAATAAATACATAGATTTATATATTTATTTCAGTATCACAGATGTACATACATGGCTATAATTAACATGAATGCTTGAGTTAATCACAAAACAAACACAAACAATGACTCATACAATGCACATCATCACAGTTATAATTATCACTATGTATAGCTACCACAGTTATAACTAGAACTATCACCAAGTATGATTAATAAGTCGCCCAACACATTTGACACAGCACAGCAAGTTTGAAGATCCCAAACCAAACCATTGAGCAGTTATTAATCTGAAACCATTTCATCAGTTAAGGTCATGGTGACCTTGATCTTTGACCTAGTGACCTCGAAAACAATAGGGGTCATCTAGTTGTCATGACCAATCACTACAGCAAGTTTGAAGATCCTAAGCAAAACCTTTGAGCAGTAATTGATTGGAAACCATTTCACCAGTTAATGTCATGGTGACCTTGACCTTTGACCTAGTGACCTCAAAAACAATAGGGGTCATCTAGTGGTCATAACCAACCACCACAGCAAGTTTGAAGATCCTAAGCCAAACCCTTTAGCAGTTATTGATCGGAAACCATTTTACCAGTTAAGGTCATGGTGACCTTGACCTTTGGCCTAGTGACCTCAAAACCAACAGGGCTCATCTAGTGATCATGACCAACCACCTAAGCAAATTAGAAGATCTTAAGCCAAACCCTTGAGCAGTTATTGATCAGAAACCATTTTACCAGTTAAGGTCATGGTGACCTCGACCTTTGACCTAGTGACCTCGAAAACAATAGGGGTCATCCAGTGGTCATGACCAACCACTACAGCAAGTTTGAAAATCCTAAGCCAAACCCTTGAGCAGTTATTGATCGGAAACCATTTCACCAGTTAAGGTCATGGTGACCTTGACCTTTGACCTAGTGACCTCAAAAACAACAGGGTTCATCTAGTTGTCATGACCAACCACCTAAGCAAATTTGAAGATCCTAAGCCGAACCCTTGAGTAGTTATTGATCGGAAACCATTTTACCAGTTAAGATCATGGTGACCTTGACCTTTGACCTCAACAACAATAGGGGTCATCCAGTGGTCATGACAAACCACCTAAGCAAATTAGAAGATCTTAAGCCAAACCCTTGAGCAGTTATTGATCAGAAACCATTTTACCAGTTAAGGTCATGGTGACCTCGACCTTTGACCTAGTGACCTCGAAAACAATAGGGGTCATCCAGTGGTCATGACCAACCACTACAGCAAGTTTGAAAATCCTAAGCCAAACCCTTGAGCAGTTATTGATCGGAAACCATTTCACCAGTTAAGGTCATGGTGACCTTGACCTTTGACCTAGTGACCTAAAAAACAACAGGGTTCATCTAGTTGTCATGACCAACCACCTAAGCAAATTTGAAGATCCTAAGCTGAACCCTTGAGTAGTTATTGATCGGAAACCATTTTACCAGTTAAGATCATGGTGACCTTGACCTTTGACCTCAACAACAATAGGGGTCATCCAGTGGTCATGACAAACCACCACAGCAAGTTTGAAGATTCTAAGCCAAACTCTTGAGCAGTTATTGATCGGAAATCATTTAACCAGTTATGGTCATGGTGACCTTGACCTTTGACCTCAAAAACAATAGGGGTCATCTAGTGGTCATGACCAACCACCATAGCAAGTTTGAAGATCCCAAGCCAAACCCTTGAGCAGTTATTGATCGGAAACTATTTCACCAGTTAAAGTCATTTTGACCTTGACCTTTGACCTAATGACCTCAAAAACAATAGGGGTCATCTAGTTGACATGACCAACCACTACAGCAAGTTTGAAGATTCTATGCTATGTCGTTTATTAGTTATCGATCGGAAACCATCGATCTACCGACAGACCAACAGACAGACATGTGCAAAGCAATATACCCCCATTTTTTCAAAAGGGGGGTATAAAAAGAATGGGACATTTTCAACCTCAAGGGGAGGGGGGAAGGGGGGTTTAGCCCTATTGGTAGCCCAAAGCCTAACAGTTTTTGACTAAAAATCTTTTTAAAGTTTTCAGTAAATCTTGGGATCCCCTAGGACAGAGCCAATTTTGATCCTAGGGACTTAATTTGAGATGAAAGTATGTACCAAATATCACAGCTCTAAGCCTTTCAGTTTCGGACATGAAGATTTTTAAAGTTTTTACTATATAATCCAATGTAAAACTTGTGACACCCTGGATGAGAACAATTTTAACCCCAGGGGCATAATTTGAGCAATCTTGGTAAAGGTCCACCAGATGATGCTATGTACCAAATATCACAGCTCTAAGCTTTTCCGTTTCAGACAAGATTTTTAAAGTTTTAACTATATAATCCAATGTAAAATATGTGACTCCCAAGGTGTGGCCGTGTTTGACTCCAGCTGCATAAATTGAACAATCTTAGTAAGGTTCACCAGATGATGCTACATACTAAATATCACAGCTCTAAGCTTTTCCGTTTCTGACAAGATCTTTAAAATTTTTACTATATAATCCTATGTAAAACTTGCGATCCCTGGGGTTGGGCCAAATTTGACCCTAGGGGTAAAATTTGAACAATCTATGTAGAGGTCCACTAGATGATTCTGCATACCAAATTTGGTAGCCCTAGGCCTTACAGGTTTTGACAAGAAGATTTTTAAAGTTTTTCGTAAAATTTGTGACCCCCAAAGTAAGGCAAATTTCGACCCCAGTGGCATAATTTGAACCATCTTAGTAAAGGTTCACCAGATGATGCTTCATACCAAATATTACAGCTCTAAGCCTTTCAGGTTTGAGACAAGAAGATTTTTCAAAGTGTTTACTATATAATCCAATGTAAAACATGTGACCCCCAGGGTTTGGCCGTTTTGACCCCGGGGGCATAAGTTGAACAATCTTAGTAAAGGTTCACCAGATGATGCTACATATCAAATAGCACAGCTCTAAGCTTTTTGGTTTCACACAAGAAGATCTTTAAAGTGTTTACTATATAATCCAATGTAAAACATGTGACCACCAGGGTGTGGCCGTGTTTGACCCCAGGGGCATAATTGGAAGAATCTTAGTAAATGTTCACCAGATGAGGATACATACAAAATATCACAGCTCTAAGCATTTCAGTTTCAGACAAGAAGATCTTTTAAGTTTTTACTATATAATCCTATGTAAAACTTGTGACCCCCTGGGTTGGGCCAAATTTGACCTCAGGGGTAAAATTTGAACAACCTATGTAGAGGTCCACTAGATGATTCTACATACCAAATTTGGTAGCCCTAGGCCTTACACTTTTTGACAAGAAGATTTTTAAAGTTTTTACTTCTTTCTGGACAATGGTTGCCATAGCAACCAGAGTTCTTCATGGAATCAGATTCTTTGAACAACTTTGAAAAAGGTTGACCAAAGGAACATTTCTGCGAAGTTTGGTAAAAACCCAGCAAGTAGTTGAGGAGGAGATGTCATTTTAAGAAAAAGTTGACGACGGACGACGGACACAGGGCGATCATAAAAGCTCACCTTGGCACTTCGTGCCAGGTGAGCTAAAAAAGCATTACCTAACTAGTTACTACTGATGATTAAACTTGACATGAGGTAAACGGCGAACCTCGATTCTAAGATTTTTTTCTGCCGTGGAAAAATGTGACAAATGTGCTTGTATTTCATAAACAAGAGGGCCTATAAGGCCCTGATATCGCGTACCAGACAATCATAGGACAATATATTCAAAGTTTACACTATATGTTTCTATAGAAAACTAGAAAAGCTAATTTTAATTCAGAAAGAATAAATTAATCTATACTTATGTTCAACGTTTAAGATATTTTCATTACACCTTCATGAGTTCATATTATTATTTTTAACCCTTCCCCTGTTCTATATTCATTCAAATTTTCAATACCTACTGAATATTCATGGACAAAATAGTTATAACTGAATATTCATGGACAAAATAGTTATAACTAGAACTATCACTAAAGGTGATTAATACCCCCCACTAGCACATTTGACACAGAGATGGGGTCAATGCAGGACAACTTCAGTCCGTAGTACTACCCATCAACTAAGATATTATTATTATACCTATTATTAATATACCTATCTCAGAGTCTAAACTGTAACTTAACATAAGGGGAGATAATTCAATAATGATGTGAAGAAGTAACACCAAAACTGAGATTTTTAAAGTAAAATCTGTTTTAGTTAGAAATACTTACCTGCTGTGAAATATGCTTAGGTTATTTATTTATACCTTGTGATCGGAATAAAAAAGTACCGCATATACCGTATGGCCCGCCCGTTAGCCATACCTCATCATAATGCTCCTAGCATCATTGGTTATTTGCTCCCAAAAACAACATTAGGCAACATGCGGGGTGGGAGGAGGGCAATCCCTTTCAAGCAGGTAAGTATTTCTAACTAAAACAGATTTTACTTTAAAAATCTCATTTTAGTAGCAAAATACATTACCTGCTGTGAAATATGCTGAGTTTGTCGCAAAGGTGGGAAGGAGTGCAACCTCACCATACTCACAAATTAAGAACAGGGCTCAGCTGTTGAACAGTGAACTCAGAAGTTCAGCATCATGAAACTTCTGAGTAAAACTTTTCAATGATCGTACCAACGACCAAAAAGAAAAGTGTCAGCCCTAGACATACCACTCTTGAGAGGCTACAAGCGGATCTGAGAACATAAAGGGTTCAAATGGTTGCAAAAGAGCCAGATAAAAAGGAAGAACAGGTAAACAGCTAATCTTCCAAGAAAAACCCGAGAGATCTCATCCAAGGGTCACGATTGAGAAATGCTCCGGAAGAAGAAAAAGGCTCTGAGCTCAAGGGCCTAAAAGGAAGCTGAGGACAAGTCAGAGAGATCAGAAAAAGTCAGAAACAATCCATCGAAAGATGGAGGTTGCTGAAAAAAACATTCCGACCCTAGAAGGGATGTAAAGCCTCTTCCTACTTCCCCTTAACGTAAAAACTTCAGATAGAACTAAGAATATCTTACTTACAATAGTTCAATCAGAATCCCAGTGATTGAGTTATCAAGAGACTGGAATCACGAAGAGATCTGAAGCGACGATAGGAGCTGAGAATTGGCAAGAAACAGAGTAGGACAACCGTGCCATCTACATCCCAGCGAAAGATGACATCTACGACAGAAAGCGTGAAACTTGCTACGTCGTTAGATTTGCAAGCGTGAGAATCGCTACGTCATTAGAAGCAAGAATTGAACCCTCTTAATATAGAACTTAAGGGCTCTGACAGGACAGAGGGTTCGATCAGGATCCGAATGATCCAAGTCTCTAGAGAGACTGGGTATAACAAACGGATCGGAAGTTACTAACGGAAGCTGGGTTTTTGCTAAAAAAAACCTGGCTGACACATCAAGGAAACTGACCCGTCAGAATTCCAGCGAATAAAGCTTTTTCTATAGAAAAGGCATGAGTTTCGCTTCTGCATTTAGCAGCCGCAAACGTGAGGGGAAACACAGTCTTCCATGTGACGTGAGTCAAAGTCGCTTGATCTAAGGGCTCATAAGGCACATTAGTAAGTGACCAGAGCACACAAGACAGATCCCATTTAGGCAACAGAGAGCGAGAAATCCGTTTCTGAAGCTCAAAAGCTCGGATCAGTTCAGAAAGGACTGGGTGAGAACCAATGTCCTTAATACCTCTGAAACTAAGGGTATGAGATGGCATAGCTCTATACCCTTTATTGATGCTAACAGCTAGATTCTTCTCTGAAAAGAGGAAAACTAGGAAATCAGAGATGTGTTGAATAGAGGGACGGATTGGATCAGTCTGTCTTGTATGACACCAATCCGTAAAAATTCTCCACTTAGCATTGTAAACAGTGGAAGTGGAGAATTGTCTGGCCTTGGGTACGAGGTTGGCAACCAGTTGAGAAAACTTTCTTTTTCGGACACCCGTCCTGATAACGGCCAGACGTGAAGGTGGAAGATGGTGGGGTCCCTGTGGAGAACACCGCCCTTCTGAGAGAGTAGATCCCGACTGGGCGGTGGAGACTTGACCAGGAGACTGAGAAGATCGTTGAACCAGGATCTCTGGGGCCACAGGGGGGCAATCAGGAGGATCCTGCAATCTGACAGAATGATCTTCCGTAGAACCGCTGGGATCAGAATGAACGGGGAAAAACATACCCGAACAGTCGGTCCCACGGAAAAGACAGAGCATCGACTGCCCACGCCGCTGGGTCCATAATGGGAGACACGTACAGCGGGAGTCGATGATTGAACCTGGTGGCAAACAGATCCACTGTCGGAAAACCGAACAGATGAAAGATCTGAGGCACTACGGATTTGTGGAGGGTCCACTCCACAGGTAGGATCTGCGAGAGAGGCCGACTGCCAAAACATTCAGTCTGCCCGGCAGATGCTTGGCGAGCAGAGTGATCTGTCTGTTGTAACAAAACAAGAGAAGATCCCTCTTGCACTTGAAGAGGGAGAGGGAGTGTGCCCCCCTCCCCCTTGTCTCTTTAAGTTACCAGTAAGTAGTTAAAGTTACTAGTAAGTTGAAGTAAGACACTACTGTTGTGTTGTCTGTCTGTACTAGCACACAAAGGTTGCGAACCTGATTCTCGAAGGACTCCAGGGATTTCAGAACAGCCAGGAGTTTGAGATTGTTGATATGGAGCCCAGACTCGGCAATCGACCAGAGGCCGGAAGACATGAGTTCCAGAGGCTCCAAATGGGCTCCCTAGCCCTGTTGCTGGCATCGGAGATCAGAAACATCTGGATCCGGAAAAGCAATCGGCACTCCTTGAAGGAAGCGATCCTTCACCTTCCATCACTGAAGAGCAGTGTGGGAAATAGGTAGGAGTGCCAGAGAAGCGGACAGAGTGTCTGACCGAGGACGCCCTTGTGTCAGCAGGTAAAACTGAAGCAGGCGTAAGTGAAGCCTGCCAAGAGATACAAAGTCCGGCTGCTGAATTGAGAACTCCCAGTAGAGACAGAAGAGAGCGAGCAGAGCAGCGGTTCTTCTGACTGAACAGAGAAAGCAGATGCAGGGTATTCTCTACGCGTTGTAGAGAAATCCTGACTATGCTTGAGTTCGTTTGGAAATTTAATCCCACGAAGACAAAGTCTTGAGACGGGATCAGATCAGAGTTTTCCGCATTCAATATGAGACCCAATTGAGATACAATTTTCCAACTGTAGTGGAGATTGTGAAGGAGGGCCTGACGATTGAGAAGATGAAGCAGCCAATCGCCGAAATATTGAATGAGAATAATTCCGCTCTGGCAGAGAAAGGCCGCTACGGTCCCCATGAGTTTGGTGAAAACTCTGGGGGCCGTAGAAAGGCCGAAAGGCAGAGCCCGAAACTGGTAGACAACGCCCGTGACAAAAGCGAAGGAGATGTCTGTCTGAAGGATGAATGGGTAAGTGAAAGTACGCATCCGACAGATCCAGGGAGATGGCCCATTGGTTTGATTTGATTGGTAACCGAATGGAAGAGACCATTTCCATTTTGAAAGAGTCCATCTTTATAAACACGTTTAGAGTTGAAAGATCGATAATGGGCTGAAACGTGCTGTGGAACGAGAAACAGGCGGCTGTAAAACCCCGGTGTGTTCTCGTTCAGAACAGAACCCTTTCTACCGCCCCTTTTTGCAGAAGAGACAACACTGCAAACTGCATGTGGGGGTGATCCGACGAAAGATGGGTAGAAAGGGCGAGTCCCTAGAGCTGGTGCCCAAAGGAACCAGACCTTCTATGGGAAGAGAAGGGTCGGTTGTGTCCCTGAACTGAGCCTCTATTTTGAGGAGGGACAGGAGCAGGCCCTAGGCGGCTCCTAACCGGGGCCCTCTGGTGGGAAACAGAAGACGACTGAGCGCAGGCCACGGAAGCCTGTAACATGGCCTCATCCCCCTTTTCCTTTTCCCTGATGAGACCACCAAAGCGGGGCTCAGAATTGAAGGGAAGAGAACAGAGTTCATCCTTTGAGGTGTCCTGAAGCTTAGACGCCGTCGAAAGGTAAGCGTTTCATCTACAGCGCAGCATTTCAGCTGCAGAAGCGAGACCCAGTCTGAGAGACAACTGGGAGAAGAGACCCAGTTGAAAGGTGAGGCGCCGGCATCTCTCCTGCGAGGGGGAGTCAGAAAGAAGCTCCTCTGAGAGGGCTACTGACAAAATGACCATATTTGAGGCTACTGATTCTAACCCGGACACTATCAGAATCCAAAAGTGGAATTCGATCAAAGAGACCCAGGTGACTATCTACTGAGGCCGGAGGCCTCAGAGAAGAAGGAGTTACTAGGGTGCGCATAACCCTATTAGATACCGACCAACCTGCCGCCGGTCTAGAACGAAAATCAGTATCAATATCGGGAAGGCAAGTGTCCAGACCTCGGCAAGGAGGGAGTGCAGGTCTAGATTTCCTAGAGCTAGTCTGTTCACCCCTCTGTGTTTGGAGGAATAGAATCGATGAAACTACTCCATTGTAAGACGGAGGCGGGCATCTGGGGCAGACAGACAGAGGGCGGCAGAATGGAGAAACAGTCCTCGCATGCCTTGTCAAAGGAATTAAGAGTGGTTATCAGTATCTTCGAGAGCCTATGAAACAGAATCCTCTAATTCAGAGTTACCTGGAGTACCAAATTCTTGACAGAGGGGGTCCTCCGGGTTAGCTAGAATGGACAACACATCATCCTGATCAAAGGGATCCGGGTCTGGTCTGGTGGCCATTGGCGAAGGTGAGACTCTCAGAAAAGACGGACCCGAAACAGTGGTTGGTAAAACAACTGGAGTATGAGGGTCCAGAGGAAAATTCCCCACTGAAAAGACCCGAGGGTCATAGGAAGAGAGGACCCAGCTAAAAGGGGGATCAGTAGTCCTGTGAAGGACATCCCCTGTTCATAAGGAAGCTGAGTCTGGAGAGGTGTAGCCTGTCCGACTCTAGATTAAAAAAGTGAACGGCGGGAGCGAGCCGGGGGAGAATCATAGGAAGACCTATGTCTCTTATAGCGACGGTGTCTAGGCTTAGAACTAGACCTGTGTCTATACGAGATCTAGAAGATCTAACAGGAGTCGGAGATTCCGCTCGGCAACTCAGCACGGCAGAGCTATGAGTATAATCTGGTACAAACTTTGAAGAAGTTTGACCAATCGAAAAAATAGGGTGTGTAGTTGAAACGGTAGAGAATGACACACACGAACTAATTCCAAGAAGATGAGTATGCCCGGGTAAAACTTCCGAGGAATAACTCATGGTAGCACCGGTTTGCGGAGGTTGCGCCGAATAAAACATCGGGGAAGAAACTACTGCCGCACCGGTTGTAGTATGCCCGGGTGAACTAGTTGAACCGGGTGTAGAAATACTACTTGGTACTAACTTCGCAATATGACCGGTTGACCCGTAGCGAAGCGTGCCAATTCCAGAAACAGGCCTAATGCCTGATCTGCCCAGATGTAAGCACCGGGTAACCAGATGTAAACACTGGTAGACCAGAGGCAAGAGCCGGGAACCCGGATCCAGTCAACATGGTGGATAAGACCGGGTGAACTGGAAGGGGTAGCCTGGATAAACCAGGTAAGACCCCGCTGGGTGAAGCCGAGTGAGAGGAACCCGAAGGTTTAGTCACTGGCAGAGGAACATTTTCTGGCCAGAAGAGAGACCCTCATCCCGGAATCGACGTTGGGACTTTACCAGCAGCTAGCTGCTGGATCGAAGACACAGACAAGCAGCTGGAAGAAACATTTTTGTTAGAAACAAGAGACTTCTTTGCCAGCTTGCCTGTAATACTATTGAAGAAAATATTCCAAAATAGGGAATTAATATAATACATAAATACTTGAACTGCTCCGATCTAATATTTCGACCACTAAGGGCCTTTTTCAAAGATTATCATGTCAAAATACACGTCACATTTTTGTACCATGCATTCAGCCATAAAATCAAAGAGAATAATGTTGATCCAGCGTCATGGTGACATTGGGTTGTTATTTAAAATGTCATGACGTCATCAAAATGACGTCATCAAATGACGTCATGGGTGCAACGACGTCATGCATGAATTAGGGCATTATACTCTTTGATGTTACAGCCAAATGGTCTGTATGTTCTCAGCCTCCATATCCAATCAGTTTCATGGATCTGTCTTTCAATTCTACATGCATGGAACATCCGTTTCAAAACTACAAATCTCATATCATCACTGCTATGACCACCGATTCCAAAATGTCTGTTTATTGGCTTCTCTCTCTCATGCCTCACATCACTCAAATGTTCTTTCATTCTCTCCCGAATTTCTCTCTCAGTTTCACCGACATACACCATTGTATCGCATTTACTGCATTTAATGGCATATACTACATTTCTTTCTCTACAGTTAATATTGGTAGACACATTGTAAACTGATTGCCTATTTGTGTCACTAATACTTGACATTTCAAGAAAACTGCAAGTAGCACAACCCTGTGAACAGACTGTATTGCTTGGTCTAACAATCCGGTTAGTTTTTGAATGCATCAGTGTGTCACATAGATTTTTATCACGCCTGAATGCTACGATTGGCAGTTGTTCAACAATCGTGTATTTTGACATGATAATCTTTGAAAAAGGCCCTTAGTGGTCAAAATATTAGATCAGAGCAGTTCAAGTATTTATGTAATACTATTGTCAGACCTAGCCGGGGTAGCCGAACGCCGAGTAGCATGACAAATCCCCAGGTCTTGGGAGACCAGGCAGAAGAGAACTGACAGGGGTCCTCAGCGGAGCATCCGAAGCAGGTGAGACACGCAGTAGCATGCGTGTCCCATTCTGCAGCAAAATGCCCGCAGGTAGCTTTGTGCTAAGAAGACATGTGCTAAGTGCACAAAGGTGAAATACACGCAGGAAAAAAGTGAATGAACACACAAAATGGTACATGCAGAGTATTAAATATAATTGTAGTAGGATACAAAATCCGGAATAGCAGCTGAAGACAAGGACAGAAGACAGTCAAAAGGTCTGGAACAGCTAGCAAGGTTGAAAACTCGGGAGGCTGAATAAACGTGAACATTAATGGCGAACTGGAAATAACCAATGACTGTAACATGCTAGGAGCATTATGATAATGAGGTATGGCTAACGGGCGGGCCATACGGTATATGCGGTACTTTTTTATTCCGGTCACAAGGTATAAATAAATAACCTAAGCATATTTCACAGTAGGTAATGTATTTTGCTACAAAAATCACAGGAGTACAATTTCAGATGGTATTTAACAATAAAGAAGAACTTAAGTAAACAAGAGGGCCATGAGGCCCTGAAGCGCTCACCTGAGATAACCCCAGGGGGCGGGGCCATTTTTGACCAAGTAGTCATCATTTGTACAACCTTGGTAGAGAACCACAAGGCAAAGCAGTATGCCATTAATTAAAGGTCTAAGCCTTATGGTTTCAGAGAAAAATAATATTTCATATCTTTTCCATGAAAAACTGATAAGCCTCAAGGCAGGGCCAAGTTTCGCTGAGAGGTCAGAGTCGTATGTTGAACATTCTTGGTTGAGGACCACATGCCAAGCTACATATTTGTAGAGGACCATTAGATCATGTTACATACCAACCATCAAAGGTCTAGGCCTTACGGTTTCAGAAGATTTTTAAAGATTTTCCTATGAAAAACTGGTAAGCCCAAGGGCAGGGCCGTTTTTGGCCCAGGGGTCATAATTTGAACAATCGTTGTAGAGAACCATTACATCATGCTACATACCAAATATCAAAGGTCTAGGCCTAACAAATTCAGACAAGAAGATTTTTAAAGATTTTCCTATGAAAAACTGATAAGCCCTTGGGCGGGGCCATTTTTGGCCAAGGGGTCATAATTTGAACAACTTATGTAGAGGACCATTTTCCTATGAAAAACTGATAAGCCCTTGGGCAGGGCCATTTTTGGCCAAGGAGTCATAATTTGAACAACTTATGTAGAGGACCATTTTCCTATGAAAAACTGACAAGCCCTTGGGCGGGGCCATTTTTGGCCAAGGGGTCATAATTTGAACAACTTATGTAGAGGACCATTTTCCTATGAAAAACTGATAAGCCCTTGGGCGGGCCATTTTTGGCCAAGGGGTCATAATTTGAACAACTTATGTAGAGGACCATTAGATCATGCTACATACCAAATATCAAAGGTCTAGGCCTTACAGTTTCAGAGAAGAAGATTTTTTAAAGATTTTCCTATGAAAAACTGATAAGGCCTTGGGCGGGGCCATTTTTGTCATAATTTGAAAATCTTTGTAGAGGACCATAAGATCATGCTATTTGCCAAATACCAAAAGTCTAGGCCTTTACAGTTTCAGAGAAGATTTTCCTATGAAAAAGTGATAAGCCCTTTGGCGGGGCCATTTTTGGCCCGGATGTCATAATTTGAACAATCTTTGTAGAGGACCGTAAGATCATGCTATTTGCCAAATACCAAAAGTCTAGGCCTTACAGTTTCAGAGAAGATTTTCCTATGAAAAACTGATAAGCCCTTGGGTGGGGCCATTTTTGGCACGGGGTCACAATTTGAACAACTTTTGTAGAGCACCATTAGATCATGCTACATGCCAAATATCAAAGGTCTAGGCCTTACAGTTTCAGAGAAGAAGATTTTTAAAGATATTCCTATGAAAAACTGATAAGCCCTTGGGCTGGCCATTTTTGGCCCAGGGGTCATAATTTGAAAAATCTTAGTAGAGGACCATTAGATCATGCTACATACCAAATATCAAAGGTCTATGCCTTACAGTTTCAGAGAAGAAGATTTTTAAAGATTTTCCTATGAAAAGCTGATAAGCCCTGGCGCGGGGCCATTTTTGTCCTGGGGGTCATAATTTGAACAATCTTAGTAGAGGACCATTAGATGATGCTACATACCAAATACCAAAGGTCTATGCCTTACAGTTTCAGAGTAGAAGATTTTTAAAGATTTTCCTATGAAAAACTGATAAGCCCCGGGCGGGGCCATTTTTGGCCCAGGGGTCAAATTTGATCAATTGTAGTAGAGGACCATTAGATGATGCTACATACCAAATATCAAAGGTCTATGCCTTACAGTTTCAGAGAAGAAGATTTTTAAAGATTTTCCTATGAAAAACTGATAAGCCCTGGGGCGGGCCATTTTTGGCCCGGGGGACATAATTTGAACAATTTTTGTAGAGGACCATTCCATCATGCTACATACCAAATATCAAAGCTCTTGGCTTTGTAGTTCCAGAGAAGAAGATGTTTAAGTAAATTGTTGACGCCCGCACGTACGCACGACGCCGGACATAGGATCATCCAAATAGCTCACCTTGGCATTTTGTGCCAGGTGAGCTAAAAATGACCACGCCCTCTGGCGGCCATGTTTTTTGCCGGATCAAAATTCTTTTAACAACTTAAACTTTTAAAGTCTATCAACTGAGAAACAGTTTGGTGAAAACTATATTCAAATCGGATAAGTCATGTTGGAGAAGAAGATTTTTCTAGATATTGTGTACAGTTGCCATGTCAACAAGACCGATGGCCCCACCCACTATCTTTTAACACCTTTTAAAGCACACACCCACAGTATGTATCTGACCAAGTTTGGTTACAATTGGGCAGTCGGTTTTAGAGAATAAGTCGTTTGAAATTGTTGACGGACAGACAGACGGACAGACAGACAGACAGACGGCCGGACGCCGGACACAGGGGTATCACAATAGCTCACCTTGAGCACTTTGTGCTCTGGTGAGCTAAAAAACTGACAAGCCCTTGGGCGGGGCCATTTTTTGCCCGAGGGTCATAATTTGAACAATCTTTGTAGAGGACCAAAGATCATGCTACATACCAAATATCAATGGTCTAGGCCTTACAGTTTCAGAGAAGAAGATTTTTGAAGGTTTTCCTATGAAAAACTGACAAGCCTTTGGGCGGGGCCATTTTTGGCCCGGGGGTCATAATTTGAACAACCTTTGTAGAGGACCATAAGATGATGCTACTTACCAAATATCAAAGGTCTAGGCCTTACAGTTTCAGAGAAGAAGATTTTTAAAGATATTCCTATGAAAAACTGATAAGCCCTTGGGCGGGGCCATTTTTTGCCCGGGGGTCATAATTTGAACAACCTTTGTAGAGGACCATAAGATCATGCTACATACCAAATATCAAAGGTCTAGGCCTTACAGTTTCAGAGAAGAAGATTTTTAAAGATTTTCCTATAAAAAACTGATAAGCCCCGGGGTGGGGCCATTTTTTGCCAGAGGGTCATAATTTGAACAATCTCTGTAGTGGACCATTAGATCATGCTATAGGCCTTACAGTTTCAGAGAAGAAGATTTTTAAAGATTTTCCTATAAAAAACTGATAAGCCCCGGGGTGGGGCCATTTTTTGCCAGAGGGTCATAATTTGAACAATCTCTGTAGTGGACCATTAGATCATGCTACTTACCAAATATCAAAGGTTTAGGCCTTACTGTTTCAGAGAAGAAGATTTTTAAAGATTTTCCTTTGAAAAACTGATAAGCCCTAGGGCGGCGCCATTTTTGGTCCGGGGGTCATATTTATGGAGTAAAGTTTAATTGACCAATTTACTTGCAGCAGGCCAGATCTAAATAAAAATTTGCATCTGCCATAACCAAGAAGGCAGGCAATCCAGTTTTTATCAAAAAGTGCAAAGGGAGTTTTATGCTAAAAATAACCAGCCCACTGTTAAAAACAACAGCCTGCTTTGGAAAATTGGCTACCCCTGGGGTTTAGCCAATTTTGACCCCAGGGGTATGATTTATATAACTTTTGTAGAAGACTGTTACATGATGTTATGTGCCAAATATTAAAGCTGAGAACCTTCCTGTTTCAGAGAAGATGATTTTTAAAGTTTTCACAATTGTTTCTATTGAAAAGTGGCCACCCCTGGGGTTGGGCCAATTTTGACCCCTGGGGCATAATTTATATAACTTTTGTAGAGGATCTGAATGAACATGATTCTATGTGCTGAATATGAAAGCAGAGAGCCTTCCAGTTTCAGAGGAGAAGAATTTCAAAGTTTTACTATATGTTTTTATAGACAAAAGGGCCATTGGCCTTATATCGCTCACCTGAGTTACAGTAATATATTGTCAATGTTAATTTTTCAGTGGACAACATTTCTAGTAGATGATAGAAGCTTAGTGCACTGCTTTCACCCTTTCACTGCTGAATAAACTTGAACTGGATTCAGATCTAATACCAAGTGACTGGTTGACCAAGATCTAAACTGTTTACAACTTGTGCCAATTTTGCCTTCGGTCAAAATGCATAAAACTGGTCTTTGAGAAATTCAAATGAAGTCAATAAAGCTATGCAATTATACCTTGATCCAGGTATATAGGCAAATAAAGTGCTAGGCAGTACATAATGCCAGTTTTTGTGTTCAATGACCAATAAAAATATCTTTAAAAATCTTTTAACCCTTTCCCTCATATAAACCTGTTTTTACGCATTAGCAAAAAGAGTAGACCCAGATCAGAAGACTCCTATGGAAGCTGTCTGATCAGGGTCTGCTCTGTTTCTTTTGACACAATATAGATCTGATTCTACAGTTTTTGTCAAAGCTAAAACTTCTCTTCACAAAAATTATATGTTTTACGCATTAAAATAAGAGTAGACCCAGATCAGACGGCTCCTACAGAAGCTGTCTGATCAGGGTCTGCTCTGTTTGCATTTGACAAGATATAGATTTGATTTTACAGTTTTTATCAAAGTTAAAACTTCTCTTTATGGAAATAACATGTTTTTACGCATTAGCAAACAGAGTAGACCCAGATCAATTTTTGTCAAAGCAAACAGGTAAAGGGTTAATAGGTGTTTAGAAATAATTCTAGCTCTAGGTATGAATATCTGATGATAAGTCAATTAAACGGGTCATTAGTTTTTTTTACAATTGAAATTGAGAAGAGTTAGTCATTTTTTGAGTAACATTAATTATTGATTGACAATAATTTTGATTAACTTAAGGCATTATTTGTTTTAAAAATCAAATTAAAACAAGAGATGTTTGTAAAACATGTATACCCCCCGACCCCCTGACCTTTGATCTAGTGACCTCAACTATAGAGGTCATCTAGCGGTCATGACTAATCACCACAGCAACTTTGAATATCCTAAGCCAAACCACTGATCATTTATTGATCTGAAAACATTTCACTTATTAAGGTCATGGTGACCTTGACCTTTGACCTAGTGACCTCAACAACTTTAAGGGTCATCAAGTGGTCACAACCAACTACCACAGCAAGTTTGAAGATCCCGAACCAAACCATTGAGCAGTTATTAATTGGAAACCATTTCATCAGTTAAGGTCATGATGACCTTGATCTTTAACCTAGTGACCTCAAAATCAATAGGGGTCATCTAGTTGTCATGACCAACCACCTCAGCAAGTTTGAAGATCCTAAGCCAAACCCTTAAGCAGTTATTAATCGCAAACCATTTCACCAGTTAAGGTCATGGTGACCTTGACCTTTGACCTAGTGACCTCAACAACTTTAGGGGTCATCAAGGGGTCACAACCAACCACCACAGCAAGTTTGAAGATCCTAAGCCAAACCCTTGAGCAGTTATTGATCGCAAACCATTTCCCCAGTTAAGGTCATGGTGACCTTGACCTTTGACCTAGTGCCCTAAAAAACAATAGGGCTCATCTAGTTGTCATGACCAACCACCTAAGCAAATTTGAAGATCCTAAGCCAAACCCTTGAGCAGTTATTGATCAGAAACCATTTTACAAGTTAAGGTCATTGTGACCTTGACCTTTGACCTAGTGACCTCAAATACAATAGGGGCCATCCAGTTGTCATGACCAACTACAGCAGCAAGTTTAAAGATTCTAAGCCAAACCCTTGAGCAGTTATTGATCGGAAACCATTTGACCATTTAAGAGCATGGTGACCTTGACATTTGACCTAGTGACCTAAAAAGAAATAGGGGTCATCTAGTGGTCATTACCAACCACCACAGCAAATTTGAAGATCCTAGGCCAAACTCTTGAGCAGTTATCGATCGCAAACCATTTCACCCTTTAAGGTCATGGTGACCTTGACCTTTGACCTAGTGACCTAAAAAACTATAGGACTAATCTAGTTGTCATGACCAACCACCTAAGCAAATTTGAAGATCCTAAGCCAAACCCTTGAGCAGTTATTGATCAGAAACCATTTTACCAGTTAAGGTCATGGTGACCTTGACCTTTGACCTAGTGACCTCAAAATCAATAGGGGTCATCCAGTGGTCATGACCAACTACCACAGCAAGTTTGAAGATTCTAAGCTGAACCCTTGAGCAGTTATTGATCGGAAACCATTTAACCATTTAAGGTCATGGTGACCTTGACCTTTGACCTAGTGACCTCAAAATCAATAGGGGTCATGTAATGGTCATGACCAACCACCACAGCAAGTTTGAAGATCCCATGCCAAACCCTTGAGCAGTTATTGATCGGAAACTATTTCACCATTTTAGGTCATGGTGACCTTGACCTTTGACCTAGTGACCTAAAAAACAATAGGGGTCATCTACTTGTCATGACCAACCACCACAGCAAGTTTGAAGATTCTAGGCCAAGTCGTTTATTAGTTATCGTTCGGAAACCATCGATCTACCGACCGACCGACAGACCGACCGACCGACCGACCGACCTACCGACCGACATGTGCAAAGCAATATACCCCCATTTTTTCAAAAGGGGGGTATAATAAATACAATTAGTAGCAAGGAGAAAAGACTATCTCAAACACCTTTTTCTTTTTCTCTTTCTTTTTCTTTTTCTTTTTAAACACCTAAATTTCAACTAAATGCAATTAATGAAGACTCGCATAATAAAATTTATTAAAATAAATGATCATAATGAAACTAAATATTTTTTTTCCCAATCACATAAATTAACTGCAGAAACAAATATAACATTGTGCAAAGACCTATGATAACATCTAGCTGTGAAATTCCCTGTGTAGCACCACAAATCACTCACACTACACATTATGGGGTTAATGGGTCAACATTCCTTTCAAAATGCCTTTAATTTTTCGTCTGCAACAAAAAGTTATTGTCATCTGCTTCAATTCTTAAAATAAACTTACTTTCATTTTTGTGCAAAAATATGGTTAAGATGACAAACAGTTTGGATCCTGATGAGACGCTGCATTATGCACCCTCTCATCTGGATCAAAACTGTTTGCATAAGTAATCACAGTTTCACCACTAGCGTGCAAAGAGTTAAGAGTCATGCATTGACCTGGAGAGATTTTACTGCCCAGTGCAGTAACCTATTTACTGTAGTTTCTGATGTGAAGAAGTCTATTTAACCCTTAATTTCCCTCATATAAACTTGTTTTCATGCATCTGCAAACAGAGTAGACCCCGATAAGGTGGCTCCTATAGGATCAGGGTCTGCAGTTTGCTAATGGAATTTGATAGATCTGTTTCTATGCCTTCTAAAACAGCTACACTGATCCACCTTCCATATTTTATTATAAATAGTTAAATAGAATAACTATTCAGGAGGTCCTAGAACTCCAATGCAGTTATCTCCCTTTGTCCCTTATGGCTATGCTGATGAGATAAGGGAAATAACTGTGAGGAAATTGCTAAGGCGGAACTTTTTAACTGTAGTTTCTGATGTTAAGAAGTCTAAAGCCCCAGGGTGAGACCATTTTTGGCCCAGGGGTCATTATTTGAACATACTTGGTAGTGGTATATTAGGTGATGCTTCATACCAAATATCTTAGCTCTAGATTATGTGGTTTCAGACAAGAAGATTTTTAAAGGTTTCCCTTTATGTAAGTCTATGTAAAAATTACAAGCCCCAGGGTAGGGCTATTTTTGGCCCGGGGGTCATCATTTGAACAAACTTCGTAAAGGACCATTAGATGATGCTATATAACAAATACCAAAGCTCTAGAAATTGTGGTTTCAGAGAAGAAGATTTTTAAAGATTTAAAAAAAAAAATCTTTGAAAGTAGTGGGGCGGGGCCATTTTTTGCCCGGGTCATGATTTGAACAAACTTGATAGAGGACAACCTAAGGTACATTTCTGTGAAATTTGGTTTAAATCCTCCCAGTGGTTTAGGAGAAGTCATTTAAAATAAAAGTGAATGGACAGACAGATGGACGACGGATGACAGGCGGTCACAATAGCTCACCGTGAGCCTTTGGCTCAGGTGAGCTAAAATCAAGGCACCCCTGGGGCGGGGCCAATCTTGACCCCAGGTGCATAATTTATATAACTTTTGTAGAGGACCTACAGATGATGCTATGTGCCAAATATGAAAGCTGAGAACCCTGTAGATTTAGAGAAGAAGATTCTTAAAGGTTCAAATTGTTGAAGCCCGAAGAAGGACAACGCACGACACACGACGGACAACGCAGGCCGACGGACATCAGGTGATCACAATAGCTCACCCTGAGAACAAAAGTGCTCTGGTGAGCTAAAAACAACAGCCAGCTTTGGAAAACTGGCTACCCCTGGGGTTTGGCCAATTTTGACCCTAGGGGCACGATTTATATAACTTTTGTAGAAGACCTTTACATGATGTTATGTGCCAATTATTAAAGCTTTTCAAAGTTTTACTATATGATTCTATAGAAAACAAGGCACCCCTGGGGCGGGGCCAATTTTGACCTCAGGTGCATAACTTATGTAACTTTTGTAGAGGACATACAGATGATGATGCTATGTACCAAAGATTAAAGCTGAGAACCCTGTAGATTCAGAGGAGATTTTTAAAGGTTCAAATTGTTGACGCCGGACGACGCACGCCGACAGACGACAGACATCAGGTGATCACAAAAGTGCTCTGGTGAGCTAAAAAGAACGTGAGACAAATGTGCTTTCTTGTCCCTTAAAAAACTTGATCGGAGCACATTTGTCACACAAATGTGTTTTTTTGGTTAGACGTTTGAGGTCCCATTTGTCTCATGCTTTTACAGATCCTGTCATGACCAAACATTCCGGGGTTCATATAAAAATGTTTATTCATAAAGTTGCAGTTTACATGTGTATTTGTTAGGCAAACCATTGATTTATTCACTACACTGCTTACCTATGAAGTTTAAATAGCCTTCCCCTCCAAGGCCAAGGGTTATAAGTCGTATCATCTTATGCAGGGCTATCCCTCTGTCAATTACAAGGCTTGGGGGAGACAACTCTGACATGTGTGTGTACATCTCCTTGTCCATCAGCCAGAAAGCCACAGACTTATCACCCACCAGGGCCTGGTCATGGCTCTCTGCATATGCAATGCACCGTTCTGTGTAGCGCCGGTTTGTCAGAGTATGTATAATGTTGCTCAGATTCCAGTCATCATCAGCTGTCTCCTTAAGCACCTAATAACAATCAAAGTACTGACAGTAATGAAGGTTTCGGACATAATATATATTATATTGATTGTTTGCTGTGAATTTTTCTGAAAATCATGTCAGTAGTTTGGGAGACATTTAAATAATTGTTTTATGAACATGTCACACACACAGGGCGATTCCAATAGCTCAACTTGCCACTTTATGCCAATAGAGCCAAAATTGATAATTTAATGTACTACTTAAGAGCCATCACTCCATTAAGTAAGGGTTATACTTCTGCTACTATCTGGTGGATCATAACAGTAATTAGCATGTATCATTCACTTATCCATCTATATACTTCCACCAATTTTAGACATATTACTTATTATTCTAAATACCCTACAAATAATTGCCATATATACTGTGGGGGTGATATTAACAATATGAGTTGACAAATTATAAAGTAACAAATATATTTCAACTTAGCATGGCAGGATACAACAGGGAAAATAAAATAAACTAGAAAATTGTTTCCAAGACATTTATGCACCCCCCCCTAACAATATTGTCTCTATATCAAGCACTTTTGACTATGTGTTATATAGTGAAGAAAATTTCAGAGTCCCATAAATCTGGTAAAAATGGTCAAAGCATTAATTACATTCTTTAAGAAAATCTTCACATCAAGGTTGACAGCTTATCACGGGTGAAAATTTGAAGTAAAACCTCCCATTGGTATATGGGTTGTTAGACACATAATATTGTTTCACTTTATATTATATAGTGAAGACGATTTCAGGGTTCCATAACGGGTAAAATGGTCTGAGCAAAAATAAGCCTTTCTATGCTTTTGCAAACAGAAAAGACCCAGATCAGATGGCTCATGTAGGAGCCATCTCATTAGTGTCTGCTATATTTGCTTATGATATTATAATTAATAAAGATATGACTTGACAGTTTCTGCCACGGCCAAACATTCATGTTTTTATGTGCTATTATAATAATCAATCTAATTAATATTCATAGTGTAATTATTTCTTAACCTGAATATTCATGGAGTTATGGGTTAAGTACATATACACGACGAGGTTGTTCATCTGTGAAAGTTTGTAGTAAATCCTCCCATTGGTGTGGTGTATGAGGAGTTGGACACAATTTGTGGGATGTAAGAACGGATGGACAAGAGCAATGCTATATGCCTTCCACCATGTGTGTGTGTGTGTGTGTTGGGGGGGGGGGGGGGGCATAACAATTTGCTATAAAACTCATAATATAACATATATAAGTTGAAAAACTTTACGGGTTATCCTGTGTATGTATAACATGTCTTTTTTTTATATAAATAACAAGAAGTCGATAACTGTTATGTCAAATTGTATGACTGTAATTGTATTGATGACATATATATATATATACACAAATAAATCTATCTATCTATCTAACACATAATTAGCTCAATGAAAAATTGATATCAAGTAATGATCAAACAATTAAATGACTAACTGGATGATAAGGATAATTGTCATAAAACCGTTAGATGTAATTAATTGACTAACTAGAAATCACTTAATCCTGGTTGTAATTACTAATTAATGAAAACAGTGTAGACACAGATCAGCTGCCACATCGAAAATGCAGCGTCTAATCGGGGTCTAAACTTTTGTCATTTATCAAAATCAACAGTTTATCCACTACTGCTGCAAATAGTGCAAACCCTGATCAACTGGTGTATTCTGAAGTTCATAGAATAGTTTATCCATGCCTATACTTTGTCTTTTTTTGTGATTGCATTGTATTTTCTTACTTTTTCCTGAGGAGACTGCGAGTGTGAGTCTGTTCAGGGCCAATTTGTGAGTCTGTGCTGCAAACAACACAGACCCGATCAGTTACCACAACTGGTCAGGGTCTTCGCTATTTGCAGCATCATACATGTAACAAGTATATCAATAAATGATATAATTAAAAATAAATTATAGTCATACATGTAAATTACAGCTAGTGCTGTAAACACTACAGACCCTGATCAGTAACCGGCGTCATAGAAATAAATGATATGAATTAGAAATAAATTACATACATTACTATAAGATACTACAAGACACTATAAGATACTATAAGCCTGACACGTAAATCAATAAATGATGAAATGTACATAAATTAAAAGATAAGAAAGTGTTTTGTCTCATTTTGTTTGCCTTTCTCCTTTTTTCCCTTTAATGATTTTTTTAAATAATATAAAGGATACAAAATCCCTTGTTTCCTTTAATAGTACAGTATATTGGCGATATTTCGAGCACCTTCGGAAATCGGCAAAAACCTCGGATTATCGCGATGTTCGAAAGAACCGATCGAGAGCATTTTATGTCATTCCCTAAGAGCATTGTTTGATGACGACAGGAAGCGTATTTCTTCACAGTAAACCTTTTTAACATTATCATAAACTTCAATGCATATATAATTCATCGATTCTTTCCTTATATAAGTGATAACGGAAAACACCATTCACATCGGCGACCGAAGTTTCACTATAATTTGTATTGGTACGTTCAACGGACCCTTTACAATAAACTCAAAACTTGTTTCAAACCATTTGCACAAACAAACATTATCGTTTCGTTCCCCTGCTGTTTCGTAGTAAGGTAAATCAGGGCGAGTGACCAAATTAATTAATAATCGGAACACTCGGCTTTTTTCGTCTGAAATTGTTATTCTCGTTCATCCGAAAACTATCCGAAACCTATCGCATCCGACAAACTAATCTATCCGACAGCAATGTTTGGTCCCGAACATTTCCTTCTTTGTTCTATGTAATTAAAACCTTGGTTTTACGGATCCTCGCGTAACCGTTATCCGACACTGTTTGGAGGTCCCAATGTGATAATTGCGGCATTTTTCACACCTGCGTATCCGACGTTGACGGTTGTATTGAATTGGGACCACCTATAACTGAGCAATTATCGCTTCCGCGACATTTGGGTACAGGCTAAATCTATAATTACAGGTTATTATCGTTGTGATCACACACTTAATCCATGTAATGGAAAACATGTTTAGTTGTTTGAATAACGTTAGGTGTAAACTCGATCTGAAATAAAATGTACTTTACTTGTTCAGCCAGATCTAACTGTTGCAAACAATTTGCATACAGATGCAATGCAGAATTGCTCGGAGTCTCATCTGGATCCAAATTGTTAGACACACTGATATTTATCTGGGTACTTACATAAACTTACACAAACCCCCTCATCCTAAAATAAAGAAATTTCGAGCGAAACTGACTTGTTGATAGGATGTCAAATTTTGCGTAAGGGAGTAAAATGTTAATTGCCTCTTGGCCTGTCACAAACCCCTCATCCGATTAAAATTTGCTGTGTTAAAACAATAAATATGCCTGTCGCTGTTTTCAAGAAATGAAAGGTCACCGTTTTCAGAAAATGAAAGGTGATGTCGCGTGTGATTTATTGGGGTTTTAAATTTCATTTGACTGGTCAAAGAGTACACACCCTTTTCTACATTAGCATATAACCTCCAACCCCTCTCTGAGTCAGGGTTTAGATTTCTAATGATGTTTGTTTTTCATAAACACCCGACGCCATGCAATTAAAGTAACGTGCACACAAACTTCTCAACACCCCATATTGGCACATTTAACAGGTAAAAGAGTTGAAAGGATTATCAGGCCATCGATTTTAATCTTCCCCTTAGGCCAATGTCAACGCTTGGTTTATTTCGTTCATTTCCGACATAACGAAATACACCGACGCGGCCAATCTATGCACTTTCCCAACATAACGGAAGTTTCCAAAGCAGTCACGATATTTCGATCGACGATTTCCGTAATGTCGGAAAGTTATGATGCGCAGCCTCCATTTTGACAGTTGAGTGTGTATTGGGTTTTCACACTTTTCAATCGGGCCGCCAGGCTGTCTGCTGGCCATCTAATGGGGTTGAAATATAGGGTTTGGGGTGAAATATGGCGTATGTTTCGTTGCGATATTCAATCATATTATAAGGTATTTATAAGAAAAAAATATTTCGGCGACACAGACCACCAGATACCTTAGTAAAACGGTCCTCGGTATAACAGAGTTCAAGTGTGCATTTGTTTTCATAAACTTTCAGAATTGCTGCACTCGTTTTTCCTACGACATTTACGTAGCGTGCAGAATGTTAACATTTGATTCTAATGGGTTTCATGCCGAATGTAAATAAATATCAACAGTATATTTCTCTTCCGATTTTGAACAAACGACACACCGATGCATCCGACAGTTTCAGGCGATCCGAAGGTATGTCGGATAACCAAGGTTATACTGTATTACACCAGCTACTTGATTTTTTTTCATTTATAATAACCTTCAAACAGTCTGGATCAAGTCAGGATCCAGATGAGATACAAAGTAACTTGGCATCTCATCAGGGTCCAAACTGTCTTTCACTCTGACATTTGTTTTTGAAAAGATATGGAAGGAAACAACTTTTGCAGCAGATAACATTATTTGCAGACAGTAATTGCTCAGAGTGCAAAGGGAATTGGAGAAAATTATGCTAGACACCAAATGACCTCCATAATAACCTGCATGATGTTTACAACACATCAAACAGCAAAGAGGTCCTGGGCATCAGTGAGGCTGATTGAGCACAGTGAAAAATATTGCAGCTGCATTTTTCTGGAGTGTAAATCTGGAGTGTGTACTAGTAGTCTCCCAGTAAATAATGGTCAGTTTGAATTAGCTGAAACAGCAGCCTGCTCTAAGAAACTGGCCACCTCTGGGGTGGGCCAATTTTGACCCAAGGGACATGATTTATATAACTTTTGTAGAGGATCTGAACATGATGCTATGTGCCAAATATGAAAGCTGAAAACTTTCCAGTGTCAGAGGAGATGATTTTCAAAGATTTCACTATATGTTTCTATAGAAAACAATGCACCCCTGGGGCGGGGCCAATTTTGACCCCAGGGGCATAATTTATATAACTTTTGTAGAGGACCTACACATGATGCTATGTGCCAAATATGAAAGCTGAGAACCCTATAGATTCAGAGGAGAAGATTTTTAAAGGTTGAAATTGTTGACGCGGGACGACGAACGACGCACACCGCTCGACGACGGACGACGGACATCAGGCGATCACAAAAGCTCACCCTGAGCACTTTGTGCTCTGATGAGCTAAAAAAAAAAAATGAAAAAAATAAAGGGCAATAATTCCAAAATTTTGAAATCAAAAGTTATGGTTCTTATGTAGCGGTCTTCCCTTCAATGAGATCTACTAACCTATGAAGTTTCATGTTGATACCTCATACTTTTCGAGTAATGAGCTACATTAAAACTTTTGCACGCCAACCTTGACGACGACAACGATGCCTACAACCCAGTGATCACAATAGCTCTACTTTTCTTCGAAACAGACATGCTAACAAGAGGGCCAGAATGGCCCTGACATCGCTCACCAGACAATCAGGAGAGAAGATTTTCAAAGATTTCACTAAATGTTTCTATAGTAAACTAACCGGCCCTGGGGTGCTGCAAATTTTAATTCAGAAAGAATAAATTAATCTATACTTATGTTCAAAATTTCAGATATTTTCATTACATCTTCATGAGTTCATATTATTATTCATATCTCACCTTAAGATTGATGTACTTTTAACCCTTCCCCTGTTCTATGTTTATTCAAAATTTCAATACCTAGTGAATATTCATGGACAAAATAGTTGTAATGAAATATGGAAAGTGGGACAGTATAGCCATTTTAGAAAGTAAAGAAATATATTTCAAATTCCATTGACAAACAGATCAGACCCTGATCAGACAGCTGCTATAGGAGCTGTCTGATTTGGTCTGTTCTGTTTGCAAATGCTTGAAAAGTCATTTATATGAGGGAAAGGCTTAAGTAAACATATTATAAGTGCATGTATATTGTACACAAAATAAAAATAATTTAATGCAATTTGCACTATATTATATCATAAGCAAATACAGCAGATTGATCAGATGGCTACTACATGAGCCATCTGATCTGGGTCTACTCTGTTTGCAAAGGTGTAAAAATGCATATTTATGGAGTAAAGGGTTAATTGTTCTATTTACAGGTCAGATCTAATTTGAAACTGCCATTATCCAGAAGGGAGGCAATCCAGTTGTAATCAAAAAGTGTGAAAGGGAGATGTATGCTTAAAATAGCCAGCTAAAAATAGACACTGCTCTCCAAGATGCAATAGAACACTTGAATTTGTATTAAGCTGAACTTCACAGCAGATACAGTTATGGGATATATATTGATAGCTGGCAGCTTAATGCAGGGCATAGATATGGAAAAAAGCTTTAAGAGCTTTCTGCATTTTGAGTATTGTCCACAAAGTTTTTCTCAATCTAAAATGAGTGTGTGTAATTTGTCTAAACACAATTTCTACTCTACTGATCAGGCTAAGGGTGATTACCAATACACTCTGGCCAGTGAGTCTTATCAGAGCACTGGATTAGGAAAACTTTAACCTGTAGAACCTTTAGGCTGTAGAAGTGAAAAAGAATATATACACAGGGCAGGGCCAATTTTAACCTCAGAACTATGATATTTTCAAAACTCATTAAGGCATGCTAAGTTAATCTATACCACAAATATCTAAGCTCTGGGACATGTAGTTTTGACAAGAAGAGTTTCAAAGTTTTTCCTATGCATATATAGTGATCCCATGGGCTGTTTATGCAGTCAGCTAAAAAAAACTGTGAATCCCTGGGGTGGGGCCAATTTTGACCCTAGGGGCATAATTTGTATAACTTTTGTAGAAGACCTGAAGTTGAAGCTATGTGCCAAATATGAAAGCTGAGAACCTTCTAGTTTGAGAGGAGAAGAATTTCAAAGTTTTCACTATATGTTTCTATTAAAAACTGAAAACCCCTGGGGCAGGGCCAATTTTGACCCCAGGGGCATAATTTATATAACTTTTGTAGAGGACCTACAGATGATGCTATGTACCAAAGATGAAAGCTGAGAACCCTGTAGATTCAGAGGAGAAGATTTTTAAAGGTTGAAATTGTTGACGCCCGACGACGCACGACGGACGACGACGGACATCAGGCGATCACAAAAGCTCACCCTGAGCACAAAAGTGCTCTGGTGAGCTAAAAAGGCAAAATTTGGATAAATCAAGGGCCATAACTCTAAAGTTCCTGAAACAATATTGCTGGATATTGAACTGGGCCTAGATATTATAGCCATAAACATTTTCATGAGGTTTGGTGAAGATTGGACGAGACGTTTTTGACTTAGAGAGCGGTCAAGGCTAAAAAGCCTTGTTAAAACGGAAATACTAGAAGTTAGAAATGCTATTTCCTGTCATGTCTAATTCCAGGGATAAAACGGTGAGTATAAGGTATATCAGCCAAGTGTAAATATTTTGTTTGTTTCCAACGTGTGTGAAAATGATTGAATTGCACAGTAACTGTACAAGAAATCAGTGATCAAACAATCAAGCAATACCGCTGTAATCACTGTTTGTGTGTCTGCCACGCATTACTTACGATTGCGTCTTGCGTAGGTGTTAATTGTGAGTGTACAATCTATAAATTACATATCTGCGATAAAGTGTTACTTGTTTGTCATGGATATATTTTGGTGTGTTAAATGTTCGCCTTTTCATACCTGGTGGCAAAATAGGCCTATTATTAACCATGGCCAATTATTCCCAAAGTATGGTAATACACAACTACTCACAATCCCAGGATGTACTCATACACCATATTTGGTGATCCTAGCTGAAGTAGTGTAGGAGATGTGCTCCGAACAAACTTTTTTTGTAAATGTGGTCAAAGGTCAAGGTCACATTGACCTAAAAATAGAAAGCAACAACCCACCATCCCAAGATGAACTCTAAAAACCAACAAATGTCACTAAATTTTGCTCAAGCGAGTAACATTTACCTCTTTCGAGCCAATGATGTTTTTCAGCATAGGAACCAGGCAGCTAAAAGGTACTGTCAACTGACTGGTTCCCGTGCTAATAGGGCATTATTGGCTTGATATGAGCTGTAATATGCGATGTGTTTTATATTCATGGCAGCATATACGAGTTGATAGTTGACCGTTTTCACACATAAGATTGGCTTCCATTGGTTATTCTGACAGTGTTAACTAAACATCACATGCTTTCTGATGGCAAGTTGACTCAGGAAACAATAGTATTCGAGGATGGGAAATAAGGTTATCATTTGTTTGATTTTATGTATTTGGGTGGGGACCAGTGTTTGTTGTTAAAATGATTAACTGATTGGTTTCACATGTGTTAACACTCTGGTCAGTTTGTATATAGAGATTGTTTGCCAACTGGATATTTCAAGCTGAAGTTTTTGCCAACGTCTTTCTTCATTCACTCTATGTAATAAAGCTAAAATGCATTATCTCTTTATGTGGTTTCTTATAAATGAAATTCTTTGTAATTGTGATGATGATGTAAAACTTAGGTTTATCAGCAGTTATTTTCATGAATAAAAACTACTATTTGTTTGCTACATATAACTAGAATTGTTTTTGATACAAAAACTGATGTCTCCCCCCAGCGCATGGACAAAATTTTCCAAAGTCCCATAATGCTGCAGAAAATCATCGAACCCGAAAAGGAATAAAGTATGCACAACTAGGCATGGCGCTGATCAATCCTACATCTGATCCAGTCTACAACGGTTTGCATTAGTTGTAGTTTGTATATACTATACAGTTTATTCAGATATGGTGAATCAATACATATCAGATTGGGTGTTGCATTGGTGACATGGTTGCTGATTTGCTTCTGAACTGTTTGAATCATAAGGCCTATTTTATCTTGACACTGCTTGAATATGAAAGCTGTATAAAGCATATTCAAGTATGAGGGTTGTTTGGAAATTATTGAGACACTGCCTGTTTTTCAAAATATTTTTAATGCTCAGTGTTTAAAATTGGTACAAGCACAGTATGGGGTCTTATGATCATAATATATGAAAATCAGGAGATGATTGTATAACAATTGTGAACAAGAGTACCGCATACGGTACATAATACGCCCACTTGCAAACTTTCTCTGATTCAACATGCCTTATAAGTGTTGACATTTTCTAATCTGTGCTTCAGATCTTGATGCATTAAACATTTGTGTGAAGTTTCATTAATATCTCTCAAATAGTTTTCCCAGAAAACAGCGAACAAAATATTTGCAAAGTAAAAGGGCCATAACTCCGAAACGACAAATCAAATGAACCTCAGAATCGACTCAGCTTCAGACCTTGATGCATTAAACATTTGTGTGAAGTTTCAATAATATCTCTCAAATAGTTTTCCCAGAAAACAGCGGACAAACTATTTGTATATTTTTTAAGGACAAGGGCCATGACTCCGAAACGACAAATCAAATGAACCTCAGAATCAACTCAGCTTCAGATCTTGATGCATTAAACATTTGTGTGAAGTTTCATTAATATCTCTCAAATAGTTTTCCCAGAAAACAGCGGACAAACTATTTGCATGTATTTGCATTATTTTTTAAGTAAAAGGGCCATAACTCCGAAACGACAAATCAAATGGACCTCAGAATCGCCTCAGCTTCAGATCTTGATGCATTAAACATTTGTGTGAAGTTTCATTAATATCTCTCAAATAGTTTTCCCAGAAAACAGCGGACAAACTATTTGTATATTTTTTAAGGACAAGGGCCATAACTCTGAAATGAAAAATCAAATGAACCTCAGAATCAACTCAGCTTCAGATCTTGATGCATTAAACATTTGTGTGAAATTTCATTAATATCTCTCGAACAGTTTTCCCAGAAAACAGCAGACAAACTATTTGCATGTATTTGCATTATTTTTTAAGTAAAAGTGCCATTACTCCGAAACGACAAATCAATTGAACCTCAGAATCGACTCAGCTTCAAATCTTGATGCATTAAACATTTGTGTGAAGTTTCATTAATATCTCTCGAATAGTTTTCCCAGAAAACTGTGGACAAACTATTTGCATATTTTTTAAGGACAAGGGCCATAACTCTGAAATGAAAAATCAAATGAACCTCAGAATCAACTCAGCTTCAGATCTTGATGCATTAAACATTTTTGTGAAGTTTCATTAATATCTCTCAAATAGTTTTCCCAGAAAACAGCGGACAAACTATTTGCATGTATTTGCATTATTTTTTAAGTAAAAGGGCCATAACTCCGAAACGACAAATCAAATGAACCTCAGAATCGACCCAGCATCGATTCTTGATGCATTAAACATTTGTGTAAAGTTTCATTAATATCTCTCAAATAGTTTTCCCAGAAAACAGTGGACAAACTATTTGCATATTTTTTAAGGACAAGGGCCATAACTCTAAAATGAAAAATCAAATGAACCTCAGAATCAACTCAGCTTCAGATCTTGATGCATTTAACATTTGTGTGAAGTTTCATTAATATCTCTCAAATAGTTTTCCCAGAAAGCAGCGGACAAACAAAATGTTGACGGACGAACGAACGAACGAACGAACGAACGAACGGACGGACGGACAGGGCCACGACAATATACGACCACCTTTATTAGGTGGGCGTATAAAAAGTAATTGCGTAAGAGCTACAGGTAGCCATACCCGGAGCACGCCATGAAATTATCATGCTGCAAACACAACCTTTATACACTATACAATAAAAAAAAAAAAAAAATAGCGGGAAAACATCATCCAAAGTGATGTCATATAGACACTAGGATTCTAACATGGTTTTGTGAAAATTGGACATTACTTGAGTTACAATTAAATAAATGAGGAGTATTTTCCGGGTGTTGGTCAAATTAAGTTTGTGACGTCAGTGTTAGTTCCTAGATAAAGCCAGAGCAGCGGGCAGTCATCAAATTTTGTGTTGAGTTGAGAAAACTCCAGTATGGATGAAACAAATTTGCTTAAAGTCACAAACTGGAAGTAGTGTATCTGGTGCTTAATTTACCATAGGCACAGCAGATTTACTAATTATTCCATGACATCATACACATCTATAGAAGCGAACAGACCCACAACCATTACAGAAATGGCTATGTCAGATCTGTAAAATGCATTACAACAGAACACACGACTGATTTCGCAACATTGCCATTCAAAACAACTTTTGAGTTGTGACAGCACATACAATAATGACCAAAGGGTACACTTGAAACTGTGTGTGTTTGCTGTGTGCCACATTTGCTATGACAGGGTTAGGAGAGGAGCAGCATCACGGTAATTTCAAAGGGATGACGTAACGTTATTGACGCTGGTGTGCTCGGGTCCCGCGAAGTGACATTCTTTAGGAAGATGCTAAAGAGTGATTCATGGGTCCAGCATTTTTATCTTGCGCATGTACAAAGTACACACATGCAAGTATTTAGTGACATATTTTAATAGTATGTCATTCTATGTCCATTTTATTAACAGTGTCTCAATAATTTTAGAACAAGCCTCATACTTAATGCAAAACAGTATTCAATGCAATACAGTATCCCTCTGCTTTCCACATGGGATAAGGGCAATAAATATATGATTTTTGTGTATCAAAGGGGTATAACTCCTAAAAGCTGCATGCCGTCTGAAAGAGTCATGCATGGACACGATGCCATGGCGACAACAGATATTCATGTTGAGTTTCACTGAATTCTGTCAATCCGTTACAGAGATATAGCATTGGACGGAAAAAATATGTGATTTTTGAGTATCAAAGGGCAATAACTCCTAAATGCCACAAGTGATCTGGAAAATATATACATGGGAACGATGCCCCAGTGATAACAAATATTCATGTTGAGTTACATTAATTCTGTCAATCCGTTACAGAGATATGACATCGGACGGACGGAAAGACGAGCGGACGGACGGAAGGACGAGCGGACGGACAAACCCAAAACATCCCTCTGCCTTTGGCAGGGGATAACAATATGTCTCTCCATTATAAATGGGGGAGACATAATTCCCTCTGTGCAACAACTCCCTCTCTACTACAAACAATTTCTGTGTCACCAGCAGATGTAGCTTGAGAGAGGGAACACTGTACCTTGATCCACATGTCCGGTATAGCCATAGCCAGTCTGTAGTCAAAGCCTCCTCCTCCTTCCTCTACACTCCTGCACAGAGCTGGCATTCCTGACACATCCTATAAGCACAGCAAGAACAAAACTGTCTCAGAAATAAAAAGTACCAATGGTATGCTAGGCAGAAATGACACTCTAAATATTTACAAGGTGTGTTTGTACTTTTTCTTAATTCTTTACATGCTATTAAAATAATTGTTGGCTGCAAAAACTGACATTCAGTTTAGATCCAGATGAGACTTTTGGAGTACAATGGAAGAAAACTTAATTACACAGATGACATTTTGTGACAATTACTTTTAGAGCATGCAAAGACTATACAGAAATATCATAAATCATAATGACAATTCACTTATTTTTGAGACTGTAATGCATATTAATAGCGCTATAACTAGAGGTATATTATTCTACTGAACCTCTTCAATCACAGCCACTTTTCTTGTAGATGCACATTACCATGGCTGTTAGAGAGATTTGTTAGAGAGGCTATTCTAACGAGTACAAACAAGATTGTTTGTTTGTATCTAGGTTTTACATTGTTTAAACAGTACTTAAGTTGTATTGCAATGTGCAGCTATTTACAGGTGGAGGAAGACCCCAGTTTCTTCTGTGTATGGCACAAATAGCATTACGTGGTACACAGAAGAACATCATCATCCATCAACCTACCACAAGCCAGTTTATGGTTTTGGTGGAGAACAAAGGAAGGCATTTGTTGTGCTCTGTATATACCAACCTCTGCTACAGTGATCATGAAGTCTGGGTAGAATTTGTGTAACATGTAGTTGGCCATGGTTAGGTACATCAGAGACTCTGTGTCCGTGTTCATACCAAAATACTCGTTATAGTTACCACTGAAACCATGGCCTGAAACAATCAAAAAACATTTTTTCAAGTATTAATTGTACATTTCTTTTTATTGAAAATTATTAACTTAATGAATATCTCATTTTCCTAACCCTTTCCTTCAAATAAATGCTTTTTAATCATTTGCAAACAGAGCAGACCAAGATGAGATGGTTCCTATAGGAACTACCTGATCAGGGTCTGCTCTGTTGTTTATAAAATAATGTAGATTTGCTTCAACAGTTTCTGCCTGGACCAAACCATTTTGTGTACATCTGCCATTATAAAAATTCTCATAAATATTCATGATGTAATTATGTCTTGCATGAATATTAAACAGGAATAGGGTTAATGAATATCTTCCATAAAGAATAAAATTGGTGTAGAGTAGAACCACTCTAAAGACGCCACTTCATAAATATGGGTGTCTTGAAACGTACGTCATTGCTTAATGCAGGCCGCAAAGTGTTGGCCTGCATTAACTTACCATGTCTTTATGAACCTGGAATTTTACCTCCTTTTGGTGGTGTCTTTAGCAAAGTTTACTGTACGTATGTACGAGGGGATAGCCAAACGTTTGTGGACAAGTGCTACAAAATCTATATTTCTTTACAGATCAGAAATTTCTACACATGTTAGATAAATATATATTTTTCCAAACACTTCTCCAAATTTCATACAAATCCCTCAAAAACTGAATAAACTGAAGAATTGGTCGTAACCAAGGCGAAGCATACCCGGCGCAGTTCAGAACGTTAAACGATGTCACACAACGTCAAACTTTTTCAAAATAACCTCCACGCTCGGCGACACAGCGTCTGTGCCGCTCCACCAATTTCCTGAAGACTTTTTCGAACCACTCCACTGGGTAAGAGTACAACAAAGACTTTGCTTTGTGTTGCAGCTAACTGATGTCTTGAAAGCGTTTCCCTTTCAGTTCACGTTTTAATTTCGGAAATAATGCAAAATCAGAGGCGCAAGAATTGGAGATTATGTTGGGTACAACAGGATCTCCGCTCCCAACTGGATCTTTGCTGTCAACTGTGCCTCTCGAGAAGAACGAGCTGCTCATGTGCATTATCTTGGTGAAGGATGAACCCATCTCAACTGTGGTCGTTTCGTGATGAGTGCTTTTGCCAGATCCCATTTCAGTACCTGAAAATTCGTAAAGCTTAAGTTCAAAACACCACTTATCCTTAATTGGCTACAATTACCTGTTTTACCATATAAAAGTATTTAAATAATAAGTCAAGATCTAACATTTTATTGAGTTTAAATGTATTATTAATTCTGTATTTGTTTGCTTTTATTTTGAACAACTAGATCTAACTTACCTTTGAGTAGTAGCTGCTGCTTCAATTCAGGGTAATGGTAAAACAGCCACATCTCATCAGTGGTGACTATTTTCTCCAGGAAATGATCTCCTTCCTTGTCAAAACATGCCCGGAATCTCCTCAAGTCCTCCACCTGCTGCTCCATTTCGTCTGTTTTTAACAACCGCGGCACCCAACACACACATATGTATACTCACAAATTTCCCAACCATTTTAAGATGTCAGAGTCAGTAATTGTTGCCAAATAGAGGAAATGAAAATCATTTTTTTCATACCTGCAACGGTTAGCCCTACAAGACATAACCATAGTAACCATCACCGCTTAAATATTTGGATATTTTTCAGTGACTAGTGCATATGCTTCAAGGTACCTACAGTTAAAATACCATGCGACAGTATGGACAAATAAGAAAATTAGAGCCTTTGTACACATACAATGTACTTTTGGCTATCCCCTCTAACAGTACAGATCTCGCGGAACTTTCAAAGCCCGTGATGTCGCGATGGGGTTTTGGCTGGCTTCGCAGAAAATTCTCGTGATTTTATCGCGATTTGTCATCATGATGCATAATCATTCACGAAGCTCAACGTGGATACGACCGCAGCGATCTTCACCATCCATGGCTATAGCTGGCCTCACATATCATGACGAGTAATTGCGATTTACAGGTGATACAGTGCAAGCATTTTGTAAACGTTGTACAGTACATTTTACATGTACAATGTACACACCTTCACTTACCGTTGTTTATAGTTGTCCGTGTATGTAATTTGAATATATGGATTTATAAAACAAGAGGGCCATGAGGCCCTGAAGCGCTCAACCGAGCCCGGGGTGGGGCCACTTTTTACCCAGAAGTCATCATTTGTACAATCTTGGTATAGAACCACAAAGCAAAGCAGCATGCCATTAATTAAAGGTCTAAGCCTTATGGTTTCAGGGAAAAATAATATTTTATAATTTCCCCATAAAAAACTGATAAGCCCTAGGGCAGGGCCAAGTTTTGCCCGGAGGTCAGAGGTCACAAGTTAAACATTCATGGCAGAGGACCACAAGGCAAAGCTACATACAATATGTGTAAGGTGTGGGTCTTATGGTTTCAGGGGCGAAGATTTTTTAAGGTTTTTCTTAGGAAATGGGTGGGGCCATTTTTGCCCCTAGGTCATAATTTGAAAATTTTTTGTAGAGGACCATTAGATCATGTTACATACCAAACATCAAAGCTCTAGGCCTTACAGATTCAGGGAAGAAGATTTTTAAAGTATTTCCTATGAGAACATGATAAGCCCTTGGGCGGAGCCATTTTTGGTCCGGAGGTAATAATTTGAACAATGTTTGTAAAAGACTATTAGATCATGCTACATACCAAACATCAAAGGTCTAAGCCTTACAGTTTCAGAGAAGAAGATTTTTAACGATTTGCCTATGAAAAACTGATAAGCCCCTGGAGTTGGGCCATTTTTGACCACGGGGTCATTATTTGAACAATATTTGTAGAGGGTCACTAGATCATACCACATACCAAATATATAAAATCTCTAGGCCTTACAGTTTTGGAGAAGAAGATTTTTAAAGATTTCCTATGAAAAACTGATAAGCCCCGGGGTAGGACCATTTTTGGCCCGGGGATCATAATTTGAACATTCTTCGTAGAGGACCATTAGATGATGCTAAATACCAAATATCAAAGGACTAGGCGCTACAGTTTCAGAGAAGAAGATTTTTTTTTAGATTTTCCAATGAAAAACTGATAAGCCCTTGGGCGGGGCCATTTTGGGTCCGGGGGTCATAATTTGTACAATTTTTGTAGAGGACCATTAAATCATACTACATACCAAATATCAAGGGTCTAGGCCTTACAGTTTTAGAGTAGAATATTTTTAAAGATTTTCCTATGAAAAACTGATAAGCCCTGGGGCAGGGTCATTTTTGGCCTGTGGGTCATAATTTGAACAATCTTTGTAGGGGACCATTAGGAAATACTACATACCAAATATTACAGGTCTAGGCCTTACAGTTTCAGAGAAGAAGATTTTTAAAGATTTTCCTATGAAATACTGATAAGCCCCTGGGCGGGGCCATTTTTTGTCCGGGGGTCATGATTTGAACAATATTTCATTGCCCCTAGCCACTGATGCTTCTGACAAAGTTTGGTTAAAATCCGGTCAGCAGTTTCAGAGGAGAGGTCGTTTGAAAATGTGGCCGGACGCCGGACGACTGACGACAAGCCGGACGACGGACACATTGCGGTCACAATAGCTCATCCTGAGCCTTCGGCTCTGGTGACCTATAAATGCACACACTTTGATTCAGTTTTTGTTTTCTTCATTTCGGATACTCACTCGATTTACACATTCCAAATTCAGAATAAGTTCGAGCAATCGAGCAATAATTATGAGGTGACAAAAATGGCCGACATACAGTCGCAGCGACACTGTATGGTATTCTAGATCTCATAAAGAATGGTCTGTAATCTTATCTGATAGTTTTGCTCAGGCACCTTACGACTGCCATTTAGATGAAACATATTCTCATTTCCTCCATAAATTCATTTATTATGGTCAAACTGGCAGTAATACAAAATGTCTGACACCCTTGCGTTCACATCATGAGCGATTTTTTAAAATTTATTTCATTGAATACAAGTGCTAATAATGCTTCAAAATGCACTATGCATGTGGAAAGATGTGTTAATAGGTAATAACTAAATAAATAGCCAGCTCCCATGTTAATATGGCATGCAGACATACAGTCACTGCGTCATTGAAACGGTCGAGATTTTCAGGGAATGAGAAATACACATGGATTATTCATTGTAAACCTATCTCAGGGAATGAGAAATACATATAATATAATATCCATTATAATAAATGAAATACTTTGTACCTCTTCTGCTGTGCGAAAAAAATCCTGGCACTCTGACAACTTGCTGTCACACAAGTACTGAACAAGGTACACCAACCCTCATAAAGAAGTAAATATGAACGAACATTATCATCCATCAACTGAACCTTTTAAATGGTATCAAAATTGACTTCCACCATTAAATGAAAATCTTAGCCTAATAAATTTGTCACACGATTACACCTGATCAATTATTTACAGAATTTTATTTCAAAGTGCGAAAAACTACTACAAGTTCAAAGGGGTCGGCTGTGTTTTAAATTTACACTGTCTTTACTCTACCGGTTTTGCGGCATTTGTTTGTTACTTTGATCAGTTTCATGTAATTTTTTTCACCTAGTTCTCTAAGAGAAATCTTTGATGTCTTAGATTGGTACCGAACTACAAATTCTTCAATTACATGTACCGTATTTCCCCATATTAACGCTAGGTTATTTTCAATAATGAGGCGTATATAAGAGGCAAAAACAAATTTGTTTTCCTTTTTTACCTCCTAAATATGTGCCCCAATAACTTTTTTTAAACTTCCATGTGTTTTTTAAGTAAAATTCTCCGATTTATATGCATAAATGAAGGTTTCAAATTTTAACAAGTGGGAGACTTTACGGTAATGCAGGTGTTCACTCTGGAAAGATATTGACACTGCAAGCCCTGTGAGTCAACCAGTGTTATGTCATAATGTAATTTGAATAAAGCTAATTTCTGTAGAGGTCCCCCCGCCCTTAATTTGCATAAAGCTCCTTTCTACACGCTTTTAACCCTTCCTCTGTATGTTTATTACAAATTTCAACACAGGTCTATTGATAGTTCATGGACAAAATAGATATAAGGAAATATGGAAGGTGGATCATTGTAGCCATTTTAGAAAGTAAGCAATAATTAAATGTCAAATCGGGTTTTCCTTCACAATTAACTAGTGATTTCTAAGTTCAAAGGGGCATAAATCCCAGAAAAATTGCAGAAGGATAAATTCCTGACAATATGCACATCTACATATTGTGTCCTTGCTACATGCAAAGTTTTATGAAAATCTGTTGAGCAGTTTCATAGAAGTTGCGGTTACAAGGATAGGGTCAAAATACCTAGTGATTTCTAAGTTCAAAGGGGCTTAACTCCAAGAAAAATTGCAGAAGGAAAATTCCTTGACAATATGCACATCTACACATTCTGTCCTTGCTACATACAAAGTTTTAAGAAATTCTGTTGAACAGTTTTAGAGGAGTTGCGCTTACAAGGGTAGGGTCAAGAGACCTTGTGATTTCTAAGTTCAAAGGGACATAACTCTCAGAAAAATTGGAGAAGGAAAATTCCCCAACAATATGCACATCTACATATTGTGTCCTTGCTACATACATGGTTTAATGAAATTCTGTTGAACAGTTTGAGAAGAGTTGCGCTTAGGGTCAAAAGACCTAGTGATTTCTAAGTTAAAAGGGACATAATTGAAAAATTGCGAATGGAAAACCCCCCACAATATGCACATCTACATATTGTATCCTTGCTACATGTAGTCTATGAAAACCCCTTGATCAGTTTCAGAGAAGTTGCGCTTACAAGATTGGCAGCCGCCCGTCCAACCGCCCAACAGCCCGCCTGCCGGCCATACATCACCATTTTAAAACCGGAGCTTTCTGTGGAAAACCCGGTTAATAAACATATTTTATCAAATTCCATTAGCAAACAGAGCACACCCTGATCAGACGCCTCCAACAGGAACGTATGATCTGGGTCTACTCCATTTTTGACCAAGAAGTCATCATTTGTACAACGTTGGTAGAGAACCAAAAGGCAAAGCAGTATGCCATTAATTAAAGGTCTAAGCCTTATGGTTTCAGAGAAAATTAATATTTTATATTTTTCCCATAAAAAACTGATAAGCCCCAAGTTTTGCCCAGAGGTCAAGGTCGTAAGTTGAACATTCTTCGCAGAGGACCACAAGCCAAAGCTATATATTTGTAGAGGACCATTAGATCATGTTCCATACCAAACATCAAAGGTCTAGGCCTTACAGTTTCAGAAGATTTTTAAAGATTATCCTATGAAAAACTGATTAGCCCTTGGGCAGGGCCATTTTTGGTCCGGGGTCATAATTTGAACAATCTTTGTAGAGGACCATTAGATCATGCTACATACAAAATATAAAAGGTTTAGGCCTTACAGTTTCTGAGAAGAAGATTTTTAAAGATTTTCCTATGAAAAACTGATAAGCCCATGGGCGGGGCCATTTTTGGGCCCGGGGGTCATCAATTGAAAATCTCCGTAGAGAACCATCAGATCATGCTACATGCCAAATATCAAAGGTCTAGGCCTTACAGTTTCAGAGAAGAATATTTTTCAAGAGTTTCCTATGAAAATCTGATAAGCCCTTGGGCGTGGCCATTTTTGGCCCGGGGATCATAATTTGAAAATCTTTGTAGAGGACCATTAGATCATGCTACATGCCATATATCAAAGGTCTAGGCCTTACTGTTTCAGAGAAGAAGATTTTTAAAGAGTTTCCAATGAAAAACTGATAAGCCCTTGGGCGGGGCCATATTTGGCCCCAGGGTCATAATTTGAACAATTTTTGTAGAGGACTATAAGATCATGCTACATGCCAAATATCAAAGGTCTAGGCCTTACAGTTTCAGAGAAGAAGATTTTTAAAGATTTTCCTATGATAAACTGATAAGCCCTTGGTTGGGGCCATTTTTGGCCTGGGGGTCATAATTTGAACAATTTTTGTAGAGGACCATAAGATCATGCTACATACTAAATATCAAAGGTCTAGGTCTTACAGTTTCAGAGAAAAAGATTTTTAAAGATTTTCCTATGAAAAACTAATAAGCCCTTTGGCGGGGCCATTTTTGGCCTGGGGGTCATAATTTGAACAAATTTTTGTAGAGGACCATAAGATCATGCTACATACAAAATATCAAAAGTCTAGGCCTTACAGTTTCAGAGAAGAAGATTTTTAAAGATTTTCCTATGAAAAACTGATAAACCCTTGGGCGGGGCCATTTTTGGCCCAGGGGTCATAATTTGAACAATTTTTGTAGAGGACCATAAGATCATGCTACATACTAAATATCAAAGGTCTAGGCCTTACAGTTTCAGAGAAGAAGATTTTTAAAGATTTTCCTATGAAAAACTGATAAGCCCTTGGGCGGGGCCATTTTTGGCCCAGGGGTCATAATTTGAACAATTTTTGTAGAGGACCATTAGATCATGCTACATACCAAATATCAAAGGTCTAGGCCTTACAGTTTCAGAGAAGAAGATTTTTAAAACAAGAGGGCCATGATGGCCCTTAATCGTTCACCTGTTCGTAACAGATTAATGATTTCAATGACAGATTGCATAATTTGAAAAATCTTGGTAAAAAACCATTAGATGATGCTACATACTAAATATAAAGAGTCTAGACCTTACAGATTTGGAGGAGAAGATATTTTAAAGATTTTCCTATGAAGAACTGTTAATCCCCAGGGCGGGACCAATTTTGATCCGGGGTTCATAATTTGAATATCTTGGTAGAGGACTGTTACATAATGCAACATACCAAATATCTGAGGTCTATGCCTTACAAGTTCAGAGAAGACTTTTAAAGATTTTTAAGAGAAGATTTTTAAAAACTTTCCTATGAAAAACTGATATGCCCCTGGGCGGGGAAGTTTTCAACCCAGGGGACATAATTTGAACAATCTTGGTAGAAAACTATTAGATAGCGCTACATACCAAATATTAAAGGTCTCTGCCTTACAGTTTTGGAGAAGAAGATTCTTAAAGCTTTTCATATGAAAAACTGATAAGCCCCAGGGCGGGGCCATTTTTGACCCAGGGGTAATAATTTGAATAATCTTGGTAGAAAACCATTAGATGATGCTACATACCAAATAGCAAGGGCCTAGACCTTACAGTTCTGGAGGAGAAGATTTTTAAAGATTTTCCTATGAAAAACTGATAAGCCCTTGGGCGGGGCCATTTTTGGTCCGGGTCATATTTTGATTAATCTTGGTAGAGGACGATTAAATAATGCTACATACCAAATATCAAAGGTCTATACCTTATAATTTTAGAGAAGAATATATTTAAAGATTTTCCTATGAAAAACTGATAAGCCCTTGGGCGGGGCCATATTTGGCCCAGGGGTCATAATTTGAACAATCTTAGTAGAGGACCATTAGATCATACTACATACCAAATATCAAAGGTCTATGCCTTACAGTTTCAGAGAAGATGGTTTTTAAAGATTTTCCTATGAAAAACTGATAAGCCCCGGGGCAGGGCCATTTTTGTCCTGGGGGTCATAATTTGAACAATCTTAGTAGAGGACCATTAGATGATGCTACATACAAAATATCAAAGGTCTATGCCTTACAGTTTCAGAGAAGAAGATTTTTAAAGATTTTCCTATGAAAAACTGATAAGCCCTGGGGCAGGGCCATTTTTGTCCTGGGGGTCATAATTTGAACAATCTTAGTAGAGGACCATTAGATGATGCTACATACCAAATACCAAAGGTCTATGCCTTACAGTTTCAGAGAAGAAGATTTTTAAAGATTTTCCTATGAAAAACTGATAAGCCCCGGGGCGGGGCCATTTTTGGCCCAGGGGTCATAATTTGAATAATCTTTGTAGAGGACCATTACATCATACTACATACCAAATATCAAAGCTCTTGGCTTTGTAGTTCCAGAGAAGAAGATGTTTAAGTAAATTGTTGACGCCCGCACATACGCACGACGCACATACGCACGACGCCGGACATAGGATCATCCCAATAGCTCACCTTGGCACTTTGTGCCAGGTGAGCTAAAAAATCCTATGAAAAACTGATAAGCCCTTGGGCGGGGCCATTTTTGGTCCGGGGGGTCATAATGTGAACAACAGTTCCCCCTAACCACTGATGCTTCTGACAAAATTTGGTTAAAATCGGGTCAGCAGTTTCAGAGGAGATATCGTTTGAAAATGTGGCCGGACGCCGGACGCCGGAAGACGGACCGATTGCGATCACAATAGCTCATCCTGAGCCTTTGGCTCAGGTGAGCTAAAAATACACGTCTTATATTGCGTTCTTCAAGATCAAGGTTATCAAAGTTACATTAAATTCATACTAAGAGTTGATTTGGATAGTTGGTGAGTGAGTCCGTTTGATTGTTTTGTCTGTATATTTGAACTTTGAGATATTTTTTTCTGGTGAAAAAAATGGGGAGGGATTCTTGTCAGTAATTAGGGAGACCCATTATATAATGCGCTTGGTCTTATGTGTGAAATCGTTTGGGGAGGAAACTTCAAATAGTCTTTTGTTCAATATTTTTTTTATCATTAATAAAGCTAGGTTGCTAGTAGTGCTTGTACATGTTCTGTGTAGTGTTGAAGCTGACAATTCATTATCTGAAGACCAAAAACTCAGGTAATTTAGAATCGCGATGGATCATAACGTTTATCGAAAATCACCATGACCCGTCGCAGATTCAATCCATGGTCTAACAGAATGGGTTCTCGTGATTTTGAAGTAATGTAGGAGACATTTTCCGGATAAGCTTTTTCTGTAAATGAGGTCAAAGTCACCTTGACCTATAAATAGTATGCGACACTCCACCGTCCCAAGATGTACTCACACACCATATTTGGTGATCCTAGCTGAAGTAGTGTAGGAGATATGCTGAGGACAAGCTTTTTTTGTAACTGAGGTCAAAGGTCAGTCACATTGACCTAAAAGTAGTATGCAACATTTGCCATCCCAAGATGAACTCGCACACCATATTTGGTGTTCCTAGCTGATTCCGTATAGGAGATATTCTCCGGACAAGTGTTTTTGTAAATAAAGCCCAAGGTCAAGGTCACATTGACCTATAAATAGCATGCGACAATCGGCCATCCCAAAATGTACTCACACACCACATTTGGTGATCCTAGCTGAAGTAGTGTAGGAGATGTGCTTCGGAAAAGCTTTTTTTGCAAATGAGGTCAAAGTTCAAGGTCAAGGTCATATTGACCTAAAAATAGTATGTGACACTCCACAAACCCAAGATGAACTCAAACCCGCTAAAAACAGGTGCACAACAAATGCTGGTGAAATATCTCTACTGTACATTGTTTTATTTAATTACCCCTATTTTGCCCTCGCGACGCATGCTGGTGAACCTTCCTGTGACTCGAGCCCTACTGGTTTCAGAGATACACACAATACAAAATCTGTCTTATTTTAAGTTATCATATCAGGGGAAGTAACTCAACAATAATCAGGGGAAGACAATTAAAAACAAGAGATGTTTGTAAAACATGTATACCCCCCAGACCCCCTAACCTTCAATCTAGTGACCTCAACTATAGAGGTCATCTAGCGGTCATGACTAATCACCACAGCAACTTTGAAGATCCTAAGCCATCATTTATTGATCTGAAAACATGTCACAAGTTAAGGTCATGTGACCTTGACCTTTGACCTAGTGACCTCAACAACTATAGGGGTCATCTAGTGGTCACGACCAACAACCACAGCAAGTTTGAAGATCCCGAACCAAACCATTGAGCAGTTACTAATTGGAAACCATTTCATCAGGTGACCTTGACCTTTGACCTAGTGACCTCAAAATCAATTGGGATTATCTATTGGTCATGACCAACAACCACTGTAAGTTTGAAGATCCTAAGCCAAACCCTTGAGCAGTTATTGATCGCAAACCATGTTACCAGTTAAGGTCATAATGACCTTGACCTTTGACCTAGTGACCTAAAAAACAACAGGGCTCATCTAGTTGTCATGACCAACCACCTAAGCAAATTTGAAGATCCTAAGCCAAACCCTTGAGCAGTTATTGATCAGAAACCATTTTACAAGTTAAGGTCATGGTGACCTTGACCTTTGACCTAGTGACCTAAAAAAAATAGGGGTCATCCAGTTGTCATGATCAACTACCTAAGCAAATTTGAAGATCCTAAGCCAAACCCTTGAGCAGTTATTGATCAGAAACCATTTTACCAGTAAAGGTCATGGTGACCTTGACCTTTGACCTAGTAACCTCAAAACCAATAGGGGTCATCCAGTGGTCATGACCAACTACTACAGGAAGTTTGAAGATTCTAAGCTAAACCCTTGAGCAGTTATTGATCGGAAACCATTTAACCAGTTAAGGTCATGGTGACCTTGACCTTTGACCTAGTGACCTCAAAAACAATAGGGGTCATCTAGTTGTCATGACAAACCACCACAGCAAGTTTGAAGATCCTAAGCCAAACCCTTGAGCAGTTATTGATTAGAAACCATTTCACCAGTTAAGGTCATGGTGACCTTGACCTTTGACCTAGTGACCTCAAAAACAATAGGGGTCATCTAGTGGTCATGACCGACCACCACAGCAAGTTTGAAGATCCCAAGCCAAACCCTTGAGCAGTTATTGATCGGAAACTATTTCACCATTTTAGGTCATGGTGACCTTGACCTTTGACCTAGTGACCTCAAAAACAATAGGGGTCATCTACTTGTCATGACCAACCACCACAGCAAGTTTGAAGATTCTAGGCCAAGTCGTTTATTAGTTATCATTCGGAAACCATCGATCTACCGACCGACCGACAGACCGACCGACCGACCGACCGACCGACCGACATGTGCAAAGCAATATACCCCCATTTTTTCAAAAGGGGGGTATAACAAGAGATGTTTGTAAAACATGTATACCCCCCCCCCCCCCTCCAGACCCCCTGACCTTTGATCTAGTGACCTCAACTATAGAGGTCATCTAGTGGTTATGACTAATGAACACAGCAACTTTGAAGATCCCAAGCCAAACCACTAATCATTAATCAAGTTAAGGTCATGGTGACCTTGACCTTTGACCTAGTGACCTCAACAACTATAGGGGTCATCTAGTGGTCACGACCAACCACCTAAGCAAGTTTGAAGATCCCGAACCAAACCATTGAGCAGTTATTAATCGGAAACCATTTCATCAGTTAAGGTCATGGTGACATTGACCTTTGACCTAGTGACATCAAAAACAATAGGGGTCATCTAGTTGTCATGACAAACCACCACAGCAAGTTTGAAGATCCTAAGCCAAACCCTTGAGCAGTTATTGATTAGAAACCATTTCACCAGTTAAGGTCATGGTGACCTTGACCTTTGACCTAGTGACCTCAAAAACAATAGGGGCCATCTAGTGGTCATGACCAACCACCACAGCAAGTTTGAAGATCCTAAGCCAAACCCTTTAGCAGTTATTGATCGGAAACCAGTTCACAAGCTAAGGGCATGGTGACCTTGACCTTTGACCTAGTGACCTCAAAAACAACAGGGGTCATCTAGTTGTCATGACCAACCAACTAAGCAAGTTTGAAGATCCTAAGCAAAATCCTTTAGCAGTTTTTTATCAAAAACCATTTTACCAGTTAAGGTCATGGTGACCTTGACCTTTGACATAGTGACCTCAAAAACAATAGGGGTCATCCAGTGGTCATAACCAACTACCACAGCAAGTTGGAAGATTCTAAGCCAAACCCTTGAGCAGTTATTGATCAGAAACCATTTAACCAGTCAAGGTCATGGTGACCTTGACCTTCGACCTAGTGACCTAAAAAACAATAAGGGTCACCTAGTGGTCATGACCAACCAGTGGCAACCACCACAGCAAGTTTGAAGATCCCAAGCCAAACCCTTGAGCAGTTATTGATCGGAAACTATTTCACCAGTTAAGGTCATTGTGACCGTGACCTTTGACCTAGTGACCTCAAAAACAATAGGGCTCATCTAGTTGCCATGACCAACCACCACAGCAAGTTTGAAGATTCTATGCCAAGTTGTTTATTAGTTATCATTCGGAAACCATCGATCTACCGACCGACTGACCGACCTACCGACATGTGCAAAGCAATATACCCCCATTTTTTCAAAAGGGGGGTATAAAAACCCAGGTGCACAATAACTCATGCAGGTGAACATTCCTGTCAAGTTTGGTGACTCCAGCACTAATGGTTTCAGAGATATGCGCGACACAAGTTTGTAACAGACAGACAGACAACTCTGGCAAACCAATATGTCTCCCTATAAATGTGTAGACATAATAACAAGCAACACTTCATAGGTCTAGTGCCCTGTACTAAAAACATCTCCAAACATTGAATTAATTTGGCAGAGATTGCAAGTACACATGATCTGCCGGTAATAGTTACTTCGTAGTAATATAGCTATAGCTTCAGGAAAAATTGCATACCACTGCAGGTGGAGCAGTCCAGACAAAATCTAGTCTACTAATAGATGGACAGACAGACAAACATATGGACTAACGTCTTAATAATGATTCCGGGACGGCCCAAGATGTCGTGGAGGGAGGTGGTAGAGAGAGATAGTAGAGAGTGGAGGCTCTCTGCCATTGACCCACATGATAGAAACACCTGGAGTGAGATCTGCAATGCGTGCAGCTAGCCAGATGTCAGGAGGGGGGGGGGGGGCCACTAGTGTGGTATAACGCCCCTGCACATGCACGTTAATCTAAAATAACCAAAGATGACGATGATGATGATTATATCCCCGCAGTGATGTTGTTCTACTTTGTGTACAATGTATGGGTTAGTGGAAAGGTTGTTACAAAGAAATGTCCATGCTGGCACCAGAGTCAAAAGTCATTATAAAATTTTGTGAACAATATTAACATGAAACCAGTTATGCTTTGTATATTGAATTATAAAATTTGACTCCTCTTTCTAGGAAGATTTTTTGAAGCAAAACAACAATTTTCCGGGCAGAGTAATATCATTATGGGAAACATTGCAGGCCCGAATATGAGGGTTCCTACAGAAGCCCTATGATCTGGGTGTACATTGTTAGCAAATGTCCGATACATAGGATTAAAGTCTATCAGCTGTTTCATGTGCTTGTATTTTAAAATAAAAGAAAATGTGTCCATGGGACACGGATGCCCCACCGCGAGCAAACAGGAAGTAGATGATCAACAGCCCTGACAAGGGGAGACAGGGTACAACTCACTATGATTATGCTTCAGACCAAACATCAAATCATTTCAGTTTACACGAGCGAAGAAATCTGTTACAAAATTTTTGTCATTAAACAATCACCAAAATTCAATCAAAGTGTCCGCAAACAGGAAGAAGAAGAATGACAGACCTGAAAAGGGGAGACACGGTACAACTCACTATGATTATGCTTCAGACCAAATATCAAATCATTGCTCCTTTCAAGAGCGAAGAAATCTTTGACGTAATTTTTTGTCATTAAACAATCACCAAAATTCAAAGTGTCAGCAAACAGGAAGTAGGTGGATGCCAGACCTGAAAAGTGGAGACATGTTAAATCTCACTATGATAATGCTTCAGACCAAATATCAAATCATTCCACCTTACACAAGGCAAGAAATCCTTTACGAAAATTTCGTACGTATGTACAGATGGACGGACGGACAAGGGTAAAACTTTAATGCCCACGTCACCTAAAGGCGGGGGCATAATTACCAGTCATAAATGCCACAATGTATCAAGATATCCATGCAATCACAATTAGCACAGCAGAAGACAAGAGGGCCAGAATGGCCCTGACATCGCTCACCAGACAATAAGAGGAGAAGATTTTCAAAGTTTTCACTATATGTTTCTATTGAAAACTTAACACCCCAGGGGCGGTGCCAATTTTGACCCCAGGGACACAATTTATATAACTTTTGTAGAGGACCTGAACATGATGCTAAAAGAATGTAGTGAAAGAATGGATAGAGCATTAGACCACTGGAACTTGTATTCTTTGGATGCTTGAGGCGGATTCTCCCACCACTAATGACCTATGCAAACAGTTTGGATCCAGATCAGGCCCCACATAATGTGGGGCCTGATCTGATATCCAAATTGTTTGTAAATGAGACTGAACTTCTGTGTGTAGTGGGATTCTCCCGCCACTAATGACCTATGCAAACAGTATGGATCCAGATCAGGGCCAACATAATGTGGTGCCTGATCTGATATCCAAACTGATTGTCAATGAGACTGAACTTCTGAAAAACTTAGAAAGAAAGTGTGTAGTGGGATTCTCCCACCACTAATGACCTATGCAAACAGTTTGGATCCAGATCAGGGCCAACATAATGTGGTGCCTGATCTGATATCCGAACTGTTTGTCAATGAGACTGAACTTCTGAAAAACTCAGAAAGAAAGTGTGTAGTTAGGATAACTTGTGAATATGCTGCAGACAACAATTTAGCAGATGACAAAACTACCCAGCATGCAAAGAGTTAAGCTGAAATTTACAACAGATATGCTCCATATTGATAGCTGGTAGCTTAATGCAGGGCATAGGTATGAAAAAAAGCTTTAAGAGTATTCTGCATTTTGAGAATTATCCACAGTTTTCTCAATCTTAAATGAGTGTGTGTTATTTGTCTAAACACAATTTCTACTCTACTGATCAGGCTAAGGGTGATTATATAAGATCTCCCACTGACTGGTCTCAGCTAAGAGTGGTATTAAGGAGAAACCTTTAGAATGTAATTTCTGGTGTAAAGAAGTATATACACACAGGGCAGGGCCAATTTTAACCCCAGAACTATAAAACTTATAAAACTTATAAAATTATGCTAAGTAAATCTATACACCAAATATCTAAGCTCTGGGACATGTAGTTTCTGACAAGAATATTTTTAAAGTTTTTCCTATGCATAACTGGTGATCCCATAGGCTGTTTACGCAGTCAGCTATTAAAAACTGGAAATCCCTGGGGTGGGACCAATTTTGACCCTAGGGGCATAATTTATATAACTTTTGTAGAAGTCCTGAAGTTGAAGCTATGTGCCAAATATGAAAGCTGAGGACCTTCTAGTTTTAGAGGAGATGATGTTCAAAGTTTTCACTATATGTTTCTATTGAAAACTGAAAACCCCTGGGGCAGGGCCAATTTTGACCCCAGGGGTATAATTTATATAACTTTTGTAGAGGACCTACATATGATGCTATGTGCCAAAGATGAAAGCTGAGACCCCAGTAGATTCAGAGGAGAAGAAGTTTAAAGGTTCAAATTGTTGACGACGAACGACGCACGACGCACGCCGACGGACGACAGACATCAGGCGATCACAAAAGCTCACCCTGAGCACTTTGTGCTCTGGTGAGCTAAAAATGACTGCCCTTACCAATTCCATGAGTATGGTAAAGCATAGAAGTGACGCCATCAAATCTAAAACCATCAAACTGGTACTCTTCTATCCACCATCGTAGGTTAGAGAACAAGAAACGCTGTACCTCCCACCTGAATAATCAACAAATATAACCTATTATATGGTGCAGATATAACTAGAACTGAAAGTGATTGACACCCCAACCACCACCTTGTCAAAAGATCCAATGACTTCAATACAAAAGGCAATAGCTCAATAATCCTTTCATCCACACTTGTGGAAAGAAGATTTTTAAAGTCCAATCAAGGAATGACTGGTAAAAAAATTATGTGAAGAAATTAGGAAGTAGAATTTGAGAAATTATGCTCTGTAAAAAAAATTACAAAGTAACAAAGGGGAATAAATCCCTCATTTTTTTTAGAGTTACTGCACATCCTCTCATCACCCTCTATCCTTATATAAAGTTTCACAGTTGTATCTACAATACTAGAGAAGTTATGCTCCAGACAAAACAAGAGCACCGCAAGCCGGTGCAATGCTTGTCTATCATCATTGTCAAGATGAACATGCATACCATAAATGGAGGTTGTAAATAAAAAATTGAAGAAGTTATGGTCAATGTTAAGATTTCGGATGACAATGATGACAACAACGATGCGGACGCCAGGGTTACGACAATAGCTCGTGATTTCTTCGAAAGAGACGAGCTAAAAATGCTTCTGAAAAGTGAGTGAGTGAGAGAATTGGGTTTAACGTCCGACAAACAGTATTTCAGTTATTTGCAGACGGCACCCGCTTGAGACAAGTTATCGTGCTGCCTCACTGGAATGCCCTTGCCGCGGGCACATGGCAAGGGCACTCCACCCAGTCACATTATCCTGACAAGTCCTAGAACTACCCTTTTAATGTCAAGCGTAGATGAGGGAGCTACTAGTACCAACTTTTAACGACTTTTGGTCTGTCACAGCCGGGGATCAAACCCCCGACCTTCCGTACCGCAGGACGCTCCACCACTGAGCCACACGGACGGTTTCTGAAAAGTAACTAAGGGGAATAACTCCCGTAAAAATGAATATAGATATACAACCTTTGTTGACTGAACAACCTCTGATCACCCTCTATCCATACATAAAATTTCACAGTTGTGCCTACAATACTTGAGTGGGTGAGTGAGTTGGGTTTTACGTCCGACCAACAGTATTTCAGTTATTTGCAGACGGCACCCGCATGAAACAAGTTATAGTGCTGCCTCACTGGAATACTCCTGCCGCAGGTACATGGCAAGGGCACCCCACCCAGTCACATTATCCTGACACCGGGCCGACCAGTCCTAGAACTACACCTTTATTGTCGAGCGTAGACAAGGGAGCTACTAGTACCAACTTTTAACGACTTTTGGTCTGTCGCGGCCGGGGATCGAACCCACGACCTTCCGTACCGCAGGCGGACGCTCTACCACTGAGCCACACGGACAGTTTCTGAAAAGTAACTAAGGGGAATAACTCCCGTAAAAATGAATATAGATATACAACTTTTGTTGACTGAACAACCTCTGATCACCCTCTATCCATACATAAAATTTCACAGTTGTGCCTACAATACTTGAGAAGTTATGCTCCGGACAAAAAATTGCTTCTGAAAAGTAATTGGGGGGAATAACTCCCTCAATTGACTGTTGACTGCACATCCTCTCATCACCCTCATAATGTGTACCAAATTTGAAGACAATATCATAAATAGGTTTCAAGAAAATGTCATGTCCAAAAAAATTATGAGACAAATATGACGTTAACAAGAGTACAGTGTACAGTACATGATACACCCACTTGCAAACTTTCTCCGATTCAATATGCCTTATAAGTTTTGGCCATAACCCTGTAACGACATATTAAATGAAACTCAAAATCAACTCAGCTTCAGATTTTGTTGCATAAAACATTTGTGTGAAGTTTCATTAATATCCTTTTAATAGTTTTCCCAGTAAACAACAGACAAACTAAAAGTTGACCGACAAACAAAGCAACGAACACACAAAGTTCAAGGGCCATAACTTTAAAATGACATATCAAACAAGAGGGCCACAATGGCCCTGATATCGCGCACAAGACAATCAGGAGAAGATTTTTTAAGTTTTCATTATATGTTTCTATAGAAAACTAGCCGGCCCTGGGGCGGGGCCAGTTTTGACCCCAGGGGCATAATTTATATAACTTTTGTAGGAAACCAGAACATGATGCTATGAAGATTTTGAAGATTTTCAAAATTCTACTATATGTTTCTATTGAAAACAAGGCACCCCTGGGAAGGGGCTAATTTTGACCCCAGGGGCATAATTTATATAACTTTTGTAGAGGATCTAAACATGAGGGAAGCTGTGAAACTTCCAGTTTCAGAGGAAAAGATTTTCAAAGTTTTCACTATATATTTGTATTGAAACCTGATCACCCCAGGGGCGGGCCAATTTGACCCAAGGGGCATAATTTATATAACTTTTGTACAAGACCAGAACATGATGCAATGTGCCAAATCTGAAAGCTGAGAACCTTCCAGTTTCAGAGGAGAATATTTTCAAAGTTTTCACTATGTTTCTATTAAAACTGGCAATCCCTGAGGCGGGGCCAATTTCGACCCAAAGGCTTAACTTTTATAACTTTTGTAGAGGACCTGAACATGATGCTATGTTCCAAATATGAAAGCTGAGAACCTTCCAGTTTCAGAGGAGAAGATTTTCAAAGTTTTCAATATATGTTTCTATTGAAAACTAGCCACCCCTGGGAAGGGGCCAATTTTGACCCCAGGGGCATAATTTATATAACTTTTGTAGAGGATCTAAACATGAGGGAGGATCTATGTGCCAAATATGAAAGCTGTGAAACTTCCAGTTTCAGAGGAAAAGATTTTCTCAGTTTTCACTATATGTTTGTATTGAAACCTGATCACCCCAGGGGCGGGCCAATTTGACCCAAGGGGCATAATTTATATAACTTTTGTACAGGACCAGAACATGATGCAATGTGCCAAATCTGAAAGCTGAGAACCTTCCAGTTTCAGAGGAGAATATTTTCAAAGTTTTCACTATGTTTCTATTAAAACTGGCAATCCCTGAGGCGGGGCCAATTTCGACCCAAAGGCTTAACTTTTATAACTTTTGTAGAGGACCTGAACATGATGCTATGTTCCAAATATGAAAGCTGAGAACCTTCCAGTTTCAGAGGAGAAGATTTTCAAAGTTTTCAATACATGTTTCTATTGAAAACTAGCCACCCCTGGGAAGGGGCCAATTTTGACCCCAGGGGCATAATTTATATAACTTTTGTAGAGGACCTGAACATGATGCTATGTGCCAAAGATGAAAGTGAAGAACCCTGTAGATTCAGAGGAGAAGATTTTCAAAGGTACAAATTGTTGACGACGGATGACGAACGGTGCACGACACACGCCGACGGACATCAGATGATCACAAAATCTCACCCTGAGCACTTTGTGCTCTGGTGAGCTAAAAAGCAAATGTCCCTGTACACGGCGCGACGGACTCACAGACAGCAAACAAGGTGATTGCTATATAGTCCCCACCACAGGTGGTGGGGGTATAATAAAGTCAACATATACTAGAGGTTTGTTTTTGTCACAAAAACAGATGTCTCCCTCTCCCATCCTCTTTCCAATACACAAGTGTAATGTCTAACCCCAAACTTATCAGGGTCTAATTTTTAAGTCATCAGGGGCAATAACTCCAACATTATCAGGGGAGACAATTCAAAAACCCCGGGTACACAACAACACATGCTGGTCAACATTCCTGTGAAGTTTGGTGACTCTAGTACTAGTGGTTTCAGAGATACACATGACACAAAGTAAAGTTTCTCTTATTTTAAGTCATAAGGGGCAGTAACTCCAAAGTTATCAGGGGGAGACAATTAAAAAACCCAGATGCACATGCTGGTGAACATTCCTGTGAAGTTTGGTGACTTTAGCCCTACTGGTTTCAGAGATACATGCAGCACAAAGCTTCTCTAATTTTAAGTTATCATATCAGGGGCAATAACTCGAAAGTTATCAAGAGGAGACAATTAAAAAATCCCTGGTGCACGACACTAAGTAAAGTTTGTCTAATTTTAAGTCATCAGGGGCAGTAACTCCAAAGTTAACAGGGGGAGACAATTAAAAAAAACCAAGAGCAAAACAACTCATGATAGTGAATAATCCTGTGAAGTTTGGTGACTCTAGCCTTACTGGTTTCAGAGATACGCATGACTAAAAGTTTGTATAAATTTAAGTGTTCATATCAGGGGCAATAACTCAAGAATTATCAGGGGGAGACAATTCAAAATATATAGGTGCACAGCAACTCATGCTGGTGAACATTCCTGTGAAGTTTGGTGACTCTAGTACTAGCGGTTTCAGAGATACGCGTGACACAAAGTTTTTCTAATTTTAAGTCATCAGGTGCAATAACTCCAAAGTTATCAGGGGGAGACAATTCAAAAACCCCAGGTGCACAACAACTCATGCTGGTGAACATTCTTGTGAAGTTTGGTGACTCTAACCCAACTGGTTTCAGAGATACGCGCGACACAAGTTTGTGACGGACAGACAGGCGGACGGACAGACAACTCTGGCAAAAACAATATATCTCCCCATAAATGGGGGAGACATAAATATCCTTTGTATTCCTATAATATTGGACAAAAGTTCCCTAACTCCTTACCTGAAAATAATGCCTTTTCACACCTTTACAAACAGAGTAGACTCAGATCAGATCTTTCCAGTAGGAACTGTCTTGTCAGGGTCAGCTCTGTTTGCTTATGGAATTATACAGGTCTGATTTTACAGTTTCTGCCAAGGTTAAAGATCATGTGTTTATGTGTCACTATAAAAATTCAGCTTATGAATATTCATGATGTCATTATTTCATACATAAATATTCATGAGGTAAAGGTTAGGCTGATGCCAGGCAGAACTTTCATTTTCCCACGGTGGTAATCAGGAAATATAAACACAAGCTTTACAGGTAATGTATTATGACATTGATGTGTCAGCTCTAAACAAAACTCTATGCATCAACAGACATGTACTTCAGATAAGAATTTGCAAAATGTAACATTTTCTATACTTTAGAGTTAAATATTTAATCCTTACTCTGTGTAGTTGAAGAGTCTGGAGTCCCAGAGATCATGGGTGCCACGGCCACCACTGTGGAAGTAACAGCTTTCTGAACCATCAAACATGTTGAGTCCATCAACAACATTCTTCGACGCATGACTATGGACCATATCTAACAGCACTGTAATACCGTAACTGTGTGCTGTGTCTACCAATTCTTTCAACTCTTCTGGGCTACCAAAGCGACTGTATGAAATAAAAAACATTGACCAAATTGTGATGATTTTTGCAAACAATTGGAATCCAGATGACATGCCAAATAACTTTGTGTCTAGTCAATAAATTGGTGTCTTGTCAATAACTTGGTGTCTCGTCAATAACATGGTGTCTTGTCAATAACTTGGTGTCTCGTCAATAACCTGGTGTCTCGTCAATAACTTGGTGTCTCAATAAATTGGTGTCTCGTCAATAACTTGGTGTCTCATCGTTAACTATATATCTCAGACATTTTTATTGGAAATGACATGGAAGAATAATGTTCTTTTTGAATTTCAGTTGATAATTTTTGCTGATAATTCATGAACCGGTTAATTGGGAACGGTGAACCGAACCGTAACTGGTTAACTGCCATGTTATCATCCGTCTCACACTGTATATAGGATAAAGCATGATACGCAATATATTTGGAAATTTAATCATATTTGGACCAATTTAAGACTTGAAAAACCCGTTGACATCCTGCTCGATTCATTTGTTGACCGAAATCATATTTATATAAAACCATTCATTTCAAAGTTAACTTCTGGTAGATTTATGATGATAGTGAAAGTAAAAATTGTGTTTACTTTCCGCTAGACTGGTCTACTGTAAAGTTATGAATGTATACCGACTAAAAGTGCAGGTTCAAATGCCCTTACACTTTACCGTAATGCTTGTAAAAGTAATAGTACACACTACACAGAGATGAGGAAAACTGGATAAATTCGAGAACGAACAAACATTGGCTTATTGGTAAACCAGTTTACTGTGTTACCTTTCAATTAGGTTTGAGAAATAGTGAACTTTTTTTAGAAAATTATAATTAGCATGTAAAAGCGATACGTAGCTTAGCTCTAAGCGAGTTAAATGAAATAAGAGTTGTTTACAGAAGATATGTATATGGTTTACAGCCCCGAATAATCAGATACCTGCGCTTTTCCACATCATAGCATGTCAAAGGGAAACAAATTAAGATTTGACACGACAGTATAAAATAATATTTTTAGCGTAATTTACTATTACAGGCGGTTCATGGTTAGTGAAATTTTGAACCAGTTAGAACAACGAACCGAACCGTCAACGATTAACCGTGACAGCCCTAGTTTTAAGCTTAGCATAAATTCCCTCTAATAGCAATACAAACAAGAGGGCCATGATGGCCCTAAATCGCTCACCTGGTTACTATAGACTTATGCATACACAGTATTTCTATGTAAAAATAAGTCAGCTTCAGATTGGGGCAAATATGAAACCAAAGGCCATAATTTTAGGCCTGGAGGTTAAAATTTGAACAATCTTAATAAAAAGAACTTTAGATGATGCCAGGGACAGGGCAATTTTGGTCCTGGGGTCAAAGTTTGAACAATCTTGGTAGAAAACCATTAGATGATACTACATACCAAATTTCAAAGATCTAGGCCTTACAGTTTCGGAAAAGTAGAGTTTTAAAAATTTACCTATAAACAAGATGGCCATGAGGCCCTGAAGCGCTCACCTGAGATAACCTTGTATAATCTTGGTCTAGAGAACCACAAGGCAAAGCAGTATGCCATTAATTAAAGGTCTAAGCCTTATGGTTTCAGTGAAAAATAATATTTCATACTTGTCCCATGAAAAACTGATAAGCCCCAAGTTTCGCCCAGAGGTCAGGGTCGTAAGTTGATCATTCTTGGCAGAGGACCACAAGCCAAAGCTACATATTTGTAGAGGACCATTAGATCATGTTACATACCAAACATCAAAGGTCTAGGCCTTACAGTTTCAGAATTTTTTTAAAGAATTTCTTATGAAAAACTGATAAGCCCTAGGGCGGGCCATTTTTTGGTCAGGGGGTCATAATTTGAAAATCTTTGTAGAGGACCATTAGATCATGCTACATATCAAATATCAAAGGCCTAGGCCTTACAGTTTCAGAGAAGATTTTTAAAGATTTTCCTATGAAAAACTGATAAGCCATTGGGCCATTTTTGGCCTAGGGGTCATAGTTTGAACAATCTTTGTAGAGGACCATTAGATCATACCTTACAATTTCAAGAGAAGATTTCTAAAGATTTCCTATGAAAAACTGATAAGCCCTTGGGTATTTTTGGTACGGGGGGTCATAATTTGAACAATCATTGTAGAGGACCATAAGATCATGCTACATACCAAATATCAAAGGTGTAGGCCTTACAGTTTCAGAGAAGAAGATTTTTAAAGACAAGAGGGCCATGATGGCCCTAAATCGCTCACCTGGTTACTATAGACTTATGCATACACTGTATTTCTATGTAAAAGTAAGTCAAATTCAGATTGGGGCCAATATGAAACCAAAGGCCATAATTTTAGGCCTGGAGGTTAAAATTTGAACAATCTTAATAAAAGAACTTTATATGATGCCAGGGGCGGCGCAATTTTGGTCCTGGGGTCATAATTTGAACAATCTTGGTAGAAAACCATTAGATGATACTACATACCAAATTTCAAAGGTCTAGGCCATACAGTTTCGGAAAAGAAGATTTTTAAAAATTAACCTATAAAAAACATAAGCTATGGGGCGGGACCACTTTTGGCATTGGGGGTAACAATTCGAAAAATCTTTGTAGAAAATCATTAGATGATGCTACATACCAAATATCAAAGGTTTAGGCTTTACAGTTTTGGAGAAGAAGATTTTTAAAGATTTTCCTATGAAAAACTGATAAGCCCAGGTGCGGGCCATTTTTGGTCAGGGGGTCATAATTTGAACAATCTTTGTAGAGGGCCATTAGATGATGCTACATCAAAAGTCTAGGCCTTACGGTTTCAGAGAAGAAGATTTTTAAAGATTTTTCTATGAAAAACTGATAAGCCCTGTGGCAGGCCATTATTGGTCTGAGAGTCATGATTTGAAAATCTTTGATGCTACATACCAAATATCAAAAGTCTATGCCTTACACTTTCAGAGAAGAAGATCTTTAAAGATTTTCCTATGAAAAACTGATAAGCCCTTGGGCGGGTCCATTTTTGGTCCGGGGTCATTATTTGAACAACCCTTGTAGAGGACCATAAGATCATGCTACATACCAAATATCAAAGGTCTAGGCCTTACAGTTTGAGAGAAGAAGATTTTTAAAGATTTTCCTATGAAAAACTGATAAGCCCTTGGGCGGGGCCATTTTTGTTTCAGGGGTCATAATTTGAACAACTTTTGTAGAGGACTATTAGATCATGCTACATACCAAATATCAATGGTCTAGGCCTTACAGTTTCAGAGAAGAAGATTTTTAAAGATTTTCCTATGAAAAACTGATAAGCCCTTGGGCGGGGCCATTTTTGGCCTGGAGGTCACAATTTGAACAGTATTTGTAGAGGACCATAATATCATGCTACATACCAAATATCAAATATCTAGGCCTTACAGTTTCAGAGAAGAAGATTTTTAAAGATTTTCCTATGAAAAACTGATAAGCCCTTGGGCGGGGCCATTTTTGTTTCAGGGGTCATAATTTGAACAACTTTTGTAGAGGACTATTAGATCATGCTACATACCAAATATCAATGGTCTAGGCCTTACAGTTTGAGAGAAGAAGATTTTTAAAGATTTTCCTATGAAAAACTGATAAGCCCTTGGGCGGGGCCATTTTTGGCCTGGAGGTCATAATTTGAACAGTATTTGTAGAGGACCATAATATCATGCTACATACCAAATATCAAATATCTAGGCCTTACAGTTTCAGAGAAGAAGATTTTTAAAGATTTTCCTATGAAAAACTGATAAGCCCTTGGGCGGGGCCATTTTTGTTTCAGGGGTCATAATTTGAACAACTTTTGTAGAGGACTATTAGATCATGCTACATACCAAATATCAATGGTCTAGGCCTTACAGTTTCAGAGAAGAAGATTTTTAAAGATTTTCCTATGAAAAACTGATAAGCCCTTGGGCGGGGCCATTTTTGGCCTGGAGGTCATAATTTGAACAGTATTTGTAGAGGACCATAATATCATGCTACATACCAAATATCAAATATCTAGGCCTTACAGTTTCAGAGAAGAAGATTTTTAAAGATTTTCCTATGAAAAACTGATAAGCCCTTGGGCGGGGCCATTTTTGGCCCGGGGGTCTTATTTGGAACAATATTTGTAGAGGATCATAATATCATGCTACATACCAAATATCAAAGGTCTATGCCTTACACTTTCAGAGAAGAAGATCTTTAAAGATTTTCCTATGAAATACTGATATGCCCTTGGGCGGGGCCATTTTTGGCCCGTGAGTCATAATTTGAACAATATTTGTAGAGGACCATAAGATCATGCTACATACAAAATATCAAAGGTCTAGGCCTTACAGTTTGAGAGAAGAAGATTTTTAAAGATTTTCCTATGAAAAACTGATAAGCCCTTGGGCGGGGCCATTTTTGGCCCGGGGGTCATAATTTGAACAATATTTGTAGAGGACCATAAGATCATGCTACATACAATATATCAAAGGTCTAGGCCTTACAGTTTCAGAGAAGAAGATTTTTAAAGATTTTCCTATGACAAGAGGGCCATGAGGCCCTGAAGCGCTCACCTGAGATAACCCCAGGGGCTGGGCCATTTTTGACCACAAAGAATTATGTGGACAACCTTGGTAGAGAACCACAAGGCAAAGCAGTATGCCATTAATTAAAGGCCTAAGCCTTATGGTTTTTTTCTGAGAAAAATAATATTTCATATTTTTCCCATGAAAAACTGATAAGCCCTGAGGCAGGGCCAAGTTTCGCCCAGTGGTCAGGGTTGTAAGTTAAACATTCTTGGCAGAGGACCACAAGCCACAGCTACATATTTATAGAGGACCATTAGATCATGTTAGTCACACCAAATATCAATGGTCTAGGCCTTAGAGTTTCAGTAGATTTTTAAAGAATTTCCAATGAAAAACTGATAAGCCCTTGGGCGGGGCCATTTTTGGCCCGGGGGTTATAATTTGAACAATATTTGTAGATGACCATAAGATCATGCTACATACCAAATATCAAAGGTCTAGACCTTACAGTTTCAGAGAAGAAGATTTTTAAAGATTTTCCTATGAAAAACTGATAAGCCCTTGGGCGGGGCCATTTTTGGCCCGGGGGTCATAATTTGAACCACTTTTATAGAGGACCATTAGATCATGCTACATAACAATTATCAAAGGTCTAGGCCTAACAGTTTCAGAGAAGAAGATTTTTAAAGATTTTCCAATGAAAAACTGATAAGCCCATGGGTGGGGCCATTTTTGGCCCGGGGGTCATAATTTGAACAATATATGTAGAAGACCATAAGATAATGCTTCATACCAAATATCAAAGGTCTAGGCCTTACAGTGTCAGAGAAGAAGATTTTTAAAGATTTTCCTATGAAAAACTGATAAGCCCTTGGGCGGGGCCATTTTTGGCCCGGGGGTCATAATTTGAACAGTATCTGAAGAGGACCATAAGATCATGCTACATACCAAATATCAAAGGTCTAGACCTAACAGTTTCAGAGAAGAAGGTTTTTTAAAGATTTTCCTATGAAAAACTGATAAGCCCTTGGGCGGGGCCATTTTTGGCCCGGGGGTCATAATTTGAGCAGTATTTGAAGAGGACGATAAGATCATGCTACATACCAAATATCAAAGGTCTAGGCCTTACAGTTTCAGAGAAGAAGATTTTTTAAAGATTTTCCTATGAAAATTCCTTATTACCATATATGGAAAAAATGAAAACGCCCTCTGGCGGCCATGTTTTTTGCCGGATCAAAATTCTTTTAACAACTTTTGAAGTCTATTAACTGAGAAACATTTTGGTGAAAACTATATTCAAATCGGACAAGTCATTCTGGAGAAGAAGATTTTTCTAGATATTGTGTACGGTTGCCATGGCAACAAGACCGATGGCCCCACCCACTATCTTTTAACAACTTTTGAAGCACCCACCAACAGTATGAATCTGACCAAGTTTGGTTACAATTGGGCAGTCGGTTTCAGAGAAGAAGTCGTTTGAAATTGTTGACGGACAGACGGACAGACGGACAGACGGACAGACGGACGACGGACGCCGGACACAGGGGTATCACAAAAGCTCACCTTGAGCACTTTGTGCTCTGGTGAGCTAAAAAACTGATAAGCCCTTGGGCGGGGCCATTTTTGGCCCGGGGGTCATAATTTGAACAATATTTGTAGAGGATCATTAGATCATGCTACATACAAAATATCAAAGGTCTAGGCCTTACAGTTTCAGAGAAGATGATTTTAAAGATTTTCCTATGAAAAATTCCATATTACCATATATGGAAAAAATGACCACGCCCTCTGGTGGCCATGTTTTTTGCGGGATCAAAATTCTTTTAACAACTTTTAAAGTCTATCAACTGAGAAACATTTTGGTGAAAACTATATTCAAATTGGACAAGTCATTCTGGAGAAGAAGATTTTTCTAGATATTGTGTACAGTTGCCATGGCAACAAGACCGATGGCCCCACCCACTATCTTTTAACAATTTTTGAAGCCCCCACCCACAGTATGTATCTGACCAAGTTTGGTTACAATTGGGCAGTCTGTTTCAGAGAAGAAGTTGTTTGAAATTGTTGACGGACAGACAGACGGACATGCTAACAAATGGGTAGTTGTGTGACTTTTTCCTTTGATCTTTTCTTGTGTGACTAGTCCCACAAGAAAAACTATTTTTGGCTCTAACTTTGGAAAAGAATGATCTGGAAGCTAACCCTAACCCTATGTCCCACAACTGGCCAGGTTAATGTCACAAGAAATGGCCAGGTTAATGTCACAAGAGATGGCCAGGTTAATGATTTTACTTGTGGGACTAGTTAGAAAAAGTCACACAACTACCCTTTGGTGAGTGCGGACAGACGGACGCCGGACACAGGGGTATCACAATAGCTCACCTTGAGCACTTTGTGCTCTGGTGAGCTAAAAATTCCTATGAAAAACTGATAAGCCCCGGGGCCGGGCCATTTTTGTTCCGGGGGTCATAATTTGGACAATCTTTGTAGAGGACCATTAGAACATGCTACATACAAAATATCAAAAGTCTAGGCCTTACAGTTTCAGAGAAGAAGATTTTTAAAGATTTTCCTATGAAAAACTGATAAGCCCTGGTACGGGGGTCATTATGTGAACAACGTTTCGTTCCCCCTAACCACTGATGCTTCTGACAAAATTTGGTTAAAATCGGGTCAGCAGTTTCAGAGGAGATGTTGTTTGAAAATGAGGACGGACGCTGACGACTGACGCCGGACGCCGTCTGATCAGGATCTACTCTGTTTGCTAATAGAATTTGGTATAACTGTTTCTTTGTTTTCTAAAATGTCTACAATGTTCCACCTTCCATATTTATTTATTACTATTTTGTAAATGAATATTCAGTAGGTATTGAAATTTGGCCTAAATACAGAACAGGGAAAACCTTTAGACTGTAGTTTCTGATGTGAAGAAGTCTATACACACAGGGCAGGGCCAATTTTAACCAAAGGTGCCAGACGCATGCTTGGACTCACCAATGGACACCCCCCCCCCCCCCCCACCCCCCCCGAAAAAAAAAATCAAAGGCCTGAATGGCCATAATGGCGTTCGGGTTTGATATGGATGTTATGTGTAAGGGGGGAAATTGATGTACACGTTAATAACAATAACGTCTTGGAATTGATAACAGTATTAATAACAACACATTTTTGTGAAACACTATGCCCCTGATGTGACAAATATAAATTTGACCCGTAATGTGACATTTAACTGTTATATAACCTTGATTTTAATAAGCCCCCCCCCCCCCCCCTCAACCCCCCCCCCCCCCCCCAAAAAAAAAAATTAAAAAAATGTTCGCCTCTGTAAGTTGCACAGGCCAGGTTTGAAGTTTGTATGTGCAATGGCGACAAAGTTATTGCCAACATTAAAGTTTGAGCCAAACCAACAAAGTCAGCCCCCCCCCCCCCCCCCCTTGATTTGGGGCATAAAAATATGACAGACTGAAACAAAAGGAGCCATCTCATGATCTGCTGTTTATATATAGACATGCTTCTAGTTTCTACTATGGCAAAAGAATATCTTAATTATATTCATGATGTCATTATTTCTTATATGAATATTCATGAAGTAAAGGGTCAATTAATGCTTTCATGTCCAAAGCTGATGCAAAAACTGAAGCACAACATCAAAATGATACAAAGGCTACCTATAATCCTACATTTTTTGTTCAACTAATTCTTACACATAACATTTATTTTTCCATGTTCAGCACTCGTTTATTTTGAATAAATGTAGTCTGCTTACAAATTTGAAGGTAGACTGTTTTTATTTTTAATTACTAAGTAGATCCATACATGTACATACAATTACGGTAGTTGTTTGGAACCTGATGAAACTCAAATTCAGAACTACAGTCTGAAGTAGAGTTGTAAGCTGGGAAAGACATTTCAACAAATTGCTACCTACTTTCGCTTTTACACGACACAAACGTCTTGAGCAAACGACAGTGTCGGCGACTCGGCGGTTACACGATGCATAGAAGAAACTCTGTTTTTCACAGTTGTTATTGACACTGGAATATAATTTGATTGAATATGTGTTGAAAACCTTCTATGGATAATACTTACTTTGATAAGCCGATAGAACCCCGTGTTTTTACGGTTTTACTTCTTGTAAGACTTAGACTTGTGTTGAGGTTGGGTGCCATAGTCAAAACACGCTGTTCGATGCGTGATAAATGTGTATATATGGTAATTCCGAATTTCATTGGTTGATTATTTTAGATTTCTTTGACCTTGTCCTTTATGAAACTTCCTATTTCTAATTTTGTGTACGGGTCAAACGGAAATGACCGAATACGATGCAAAAGGCAGTTTGATTGGCTGAAGATGTAGGTCTATAATTATGCTAACACGAAGTAAATACAGATCTGTATTTACTTCGTGATGCTAATCAGTTACGAATGCGTATAAAAATGCAATCGGAAACATCGGTTATATTCCTTCTGCTTTAGAACGCCAACGTGTTGCGAAAACTACGGTAAAAATATTCGTTCGCGTCTTCTTCTTCTTCCGATTAAAGTACAGGGCCCACTCTGGAGCATCGACGTACTTGGAGTTTATTAAAATTCAAGACTTTTAAAAAGTTTATCTTTGTGTAGATTAGTAGTTATTATCTCACACAGCGAATTATTATTAAATACATGAAGAGTAAACAAATACATGAACATTTTACAACCAAACTAGTGCAGACTTGAAGAAAACTATTTTGCCTTGCGCATGTTCACTAGACATGGGAACTCGTTGCCGTAAAGAGACCGACTGCTATATGGCGTTCCGAACGCCATAAAAAATAAATAAAAATGTCCGCCTCTGTAAGTTGCATAGACATGCCAGGTTTGAAGTATGTATGTGCAATGGCGACAAAGTTATTGCCAACATTAAAGTTTGAGCCAAGCCAACAAACCAACAAAGTCAGCCCAGCCCCCCCCCCCCCCCCCCCTTTGATTGGGGGCATAAAAATATGACAGACTGAAACAAAAGGAGCCATCTCATGATCTGCTGTTTATATTATAGTTTCTACTATGGCAAAAGAATATCTTAATTATATTCATGATGTCATTATTTCTTATATGAATATTCATGAAGTAAGGGGTCAATTAATGCTTTCATGTCCAAAGCTGATGCAAAAAACTGAAGCACAACATCAAAATGATACAAAGGCTACCTATAATCCTACATTTTTTGTTCAACTAATTCTTACATATAACATTTATTTTTCCATGTTCAGCACTCGTTTATTTTGAATAAATGTAGTCTGCTTACAAATTTGAAGGTAGACTGTTTTTATTTTTAATTACTAAGTAGATCCATACATTACATACAATTACGGTAGTTGTTTGGAACCTGATGAAACTCAAATTCAGAACTACAGTCAGAAGTAGAGTTGTAAGCTGGGAAAGACATTTCAACAAATTGCTACCTACTTTCGCTTTTACACGACACAAACGTCTTGAGCAAACGACAACTTGTCGGCGACTCGGCGGTTACATGATACATAGAAGAGACTCTTATTTTCACAGTTGTTATTGACACTGGAATATAATTTGATTGAATATGTGTTGAAAACTTTCTATGGATAATACTTACTTTGATAAGCCGATAGAACCCCGTGTTTTTACGGTTTTACTTCTTGTAAGATTTAGACTTGTGTTGAGGTTGGGTGCCATAGTCAAAACACGCTGTTCTATGCGTGATAAATGTGTATATGGGAATTCCGAATTTCATTGGTTGATTTATTTTTTGAGTACGGGTCAAACGGAAATGACCAAAAACGATGCAAAAGGCAGTTTGGTTGGCTGAAGATGTAGGTCTATATGCTAATCAGTTATGAATGTGTATAAAAATGCAATCGGAAACCTCGGCTATATTCCTTCTGCTTTAGAACGCCAACGTGTTGCGAAAACTACGGTAAAAATATTCGTTCGCGTCTTCTTATTCTTCTTCCGATTAAAGTACAGGGCCCACTCTGGAGCATCAACGTACTTGGAGTTTATTAAAATTCAAGACTTTTAAAAAGTTTATCTTTGTGTAGATTAGTAGTAATTATCTCACACAGCGAATTATTATTAAATACATGAAGAGTAAACAAATACATGAACATTTTACAGACTTGAAGAAAACTATTTTGTCTTGCGCATGTTCACTAGACAAGTGAACTCGTTGCCGTAAAGAGACCGACTAGTATATGGCGTTGCGAACGCCATAAAAAATTGATCGAAGTATGTAAACTAGCCTATTTGAACCTTAAACCACTCAGAACAAGAGGGCCAGAATGGCCCTGACATCGCTCACCAGACAATCAGGAGAGAAGATTTTCAAAGATTTCACTATATGTTTCTATAGTAAACTAACCGGCCCTGGGGTGCTGCAAATTTTAATTCAGAAAGAATAAATTAATCTATACTTATGTTCAAAATTTCAGATATTTTCATTACATCTTCATGAGTTCATATTATTATTTATATCTTACCTTAAGATTGATGTACTTTTAACCCTTCCCCTGTTCTATGTTTATTCAAAATTTCAATACCTAGTGAATATTCATGGACAAAATAGTTGTAATGAAATATGGAAAGTGGGACAGTATAGCCATTTTAGAAAGTAAAGAAATATATTTCAAATTCCATTGACAAACAGATCAGACCCTGATCAGACAGCTGCTATAGGAGCTGTCTGATTTGGTCTGTTCTGTTTGCAAATGCTTGAAAAGTCATTTATATGAGGGAAAGGCTTAAGTAAACATATTATAAGTGCATGTATATTGTACACAAAATAAAAATAATTTAATGCAATTTGCACTATATTATATCATAAGCAAATACAGCAGATTGATCAGATGGCTACTACATGAGCCATCTGATCTGGGTCTACTCTGTTTGCAAAGGTGTAAAAATGCATATTTATGGAGTAAAGGGTTAATTGTTCTATTTACAGGTCAGATCTAATTTGCAACTGCCATTATCCAGAAGGGAGGCAATCCAGTTGTAATCAAAAAGTGTGAAAGGGAGATGTATGCTTAAAATAGCCAGCTAAAAATAGACACTGCTCTCCAAGATGCAATAGAACACTTGAATTTGTATTAAGCTGAACTTCACAGCAGATACAGTTATGGGATATATGTTGATAGCTGGCAGCTTAATGCAGGGCATAGATATGGAAAAAAGCTTTAAGAGCTTTCTGCATTTTAAGTATTGTCCACAAAGTTTTCTCAATCTAAAATGAGTGTGTGTAATTTGTCTAAACACAATTTCTACTCTACTGATCAGGCTAAGGGTGATTACCAATACACTCTGGCCAGTGAGTCTTATCAGAGCACTGGATTAGGAAAACTTTAACCTGTAGAACCTTTAGGCTGTAGAAGTGAAAAAGAATATATACACAGGGCAGGGCCAATTTTTGTTAGAGTCACCAAACTTCACAGGAATGTTCACCAGCATGAGTTGTTGTGCACCTGGGTTTATTGAATTGTCTCCCCCTGATAACTTTTGGAGTTATTGCCCCTGATGACTTAAAATTAGAACAACTTTGTGTCGCGCGTACCTCTGAAACCGCTAGTACTAGAGTCACCAAACTTCACAGGAATGTTCACCAGCATGAGTTGTTGTGCACCTGGGATTTTTAATTGTCTCTCCCTGATAATTCTTGAGTTATTGCCCCTGATATGATAACTTAAAATTAGAGAAACTTTGTGCTGCACGTATCTCTAAAGCCACTAGGGCTAGAGTCACCAAACTTCACAGGAATGTTCACCAGCATGAGCTGTTGTGCATCTGGGCTTTTTAATTGTCTCCCCCTGATAACTTTGGAGTTACTGCCCCTTATGACTTAAAAATAAGAGAAACTTTACTTTGTGTCGTGTGTATCTCTGAAACCACTAGTACTAGACTCACCAAACTTCACAGGAATGTTGACCAGCATGTGTTGTGTACCCGGGTTTTTTTAATTATCTCCCCTGATAATGTTGGAGTTATTTCCCCTGATGACTTAAAATTAGACCCTGATAAGTTTGGAGTTACAGAAATTACACTTTTGTATTGGAAAGAGGATGGGAGGGGGAGACATCTGTTTTTGTGACAAAAACAAACCTCTAGTTTATATAACTTTTGTAGAGGACCTAAACATGATGCTATGAGCCAAATATGAAAGCTGAGAACCTTCCGGTTTCAGAGGAGAAGATTTTCAAAGTTTTACTATATTTTTCTATTGAAAACTGCCCACCGCTGGGGCAGGGCCAATTTTGACCCCAGGGGCATAATTTATATAACTTTTGTAAAGGACCTAAAGATGATGCTATGTGCCAAAGATGAAAGCTGAGAACCCTGTGGATTCAGAGGAGAAGATTTTTGAAGGTTCAATTTGTTGACGACGGATGACACACGACGGACGACGGACACCGCACGCCGACGGACATCAGGCAATCACAAAAGCTCACCCTGAGCACTTTGAACAAGAGGGCCATGAGGCTCTGAAGCTCTCACCTGAGATAACCCCAGGGGTGGGGCCATTTTTGACCACAAGAAATCATGTGTACAACCTTGGTAGAGAACCACAAGGCAAAGCAGTATGCCATTAATTAAAGGTCTAAGCCTTATGGTTTCAGAGAAAAATAATATTTTATATTTTTCCCATGAAAAACTGATAAGCCCTGAGGCAGGACCAAGTTTCGCCCAGTGGTCAGGGTCGTAAGTTAAACATTTTTGGCAGAGGACCACAAGCCACAGCTACATATTTGTAGAGGACCATTAGATCATGTTACTACCAAATATCAATGGACTATGCCTAACAGTTTCAGTAGATCTTTAAAGAGTTTCCAATGAAAAACTGATAAGCCCTTGGGCAGGGCCATTTTCGTGGCCCGGGGGTATAATTTGAACAATATTTGTAGAGGACCATACGATCATGTTACATACCAAATATCAAAGGTCTAGGCCTTACAATTTCAGAGAAGATTTTTAAAGATTTTCCTTTGAAAAACTGATAAGCTCTTGGGCGGGGCCATTTTAGGCCCGGGGTCATAATTCGAACAACTTTTGTAGAGGACCATTAGATCATGCTACATACCAAATATCAAAGGTCTAGGCCTTACAGTTTGAGAGAAGAAGCTTTTTAACGATTTTCCTATGAAAAACTGATAAGCCCTTGGGCGGGGCCATTTTTGGCCCGGGTGTCATAATTTGAACAATCTTTGTAGAGGACCATAAGATCATGTTACATACCAAATATCAAAGGTCTAGGCCTTACAGTTTGAGAGAAGAAGATTTTTAAAGGTTTTCCTATGAAAAACTGATAAGCCCTTGGGCGGGGCCATTTTTGGCCCGGGGATCATAATTTGAACAATCTTTGTAGAGGACCATTAGATCATGCTATATACCAAATATCAAAGGTCTAGGCCTTACAGTTTCAGAGAAGAAGATTTTTAAAGATTTTCCTATGAAAAACAGATAAGCCATTGGGCGGGGCCATTTTTGGCCCGGAGGTCATAATTTGAACAATCTTTGTAGAGGACCATAAGATCATGCTACATACCAAATATAAAAGGTCTAGGCTTTACAGTTTCAGAGAAGAAGATCTTTTTAAAGATTTTCCTATGAAAAATTCCATATTACCATATATGGAAACAAGAGCTGTCCGCAGACAGCGCGCTCCACTTTCTTTAGTGCTGGATAGTGTAGTGGAAGTCTAAGTCAGAAAGGGGAGATAACAACAGCAACATTAATTTTAGGGTTACCTACCCTTGTGAAATGGGTCCCCCTGGTAATAGTTAATATGTATACCAAAGATAAACCAAATATCTTGGAAAGTTTCTGAGACATGGACCTGAACATAAAACTTAACCAACAATGAAAATTCTAAGTCGAAAAAGGGGTATAACTATGGCAAAATTAATTTTAGGGTTACCTACCCTTGTGAAATGGATTCCCCTTGTGATAGTTAATATGTATACCAAAGATGAACCAAATATCTTGGACAGTTTCTGAGACATGGACCTGAACATAAAACTTAACCAACAATGAAAATTCTAAGTCGAAAAAGGGGCATAACTAAGGCAAAATTAATTTTAGGGTTACCTACCCTTGTGAAATGGGTTCCCCTTGTGATAGTAAACATACAAACCAAATATGAACCAAGTATCTTTGATGGTTTCTGAGAAAAGGACCTTAACAAAAGGTTAACCAACGCCGACGCCGACGAGAGGGTCATGACAATAGCTCCACTTTTTGAAAAAGTGGAGCTAAAAATGACCACGCCCTCTGGCGGCCATGTTTTTTGCCGGATCAAAATTATTTTGACAAATTTTAAAGTCTATCAACTGAGAAACATTTTGGTGAAAACTATATTCAAATCGGACAAGTCATTCTGGAGAAGAAGATTTTTCTAGATATTGTGTACAGTTGCCATGGCAACAAGACCGATGGCCCCACCCACTACCTTTTAACAACATTGGAAGCACCCACCCACAGTATGTATCTGACCATGTTTGGTTACAATTGGGCAGTCGGTTTCAGAGAAGAAGTCGTTTGAAATTGTTGACGGACAGACAGACGGACGGACGGACAGACAGACGACGGACACAGGGGTATCACAATAGCTCACCTTGAGCAGTTTGTGCTCTGGTGAGCTAAAAACACGACCCGGAAAAAAAATTCTTTCTGGTCTATATATGTATTGAAAGGTACCTAACTACGTCAGATCAGCGGCGGAAAATACAACAGTCATGTTTCTCAAAGTCTTACAGCAAAGCCAATTCAACACCGATTTCAATTATTTTGGTCTTGATCTGTTCCAAATTCCATATGCTAAGCGGCACAATTAGTGCGTTCCTTAAATATTGCTCCGTCTTGTCGCTGCAAGACCGCGAATTTGAAAATACGCTAGAGAAAAACGATGTGACTCTCGCCAGGATGCATAGAAGTATATAGGGGGATCTGTATTCGTTAAACTTTTCAACAAAAACGCGAATTATGCTGAAACAAATTCGAAAAACATTCAACTCACCGCAGTTAAAACGGTGCTGGCTATTTCCAGTCTGCTACGAGACGCCAGTTTTCTTTCTCCTACTTTCGTTTTGAACGGAGGTGGCTATTTCGCTGTGGCCCGGAAGTAGTAGTCAATTTGCATATCGAATAGTTTATGAGCCGGGTCACAGCAAAATGGTCGCATCCGTTCAAAAGGAAAGTTAGAGAAAGAAAACTGGCGCCTCGTAGCAGACTGGAAATAATAAGCGCCGTTTTTATTGCGGTGAGTTTAATGTTTTTCGATAGTGTTTCACCATAATTCGCGTTTTTGCTGAAAAGATTAACGAATACATAGCTCCCTATATACGTCTATGCATCCTGGCGGGAGTCACATCGTTTCGCTCTAGCGTATTTTCAAATTCGCAGTCTTGCAGCGACAGGACGGAGCAATATTTAAGGAAAGCACTAATTGTGCCGCTTAGCATTATGGAGTTTGGAACGGATCAAGACCAAAATGATTGAAATCGGTGTTGAATTGGCTTTGCTGTAAGACTTTGAAAAACATGACTGTTGTATTTTCCGCCGCCGATCTGACGTAGTTAGATACCTTTCAATAGATATATAGACCCGATAGGAATTTTTTTCCGGATCGTGTTTTTCTTGTTTTTCTGAGTGGTTTAAGGTTCAAATAGATAGTTTTAGGCTAGTTTTACATACTTCGATCACATTTTCTTTTCTTTTTTTTTTTTTCTTTTTTTTTTTTTTGGGGGGGGGGGGTCCGTGGGTGAGTCCAAGCATGCGTCGGGCACCTTTGATTTTAACCCCAGAACTATGATACTTATAAAACTCAAACAAGAGGGCCAGAATGGCCCTGAAGCGCTCACCAGACAATCAGGAGAAGATTTTCAAAGTTTTCACTATATGTTTCTATAGAAACTAGCCTCCCCTGGGGCGGGGCTAATTTTGACCCAAGAGGCACAATTTATACAACTTTTGTAGAGGACCTGAACATGAGGCTATATGCCAAATATGAAAGATGAGAACATTCCAGTTTCATACAAGAAGATTTTCAAAGTTTTCACTATATGTTTCTATTGAAAACTGCCCACCCCTGGGGCAGGGCCAATTTTGACCCTAGGGTCATAATTTATATAACTTTTGTAGAGAACCTGAACATGATTCTATGTGCCAAATATGAAAGCTGAGAGCTTTCCAGTTTCAGAGGAGAAGATTTTCAAAGATTTCACTATTTGTTTCTATTGAAAACTGCCCACCCCTGGGGCAGGGCCAATTTTGACCCTAGGGTCATAATTTATATAACATTTGTAGAGAACCTGAACATGATTCTATGTGCTAAATATGAAAGCTGAGAGCTTTCCAGTTTCAGAGGAGAAGATTTTCAAAGATTTCACTATTTGTTTCTATTGAAAACTGCCCACTCCTGGGGCAGGGCCAATTTTGACCCTGGGGCCGTAAATAATATAACTTTTGTAGAGGACCTGAACATGATGCTATGCACCAAATATGAAAGCTGAGAGCCCTCCAGTTTCAGAGGAGAAGATTTTCAAAGATTTCACTATTTGTTTCTATTGTAAACTGCCCACCCCTGGGGCGGGGCCAATTTTGACCCTGGGGCCATAATTTATATAACTTTTGTAGAGGACCTGAACATGATGCTATGTGCCAAATATGAAAGCTGAGATCTTTCCAGTTTCAGAGGAGAAGATTTTCAAAGATTTCACTATTTGTTTCTATTCAAAACTGCCCACCCCTGGGGCGGGGCCAATTTTGACCCCGGGGCCATAATTTATTTAACTTTTGTAGAGAACCTGAACATGATGCTATGTGCTAAATATGAAAGCTGAGAGCCTTCCAGTTTGAGAGGAAAAGATTTTCAAATATTTCACTATTTGTTTCTATTGAAAACTGCCCACACCTGGGGCGGGGCCAATTTTGACCCCAGGGCCATAAATAATACAACTTTTGTAGAGGACCTGAACATGATGCTATGTGCCAAATATGAAAGCTGAGAGCCTCCAATTTTCAGAGGAAAAGATTTTCAAAGATTTCACTATTTGTTTCTATTGAAAACTGCCCACCCCTGGGGCGGGGCTAATTTTGACCCTGGGGCCATAATTTATATAACTTTTGTAGAGGACCTAAACATGATGCTATGTGCCAAATATGAAAGCTGAGAGCCTTCCAGTTTCAGAGGAGAAGATTTTCAAAGATTTCACTATTTGTTTCTATTGAAAACTGCCCACCCCTGGGGCGGGGCCAATTTTGACCCCAGGGCCATAATTTATATAACTTTTGTAGAGAACCTGATCATGATGCTATGTGCTAAATATTAAAGCTGAGAACCTTCTGGTTTCAGAGGAGAATATTTTCAAAGTTTTACTATATGTTTCTATTTAAAACAAGGTACCCCTGGGGCGGGGTCAATTTTGACCCCAGGGGCATAATTTATATAACTTTTGTAGAGGACCTGAATATGATGCTATGTGCCAAAGATGAAAGTTGAGATCCCTGTAGATTCAGAGGAGAAGATTTTTAAAGGTTCAAATTGTTGACGACGGACGACGAACGACGAACGACGGACGACGCACGACGCACGACGAACGCCGACGGACAACGGGCGATCACAAAAGCTCACCCTGAGCACTTTGTGCTCTGGTGAGCTAAAAAGTATGCAAAGTTAATCTATACACCAAATATCTAAGCTCTGGGACATGTAGTTTCTGACAAGAAGATTTTTAAAGTTTTTCCTATGCATAACTAGTGATCCCATGGGCTGTTTAAGCAGTCAGCTACAAAAAACTGGCAATCCCTGGGGTGGGACCAATGTTGACCCCAGGGGCATAATTTATATAACTTTTGTAGAAGTCCTGAAGTTGAAGCTATGTGCCCAATATGAAAGCTGAGGACCTTCTAGTTTTAGAGGAGATGATGTTCAAAGTTTTCACTATATGCTTCTATTGAAAACTGAAAACCCCTGGGGCAGGGCCAATTTTGACCCCAGGGGTATAATTTATAAAACTTGTAGAGGACCTACAGATGATGCTATGTGCCAAAGATGAAAGCTGAGACCCCTGTAGATTCAGAGGAGAAGAATTTTAAAGGTTCAAATTGTTGACAAAGTGCCAGGTGAGCTAAAAACAAATCTGCAACAAGAGGGGCACAATTTGTACCCAATAACTTGAAGATATATGGTATCCCTATATCCCACAAATATGTTATCTAAAAGAAAAGTTAGAGATCTACAAACATCAAGGCAAGTCCACATTATGTAATATTCAACTTCTGAATTCGAAAAGAACAAAGATTGAACATAACAAGCAAGGGACATTTTATTTTCTCTGGCAAAAGTTTTTTCTATTAAATTAATCAGTTTATCCTTTACAAGATGGTGAGGTAGAGTAGTATAATCAGTTTATCCTTTACAAGATGGTGAGGTAGAGTAGTATAGTGTGTAGAGAAATCGTAAGAGCTCACTGAACAAATGTTGTACTGTTCATTTTCAAGTTTAGTTAAAATATTAGAACTTTTTATGGACCAAACCAGAAAATTGTGTCTGTAAGACACAGCGATGCCCCCGTGTAGGTGCTTGCCTAGCTACATGTAAAATTCCTAAGTCATTTTACCTTCACCTTGGGCTTGCGGGCAGCATGGGCCGGGTATTAATGAAAGTATGGATGGTGTTTAATGTGTATATACAATTCCATGCCAATAGCTATAGCGGTTAGTGAGATACAAGACGATGAAAAAACTGTGACAACAAACTGCACGTAAAATTCCTAAGTCATTTGACCTTGACCTTGGGCTTGCCGGGAACAGCATGGACCAGGTGTGTAATGAAAGTATGAATGGTGTTAAATGTGTATATGCAATGCCATGCCAATAGCTATGGTGGTTAGTGAGATATAAGAGAATGAAAAAACTATGACAACCAACTGCACGTAAATGCGACAACCAACTGCATTTAAAATGTAAATTAATTCCTAAGTCATTTGCAATGAAAGCATGGATGGTGTTAAATGTGTATATGCAATTCCATGGCAAGAGCTACAGTGGTTAGGGAGATATAAGACAATGAACAAGAGCACTGCAAGTGGGTGCTAACGCTCGTCTGACGTCATTGTCAAGATGAACGTGCATACCAAAAATGAAGGTTGTAAATGAAAAATTGAAGAAGTTCTGGTCAATGTTAAGATTTCTGACGATGACGACAACAATGATGCGAATGCAGGAGTTACGACAATAGCTCATGATTTCTTCGAAACAGACGACCTAAAAAAACTGTGACAACAAACTGCATGTAAATGTGACAACCAACCGCACTTAAAATTTCCAAGTCATTTGACCTTGACCTTGGGCTTCTGGGCAGCATGGGTGGGGTGGCTAGTGATAGCACAGATGATAATTGATGTGTATGTGAAGTTTCATGTGTATAAGTGTAGAAATTACTGACATATAACATTTGAAACAAGAGGGCCATTGGCCCTATATCGCTCACCTGAGTTACAGTAATATATTGACAATGTTAATTTTTCAGTGGACAACATTTCTAGCAGATGATAGAAGCTTAGTGCACTGCTTTCACCTTTTCACTGCTGAATAAACTTGAACTGGATTCAGATTTAATACCAAGTGACTGGTTGACCAAGATCTAAACTGTTTACAACTTGTGCCATTTTTGCCTTAGCTCAAAATGCCTAAAACTGGTCTTTGAGAAATTCAAATGACATCAATAAAGCTATGCAATTATACCTCGATCCAGGTATATAGGCAAATAAAGTGCTAGGCAGTACATAATGCCAGTTTTTGTGTGAAATGACCAATAAAAATATCTTTAAAAATCTTTTAACCCTTTCCCTCATAAAAACCTGTTTTTTTATGCATTAGCAAACAGCGTAGACCCAGATCAGACGATTTCTACGGAAACTGTCTGATTGGGATCTGCTCTGTTTGCTTTTGACACAATATAGATCTGATTCTACAGTTTTTGTCAAAGCAAAAACTTCTCTTCACAGAAATAATGTGTTTTACGCATTAAAAATAAGAGTAGACCCAGATCAGACGGCTCCTATAGAAGCTGTCTGATCAGGGTCTGCCCTGTTTGCATTTGACAAGATATAGATTTGATTTAACAGTTTTTATCAAAGCTAAAACTTCTCTTTCTGGAAATAACATGTTTTTACGCATTAGCAAACAGAGTAGACCCAGATCAATTTTTGTCAAAGCAAACAGGTAAAAGGTTAATAGGTGTTTAGAAATAATGCTAGCTCTAGGTGTGAATATCTGATGATAAGTCAATTAAACGGGTCATTAGTTTTTTTTACAATTGAAATTGAGAAGAGTTACTCATTTTTTGAGTAACATTAATTATTGATTGACAATAATTTTGATTAACTTAAGACATTATTTGTTTTAAAAATCAAATTAAAACTAGAGGTTTTTGTCAAAAAAACGGATGTCTCCCCTCTAATAAAAACAATATGTAAAGGGAAATCACTAAAAATGTTATGGTCTTGATGAATGATACTTCCCCTCATTATGCGTTTTCCACACTACATTTTTCAAGAAGAAAATGATAACAGCTAATAACTCCAAAAATACTGATACCAGATTTATGGCCCTTGTGCATGACACTTACTTTCATCATGCTCTTTCCAAAAATAAAATGTCATTCCAATAGCATCAGTCGAACAGGAGTTATTGATCGGCCAAAAAATGTAACAAAGGGCAATAACTCCAAAAGAATTGAAGCCAGAATTATGGCCCTTGTTCATGACACTTTCTCTCATCATGCTCTTTCCATATATGAAGTTTCAATACGATGGCAAGAGCCATGTAGGAGTTATCGTCCGGACAAGAAAGAATTAAACAAATGTACATGGGGCAATAACTCTAAATTTATTGAAGCTCGAGTTAAGGATCTTATGCATGACACTTTCTCTTATTATGATCGTTTCATGTATGAAGTTTCACTCCAATGGCATGTGTCACATAGGAGTAATCATCTGGACAAAAAGTTGTGGTTTTTTTTTACAAGGGCAATAACTCCAATATTAGTGAAGCCAGAGTTATGGACCTTGTGCATGACACTTCTTCTCATTATGATCTTTCCATATATGAAGTTTCAATCCAATGGCATAAGCCATATAGAAGTTATCGTCCGGACAAAAAAGTGTGATTTTTTTTACAAAGGGCAATAACTCCAATGTTAGTGAACCCAGAGTTATGGACCTTGTGCATGACACTTCCTCTTGTTATGATCTTTCCATATATGAAGTTTCAATCCAATGGCATGAGCCATATAGAAGTTATCGTCCGGACAAAAAAGTGTGATTTCTTTACAAAGGGCAATAACTCCTATATTAGTGAAGCCAGAGTTATTTTCCTTCTGCATGACACTTCCTCTCGTTATGATCTTTCCATATATGAAGTTTCAATCCAATGGCATCAGGCATATTGAAGTTATTGTCCGGACAAAAAATTATGATATTTTTTACAAAGGGCAATAACTCCAATATTAGTGAAGCCAGAGTTATGGACCTTGTGCATGACACTTCCTCTCATTATGCTCTTTCCATATATGAAGTTTCAATCAACTGGCATCAGGCATATTGAAGTTATTGTCCGGACAAAAAATTATGATATTTTTTACAAAGGGCAATAACTCCAATATTAGTGAAGCCAGAGTTATGGACCTTGTGCATGACACTTCCTCTCGTCATGATCTTTCCATATATGAAGTTTCAATCCAATGGCATGAGCCATATAGGAGTTATCGTCCGGACAAAAAAGTGTGATTTTTTTTTACAAAGGGCAATAACTCCAATATTAGTAAAGCCAGAGTTATGGACCTTGTGCATGACACTTCCTCTCATTATGCTCTTTCTATATATGAAGTTTCAATCAACTGGCATCAGGCATATTGAAGTTATCGTCCGGACAAAAAGTGTGACAGACAGACGGACAGACGGACAGACGGACAGACAGACAACTCTCACGAAAACAATATGTCTCCCCCATATAAATATGGGGGGAGACATAATAAATACAATTAGTAACAAGGAGAAAAGACTTTATTAAACACCTAAATTTCAACTAAATGCAATTAATGAAGACTCGCATAATAAAATTTGTTAAAATAAATGATCATGATGAAACTAAAAAAAATTTCCCAATCACATAAATTAACTGCAGGTGGCGGTGGTCTAGTGGTAACGCGCTTGACTATCAGTCCGGAGGTCCGGGGTTCAAATCCTGGTCCCACCCGGAAATTTCAGAGACAATTTTCCATGTCTCCCACCCGCACATCCTCTCCACCCAGGGGTTAAAATGGGTACCTGTGAGGGTCACTCGCCGGTACTGCAGCTGCATGATTGCGCCATATGTTAGCAGTGCTCAGTATTGTAGGCCAATAACTCAATGACCAGGGGAGTAAATGTACAGTCGGCTGAGCGGTCATTCGGACTGAAAGTTGACTATAACTAGGTACTTTACTTTTTTTTTTACTGCAGAAACAAACATAACATTGCGTTATGTGTTGTGTTATGATAACATCTAGCTGTGAAATTCCCTGTGTAGTACCACAAATGACTCACACTACACACTATGGGGTTAATGGGTCAACATTCCTTTCAAAATGCCTTCAATTTTTCGTCTGCAACAAAAAGTTATTGTCATCTGCTTCAATTCTTAAAATAAACTTACTTTCATTTTTGTGCAAAAATATGGTTAAGATGACAAACAGTTTGGATCCTGATGAGACGCCACATTATGCGGCCTCTCATCTGGATCCAAACTGTTTGCATAGGTAGTCACAGTTTCACCACTAGCGTGCAAAGAGTTAAGAGTCATGCATTGACCTTGAGAGATTTTACTGCCCAGTGCTGTAACCTTTTAACTGTAGTTTCTGATGTGAAGAAGTCTATTTAACCCTTAATTTCCCTCATATAAACTTGTTGTCACGCATCTGCAAACAGAGTAGATAAGGTGGCTTATCAGGGTCTGCTGTTTGCTAATGGAATTGGATAGATCTGTTTCTATGCCTTCCAAAACAGCTAC